>PRKT01000463.1:271220-368734 GCA_003671525.1 Saccostrea glomerata
CCCCCCCCCCCCCCCCCCTTCCGACCCCACTCTAGATCCGCGCTTGGTGGTCATACCATTAGATTATTAAAAATTTACTATATATAGTGACACAGTTTTACAGTAAATTTTAATGATGATGAAAAAAAAACAGGTTGTAAAAAGTGACAAGTGGATAATATCTTTCTAAAAAGAATCACTCCAATGCATAATTAAAAAAAATAGCAAAGGAGAAAATACCGGATGCACTGATATACACATATACAATGTACCAAGATTTCTACAATTTTTTACACATCCTGACAAGGTTATATTATTGATATTTAAAACGTGCTACACTGAAAAAAACCCTAATAAAAGTCACTATAAGAAGACTATAGTAAATTTACTATCCATACAATCACTAGTTTATTAGTAGCTTTTCTATCTTATTAGGAGTTTTTACTATATAAGTATTGTGTTACATTAAATTTTTAGAATTCAGAGAATTTAAAACTAAGTATTACAATCTGGATAGATTGTGAATTTAGCAAATTCACTTTCTATCTCTGACTCTACAATAAACATCTCAACTTTAATCAGAATTGTTTCTCTTTGCCAATTTAGCATTACAGTAGAAAAAGCGAGTTGCTATCCTACCAAGCTAATTTCCCCAAAAGTTCACAGACGAAAATGTCCTTATGAAAATTGGGTAGATTTACATGACAACATTAGTTAGCAAGAGTAGTAAATCTAGAATTTATAAGTAACTTTGATTTCACTCTAGGTATCTACCCTCTTCTCTCTACATGTATCTAAGCGGTAAACAGAATGTATACGAATCTTTATCTAGATATTTCTTTCACATGTTGCCGTGTATGTTTGATATATCTGTACCGGCTTTGTTGAAGACCAGGTCACAGGATCATGAAACAAACTTACACTTAAGTTAAATTTTTAATTGCCTGTAAAATGTTTATTAATTACCAGTATTGAAAGAATCTCTAATTTTCATGCAGATAACAACACTTTTGTGAATCAACATTAAAAATTAAAAAAAAATTGTTTACTTTACTTAATCAAAATTTTAGTACAACATGAATATTTTAACTTAAACTTAAGATGTTTCGTGACCCTGGGGCCACAATCGTTGTTTTCTTCCGATTTAATTATAAGATAAGTCGCCAATTTAGGCAGTATTTCTGATGGGTGATTAGCTTGGATGTGAATATTCTGCCGAGGTAGATAATAAAAGAATATCATCTGCATACATCAAACATGTACAGGAGGGTCATTTAGCTAAACAGGGATCCATTAATATTTCAAGACATCAGATGTTGATGTAAGAATATCAACGGTTCCGTCTAAATTATTTCAGTTATTGCCCTTGTCACATTAACCGGCCGGTGGCCGTAGACCGGTGGTAATCCGTGGTGTGAGCAATGTCTCAACATCGGTCAACATCGGCCAAGTATCAGTCACATTGTCTAACGATGGGGTATACGATGGACAACCAATGCGTTTTTGATAAAAATGGCGTGGTTGCCGACCGGACTTACAAAGGCCCAGCGATGAATTGCTAATCATAAAACGATGTTCCATGTGCAGGGTAATTGGATGAAGTATATTACATTGCTCATACATTACTATTGGTGAACATTGTTCGTACGACGGTCGACTATGGGTCAATATTTGGTCGAACATCGACCGATGATCGGCCGATGCCTGTTGCCCTCCTCTCAACTTACCGATGTCCTCAGATTCAACGGACACAGATTCACCATACATTGGCCAATCCTTGAAAGATGTGTTAAAGATGGGTTGCCGATGAGGAGCAATGTTGGGCATCGGTGGAGACATCGCTGATTTTTAACTACAACTTATTGTAGCAATGAACCCCTCCGATTCGCCAAATGGCCTCAGTGACCGTCCGATTACTATAGGTGTCCGGCCGGCAATCACGCCGTTTTTATTAAAAAAAAACCCGCATCGGTTTCTCATCGTATAACCCATCGCTGGATAATGTGACTGATAATTAAACATTAATTGAATTGTCTACGTATTTTCCCGTTTGTTCGATTATGGCAAGGAGTACACGGCGTGTGTGATCTGTTGACAGAGGATGCTTACTCTTCCATGGCATCTGATCCCACCTCTGATATTTTAGAGGTCCGTGCATGTTTTCCCTTGTTCTTCCGTTTAAGTATCAGTCACATTATCCAGCGATGTGGTATACGATGAGAAACGGATGCGATTTTGATGAAAATGGCATGGTTGCCGGCCGGACACCACTAGTGATCGGACGGTGACTGAGGCCATTTTGGGAATAGTTGGGGTCATCGGTAGGAAATAATTCGTATTTAAAATTCAGTGATGTCTCTAACGATGCCTCACATCGGTCCTCATCGGCAACCCATCATTAACACATCTTTCAAGGATCGGCCGATGTATGGCCGAGCATCGTCCAATATCCGTTGAATCTGAGGTCATCGGGAGGTGGGCAATAGATAACAGCCGATCATCGGTCGATGTTCGACCAAACATTGGCCCGTAGTCGACCGATGTACGAACGATGTTCACCAATGTATGAGCGATGTAATATACATCGGCCGATGGGCAACCAATGCGTTTTATTATAAAAATGGTGTGGTTGCCGGCCGGACTTTCAAAGGCCCAGCGATGCATTGCTAATCATAAAACAATGTTCCAGGATAATGGGCCGATGTATTTTACATTGCTCATACATTGGTGAACATCGTTCAAACATCGGTTGACTACGGGCCAATGTTTGGTCGAACATCGACCGATGATCGGCCGTTATCTGTTGCCCACCACTCAACCCCCGATGACCTCAGATTCAACGGATATTAGACGATGCTCGGCCATACATCGGCCGATACGTGTAAGATGTGTTAATGATGGGTTGTCGATGAGAAGCGATGTGAGGCATCGTTGGAGATATCGCTGAATTTTAACTATGAATTATTTCCTACCGATGACCCCACCGATTCGCAAAATGGCCCCAGTCAGCGTCCGATCACTAGTCGTGCCCGGCCGGCAACCACGCCATTTTCGTCAAAAACGCATCGGTTTCTCATCGTATACCCCATCGCTGGATAATGTGACTGATACTTAATGTGACTTATGGCTGCGGTCGATCATATGTCGATGTTCGACTAAACATTGGCCTATAGTCGACCGACGTACAAACGATGTTCACCAATGTACATGATGTATGAGCGATGTAATATACATCGGCTGATTACCCAAGAACATAGTTTTATGAATAGCAATGTATCGCTGGGCCTTTGTAAGTCCGACAGGCAACCACGCCATTTTTATCAAAAACACATTGGTTGCCCATCGTATACCCCATCGCTGGATGGTTGTATGTTCGCTCGCCCATGACGCCGTTCGCCCAAATTCCCGTTCACCCAGAGTCCGCTCGCCCTACAACTCGTTTGCACAGGGTCCGCTCGCTTATTTGATATAAAAGAAGGATCTAATGTATTTTCCCTTAACTTTTTGTAAAAAAAAATCAAAGGGAGAGATTCTTCAAAGTTAAAACATTCACCATCCGCTGTTCAGTTCCATCATGGACCCAATAATGTGTCAGTCCTTTAATTGTTTTCAAAACATAGCGCAATTCGTAAAAATAACACGGATGTATCCACATAATTAACATTGATATCAATCATATTAATCATCTAATTTACTGTAATGCAAACACTAAAGCCTTCAAAAAACATAGGAATCAAATTAAAAAGTAATTAATTAAAACTAAATAAACATTATTCTTCGTATCAGAATTTGAAATAAAAAATCCCGAGTTCGTAAAGACATTTTGAATGGAATGAATACATGAAATAATATATGTTAATATTTAAATTCATATAATTACATAATTTTTATATAAAAGTATATATAAGTATTGGGCGAACCAAATATAGGGTGAACAAGATTTTGGATGAACGAACTCTGCAGGAACGGACTCCTTCAAACAGGTAGATCGGGCGAACGAACTCGATACCTCGCTGGATAATGTGACTGATACTTTAAGGACTACTAGGGCGATGGGGACGGATGTTGGGGTATCGCTCATGCCACGGATCACCACTGATAACCACTGATTACCACCGGTCTACGGCCACCGGCCGGGAATTGTGACTAGGTCATAAGTCAGTCTGATCAAAATCATACCTTATCAATCTGCTTCTTTTATTCAATATTGATGGTCGAGTGGAAGCTAGACTTTAATTTGAATGTCACCCGACCATAAAGTAGCCATTGAAAGGTTTGACTTTCATCAGCTGCAGACTGTCGTTAAGTCTAAAGTTGATTGACACCTATTATATAAAATGTTAGCTGATAGAAAGGGGAAGGTTACTCATCCGTAACACCTGATCCCCCCTCTCATGTTTTTATTGGTCTGTATGCTCTGATGACAATTTGTTTCCATCCCGTGGACTTTTCAGCATACTGCGTACTTACTGATCATAAAGCCGAATTGAGCTTTATTACCCAGGAGTAGGTCAGCAGGAAATTTTTTCAAATAGTTTTAAAAGCGAAAAATATCCCATCAGTTCCTTCAAGATTCTACAAGAAGTTCTATAGCCTCTATCTCCTTCAAATTCTGCTATGTCTGAGTACGTGTTTTAGTACGTGCTTTCATACTTCAATACAATCAAAACATTTTCAAAGAAATTTTGAAACCACCAAAAACTACCAGAAATACATGTTTCATTTCTATAGGAACTTATCAAGAATTTTTTTTTTAATTTCGGTAAATAAATGTCTAAGATAAGTATTTAATTATCTTCACTTTTCCACGTCTCCCCTCAGCTACAATGAGTTCTGAACCTGCATCAACGGACAAACCAAACGGACACTCCAGAACACTAGAAAAAATACACAGGAACTGACCATTGTTATCAAGAATATGAACACAATGGTTGTTTGGATCCGCTATCAAAATATGACCATTAGCATCAGTAACAATACCGAAAGGTCGGAATTCCCTACTCATTCCTGTTAACAGATCATGGTATTTAAATCGCAGTTTTCCGGCTTGGTTGACGACAACGACTGCCGCTGCATCGCGGTCAGCCACACAGATGTCTTGATTTTTGTTTTCTGTTAAGTATTTCACTCGCCTGCCGCAAGAATAAAAAGGTTGCCCATTATCATTGAACTGGATTGATTGTAGTAAAACTGACCCCGAATAGCGGTCTACTCTTGTCTGAGATTTATCAGCACTAACTGCTACAACCAATAGTTCAAGCAAAGATGTAAAACAAATGTTTAATGGATGCCAATGAAAAGAATTAATCAACTTTTCTTCTTTGCCATTTTTCACAACATAAACAGTTTTTGATATTCCACTGGAATAAGCAATGTCACCATCTCTTGTGACAGCTATATCATTAGGATATTTGCATAATTTGGTATCAATTGTCTTTTGTTTTAGACCCTGAGTGTTGAAGCAGTTTATATTGCTACCCTCTCCACTAACCGAAACCTCATCCCTTTTCCCCACAGCACAGCTACGAAGTCTTTTGAAACCTGTATTGATAACATTTTTCAAGACAGGTTCTTTGAGAACTCTTTCATCTTTAGGGGTTTGTAGCGTATATTCATCTTTAACATAGGACTTTGTCAAAATCCGAAATTGTTTGTAAAGGTCGTTGTTATGAATATCTTGAGGCACAAACATCGGCTTTACAGTAACGAGCTTTTGCGGTACCTTACTTTACTTTTCGGACTTTGAAATAAACTCGCTAAACCGTGATAGACTGTGAGAGAGAAGAATATCTTCAGTTTCTTCTGTAGCTTCACGTATCTCTGAAATTTTATTCTCAATGCCGTGCAAATTGACCTTTAAAGCTTGCAGTTGTAAATCTCTCATTTTGATTATTTGACTTTTGAAGATGTCTCTGACGATATTTATCTCTCTATCCCACTCTTCTGCATGCTTCTCCACTCCTTGTATTATATCCTCATATTCTTCCTTTAAAGATATCATCCTATTTTTGATATCCTCCTCAATAAAAGCATAGGTAGGGAATATAATGCTTTTCATTTTATCCAAGTCACTTTCTATAGAATCTTGTTTAGACTTAAATACTTCATACAAACTTCTAAATCCATGTCTTTTGTGTTTTTCAGAGATGATACAGTTTAAACACACTGGTAGATCACAGTCTTCACAATACATATCACATCTAGTGTTGTCATGGACCTTGCAGTTTGGAAACTTTGGAGATGTTTTCTTGGAGTCGTAAGAGACTACCTTGTGGTTGTCGTAGCCATCAGAAATATGTTCTCCGACACAGGCTTTGCAGAGACTGACATGACAAATCTCACAGAGATGCTTAACTTCAGCAGTTTCACAAACCTCACAATATAACACATCTTGTCCACTTCATTTTGGATCCATTTATTTTACACTAAAAAAACTTAAATAAAATACAATCAATTATCAAAATTAGATTAAATAATAAAATGCTAACTTTGTTTGTCGATTTTCTTTTGAGATCGCGATCACTGTTCCTTTCGCCCTTTTCATTTTTTAGTGGTTTATATGTTGTGACATACAAAACATCTCCAAATATACACATGCAAGGGCCAGTATATGATCGTTTTTGAGAAGGGGGGCACCATAAGAGAAAAAAATCAATTTAACTGCATATTTAAAGAAAACTTAGGGTTTAAACTTCTTTACCTCCTTTTGTACCTTTTTTACTCGAATATCCTTATTTCACTATACTGCAAAAATACTGCACTGTAAAATAAATCTGCTTGTTTACCAGTCGCTCTCATCAGAAGCCATGGCAGTTCTCGCGTGATGCACTGAGTCTTGCGCTTGAAAATTTATTCAGTAAAGTAGATCTTCGGGGATTATAAATAATTGTAATGTATAACATCACTAAAAAAGGGGGCTAACCCTTTCCTAGCCCCCCTCCCCAGTTCCGACACCTATGACTAGTAAAATGCACTGTCAGTCGTTTGACCAGTTCCGAAATTGGATCAGTTCCGAAATATATTTAATTGAAGATCTATAATTTTCAATAAATTCAAAAGTCAAGTGTAAAATTAAACTGATACCTATGGAATGAGTTATGAAGGCCTATTAATGAGTGCCTGGATTTTATAACATGTTAAGTTTTGATTTTTTTTGTCGTCAGTTTATGTTCTTTAAAGATATTATGAGTTGCAGGAATAATATATTTTTTAATTGCTAATTTATTTTCTTTAAAAATTGAAATAAGCAATAATAGAAGAAAAATAGACGAAAAATTTTATTTTAAAAAAGTCATTTCAATTTTAGATTTTTTAATGTGTTTCGCGAAAACTCATGATATTAATTCGAATAAATTTCGAAAATTAAACAAGAGTATGTTTAATAGTATTCAAAAACATTCTCAGATATGAAAATCAAATTGTTCCCCTTTTCTGAAGTTGAGAGACAGAATCATTTGGCCTTCAAATCCCTTAATAGAAATAACAAAATCAGATAAATAAACTTCAAGCATTTATCTGAGAATAAGGATTTGAGATCCAATAAGTATTACAGAGACCACTTTAAAAATGTTAATTCTAATAACTGGATTATATTATGCTTAATATAAATATCGTATATTTTTGGATATAAAATGACCCAAAGAGTAAAAAAAAATTGGAGTAGAACTAATTTTCTCAATCTGACTAGCGACGATGGCTCTCAACACACAGACAGAAAAGTAATTATTTTTCTGATTCCTATCTCTTTAAAATCAAATTATATTGTGTAAAATTTCACCACCATTTTTTTCAGATATCCATAAAATTTTGAATCTTTCTGGATCTGTTTTAAACTGAAGGGATGTACGATGGGGGTATGACCTATCTTCCTACCAGAAATCTACCAGTATGTTTCAATTAACACAATCGTCTCTATGGTAAGATATGACACTCATATACACCAGTTTAGATACGTTTTGTTTTTAAATAAAAACAGAAGAAACCAAGAGTGGCGATTTAACAATCATACTATTGCCTTTATGAATTATAAGTTTTCGCTTGATAAGATAAATTCAATAAGTCATAGAGCAATAAAGGTTCACTTAGAACTAAACAAATAAATACAAATTATACAGATATTTGGCATTATATAATCTTCACGTATACAGTGAAACAGTTGTTAGATTCGATTTGACGAGATTTTGTATTTTTTAAATTGACTTTTGTATTCTCTTATTGACTTTTGTATTTTTTAAATTGAATTTTGATCTTTTTTTCGTTATCTTTATGTGTTTCATTTGAAATAAAAGAGGAAAAAGATGAACAGATCAGTTTTATATTTTAACTTTTAAATTAATACTTTTTACAATAGCGCGTAAAATTCGGCCTGATGCACATGGTTCTGCCATTACACCGTCTCCAACGTGGATAGCACCAGTCTCCCCTACCTAATAAATAAACACAACATGTTACAATGGCATTATCTCCCCTACCTAATAAATAAACACAACGTGTTACAATGTCATTATCTCCCCTACCTAATAAATAAACACAACGTGTTACAACGGCATAATCTCCCCTACCTAATAAATAAACACAACGTGTTACAATGGCATTATCTCCCCTACCTAATAAATTAACACAACGTGTTACAATGGCATTATCTCCCCTACCTAATAAATAAACACAACGTGTTACAATGGCATAATCTCCCCTACCTAATAAATAAACACAACGTGTTACAATGGCATTATCTCCCCTACCTAATAAATAAACACAACGTGTTACAATGGCATTATCTCCCCTACCTAATAAATAAACACAAAGTGTTACAATGGCATTATCTCCCCTACCTAATATATAAACATTAGATGTTACAATGGCATTATCTCCCCTTCCTAATGAATAAACATAAGATGTTACAATGGCATTATCTCCCCTACCTAATGAATAAACACAACATGTTACAACGGCATTAAATTGCTAGTGAAACTTTAAAAAAAAAATCAAAAATTTATCTCTCAAGTTGTCTTTTGATGTTTTAATTTTATATCTTAACATTTACATTTTTTTATTGTATAAAATCACCTAATCGAAGGATATGCGTTCCTAAGTAAGGACTGATAACTCTCAAAATTGTCATTTTAAAAAAGCAACAATGAAGCTTTAGAATGAAATCTTTTCTTCAGGTAATTTTTATTTTAAAACAGAATATGTTTGTCCTCCCCTGACTCATTTACAACATTTACAACATACGTGAACAATCTCGCCCAGTTAATCCATTATGACACGTGCACGTGTATGAGGTTTCAGTGTTGTGGCATGTCCCTCCATTTTTGCACGGCATAGAATGACACGGAGGTTCTATGAATAGAAATTCTCAATTTGAAAAGAAATCCTTCATTTATTTTAATAAAAAAAGGAAGAAGAGTGTGTAAATAGAAGCATAACCAGAAGATTTTAATTGTAATTTGTTTTACTGGAAAGCTCAGAAAATTTTAATACCAGTATATTTTTTGACTCCAACTTTCAGTTTTTTTTAAGCACAAAAAGTCTTAAATGAAATGTAATTATGTAAAGTATGAATCTTATAATTGATATAAACTTTGAATCTTAACGTATTCTAGAAGAATTTAAAAAAGAAGAAGAATTTACTGCACAATTTATTTATTGTGTGTGTGTGTGTATTTCGTACGAAAAGTGCTAAGTGCCATTTATCGCGTGACTTTGTTTTATGTCACTCTTTAGATGCAAGGTTAATTTTAAAGATGTTATTATCTGAGGCTTATTAGATAAAAAAAATACATGTTAATTTTTATAATTAACTATATTTTCTTTCCTTTTTGTTTAAACGTTTAGAAAATGGATTTACTTGAAGATTTGTACTATAGTTAACGGTAGTTCATAACATGCAGTTAAAAGGTTTTAGAGAAACACGTTATCTTAAATGTATTCACTTTTAATAATAAATACTCAAAAGCTATCATGCCTAACTTTGTATTTTGATTTATCGATTGTACTTTACATAAAATGCACTTTTTTATTTATTGATTGTACTTTACATATTAAATGCACTTTTTAAAGAATCTTTACGAAGAGTTTAGAGCATTAGTATGCTGCAAACGCAATTTTAATAACGATTTAATTTAAATTTTTAAATAATATTTGATTATGTATTTGAAAATGTAATAGCACAAAATTGCACAATTTCAGATAATTTGACGAAAGGAAAAAACAACTTAATTTCAATGAATGAAAGTTCAGAAGGATATGGAGATAACGAGAATAAATTTACCATAGAAATAGAATTTCTTAGGTATGTTATATGCTTCTTATCCCCGACTTCAATATTTAAAAAAAAAAGAAGTTTTAAGAGATCAATCCATACTCATTTTCTGCTGACATCTACGTCCCGTCCATTTCGCTGGACATTTACAGTAGCGAGAATAGTCTGGTCTGATGCAGAATTCTCCTCTGTCGCAGTATTTACGAACGGGAAGGCAGTAGTCACCTCTAACTAAAGTACATTAGAAGTACAAAAATATTACAATGCTTTGATATGTGACGTCACAAAAATATATCAATGCTTTGATATGTGACGTCATAAAGATATTACAATGCATTGATATGTGACGTCACAAAGATATTACAGTGCTTTGATATGTGACGTCATAAAAATATTACAATGCTTTGATATATGACGTCATAAAGATATTACAATGCTTTGATATATGACGTCATAAAGATATTACAGTGCTTCGATAAATGACGTCAGAAAGATGCTACAATGCTTTGATATATGACGTCACAATGATTGCAAGAACCAACTTCTCACATCTATCTGATGTAAGTTAAAATAAATCACTAGTTTAAAAAATGCATCACATAATCTAGGCACGACTGAAAATTTAATACAATGATATTTATAAAACTTACTTGCACATTTTTAAAAAAAAGAAATCCATCCCTTACAACACGATTGTAAAACTTATTAATCTAGAATTTATCTCTCAATGTGTCTTTGATGTTTTAATTCTATAATTTAACATTTACAATTTTTAAAAGTAATATTATTAAACCTAAAGATATCCGCTCCTAAGTAAGAACCGATATCTCTCAAAATTATTATATCACTTTAAAAAAAAGTTCAATGAGGAAGCTTTAGAATGAAATCTTCTCAGGTCATTTTTAAATCAGAGTTTGCTTGCCCTCTCTTGATTCATTTACAACATACGTGAACAATCTCGCCCAGTAAATCCATTTTGACACGTGCACGTATACGAGGTTTCTGTGTTGTGGCATGTCCCTCCATTCTTGCACGGATTAGAATGACACGGAGGTTCTATGAATAAAAATTCTTAATTTCAAAGAAATTCTTCATTTATTTTATTAAAAAAGGCAAGCAGAGTGTATAAATAGTAGCATGACCAGGGGATTTTAATTTTATTTTGTTTTACTGGAAAGCTCAGAATTGATTATATATTTGAAAACATAATAGTATAAAATTGCATCACTCAAGGTAGGATTCTTCTCATATTTCTTATATTTAAAAATTAATGAAATTTTCAGAGAATCAAGAAGACAATATCAGTAAGTGATAGTATCAGTGAGATTAAATTTGACAGTTTTATATTAGAGACAAGTTTAGGTCAAGGTCATTATCTTTTCCCTTGACATTAAGAATAAAAAGATACTGTTGCTAATCATGTGATACCTTCTTCTATTTCAAACGTTTAAAGATTGTTCTTTTTGCATAAAAACATATTGCTATCTTGGGTCTATAACATGATATTACCAAATTTACATTTACAGAGTAAATTCGGATTAGCTAATATCCAGTTTATCTAAATTATTTATTACCAAATTTACATAAATAATTTAGATAAACTGGATATTAGCTAATCCGAATTTACTCTGTTTTTCTTGATTTTAAGGATATATTAGGTTTTTTATATGCTTCCTATATTTAACTTTTTCTTATTTTTACATATAATAAAGTAGTCTTATAAATGTACAAAATAGTACAAAATCAAAAAGTTTTGATCGTTTACTAAGAGCGAAAAAATACTTTATATGGATTTTTGGCTCAAATCTGCTCTTTGATAGGAAGCGTTTAAAAGCTAACAAAGTTGTAGTTTGTTTGAAAAATCATATTTATTTAATATATTTTGAAAGTTTAGTCTCTCATTATTAATTTAACTTACATGTACACTTGAAAATTTCTTCAAGTCTTCGATTGTGTAAAATTTATAACTAAATTCATCGTTCTATTATAATTTTGAGAGGCAGAAAAGAAGATATTTTCATACGCCACCATTCCGCCAAAAGTATAGTCCCTGCTAGTTTTCAAATGCAGTTTACCATTTCTATTTTAAGTTGTACAATTGTGATGAGGAAAGAAAAATATGTTCTTTTAAATCCCTTACACCTCAATATATAAGACATGTTAGCAAATATACTTTGAATGTTTCATCTAGTCAGAAACCAGAGAAGAATCCTACCTTAGGAGAATTTGATGAAAGGAAAAATACAACTTAATTTTCAATGAATGAAAGTTGAGAAAGATGTGGAGATAACGAGAAGAAATTTACCATAGAAATTAGAATTTCTTAGTTATGTTATATGCTGCTTGTTACCCCCGACTTCAATATTTAAAAAAAAAGAATCTTGAGTGATATAAGATATTATGAGATCAATCCATACTCATTTTCTGCTGACATCTACGTCCCGTCCATTTCGCTGGACATTTACAGTAGCGTGAGTAGTCCGGTCTGATGCAGAATTCACCTCTGTCGCAATATTTACGAACGGTAAGGCAGTAATCACCTCTAACTAAAGTACATTGTGAGTACAAAAATATTACCATGCTTTGATATATGACGTCAGAAAGATATTACAATGCTTTGATATGTAATGTCACTAAGATATTTCAATGCTTTTATATATGACGTCACAAAGATAATACAATGCTTTGATATGTGACGTCATAAAGATATTACAATGCTTTTATATGTGACGTCATAAAGATATTACAATGCTTTGATATATGATGTCAGAAAGATATTACAATGCTTTGAGATGTGACGTCACTGAAATATTACAATTCTTTGATATATGACGTAAGAAAGATATTACAATGCTTTGATATATGACGTCATAAAGATATTACAATGCTTTGATAAATGATGTCATAAAGATATAACAATGTTTTGATAAATGACGTCAGAAAGATGTTACAATGCTTTGATATATGACATCACAAAGATTGCAAGAACCAACTTCTCATATTTACTTGATGTAAGTAAATCAAAAGCCTGAAAGACTTCAATGGCGTCGAACTAGAAAAGGAATTTCAAAAGATCTGAAGATAGGTCAAGTGTGTGACTCAGGTAACATAATAATAAAATAAAAAAAATAGTTTTAACACAAATACAATAGCGAGCTTTATGTCCTGGTCCTAATGATGATGGGTTCGAATTGACCAGACATCGTCAGATATGTTCATGCTCAATATCAATCTAATTTTTTCCAAACAATGCTTTTACTATTGGAAATGTTCAGTGAGAGGCTGGTCCGCCCTCCCATTTTATACTACAGGAAATTGATATAAGAGAAATAAGAAAGAAGAAATTGGCTTTTTCTTGCGTAAAAATTACACATAATATCGTTGTTTTGTAGTAGAATTAATTGAAGATTCAATTGATTTAATTCTATATTCAAGTTATTATTCATTGTGAACGTTTTAAAAGAAACTGGTTTACAGCTGTTGTTATTTTCTATTGCGGATGCATCCACTGACACATTCGGTCGCGTAAATCTGACCGACCACTAGATGACGATCGAGATTCGCTCGACGCCATAAAAAATCATTAGTTTAAAAAACGCATCACATAATCAAAGCACGACTAAAAATTTAACACAACGATATTCATAAAATGTACTTGCACAGTTTTTTTTTTTTAAAAAGAGAGAGAATCCATCCCTTTTGACACGGTTATGAAGCTAATTAATCTAGAATTTATCTCTCAAGGTGTCTTTTAATGTTTTAATTTTATAACTTAACATTTACTATTTTTTGAAGTAATATCATTAAACCAAAAGATATCCGCTCCTAAGTAAGAACCGATAACTCTCAAAATTATTATTTTATTTTCTAAAAATAAGTTAGTTAGGAAGCTTTAGAATGAAATATTTTCAGGTCATCTTTAAATCAGAGTTTGCTTGCCGTCTCCTGACTCATTTACAACATACGTGAACAATCTCGCCCAGTAAATCCATTTTGACACGTGCACGTGTATGAGATTTCTGTGTTGTGGCATGTCCCTCCATTCCTGCACGGCATAGAATGACACGGAGGTTCTATGAATAGAAATTATTTATTTGAGACGAATCCTTCAATTATCTTATTTATTTAAAAAAGGCCAGCAGAGTGTGTAAAAAGAAGAATAGACATTAAAATTAACATGCTTATTGTAAAAAAAAATTCCAGAAAATATAATAATACCAGTGTGATTTGGAACTTCAAAAATCTGTCTTGAAAACACAAAAGAGTCTTAAAGCTATATATGCCGTATTAGTGTTTTATTTTAAAAGTAATAAATATATGTGGTGTCTCATCAAGTTATATAAGTTATATACTTTCTGCAATTAAGACAATTCCACTCTATCACTTTTAAAAGTTATGAAATATTATTTGGTAAAAATTATTTTCTCTCCGTGTCGGATAAAAAACCGCCTCTTATTGAAATATTCATGATCACGTTGTCTCGCATGTTTACAGCAAACAATGGTCCAATCTCGTGAATGAACCGAAAAGCATGGTGGTCTACTACGTATTTTCTACAAACACGTGAGTTTAGGGGATTGTCAATATTGAGAGCACCTCAGAGTTGGTTGCTTTTTGTACCGAGGAATATTTAAGTGCAATTGATTGTCTTTTCAATGGACATTTTCGGTTGGGTGAACTTATACAGATGTCAGCGACTATGGATAAAAAATTGTGGAAACCATGTTGTGCCAAAATGAAATAACGAATACAAACAAATGATATAATTTGATCAATCAAAATGGTTATTAGATACATTCGATTCTGCATTTCTTAATTGTTCAAAACAACAAAAAGTATTACACAGAATATTATGTATAAATCTGAACAATATACCGAATGCCAAAACCAGAATACTTCTAAATGATATAATTACATTCTTTACATATGAACCATAGTATTTCTGACCCCTTGAAAATAATATAAAAAAAAACCTTGCAAGTAGGTTATCAGCATTGTTGGCTCAGGCTAATTCGAAAGTGAAGTTTGGCAGTAAATTGTAGTGAATGAATAAAATTTAGTAGTGAAAGATATTGGAACCTATTTTACTTGTCAGATTTCTTCGAGCTAGTTGATTTTTATTTTAACTGTTCAATCCCCCCACCCACTTTAAAAAAAACGATGCTACATACCAAAATAAATTTTTCTTTATGGTGTTCATCGAAATGCTAGGTTGTGTCCTCAAACTAGATAGTTTTTAGAAGCCTGAAATTCCTTGACCAATTCTATTTTATTAGCCCAACTATATTTTTCAGAAGGCAAGATGTATGGTGTGTAAGTTTCATCTACATATGTTAGGTAATTCATTTTAAAAAACCAAAAGGGATAATTGACGATATCCCATTCAGGTGTAAACATAGCAGTTTAAATTACTTTCCATACATTGTACTTGACATAAAATATTTTTTTGCACATAATGCACTCCATACTGTAGATCCGTAAATGTTATCCCAACCGAAAATGCTCACTAGCAGTACAGCACGGAGAAACTCTAAACAAACGGACTGTACAATGGAGTGGGGGAAACTTTAATTTTTGTCATTGTTAATCATTTGTATTGCAAATATGAGCATGGGATTAGTAGATAATAATGTACATAATTCATCAAGTCTTTCTGAGAGAGATTCAAAAAACTAGCCTTTTTGAAAAACACATATAGTATTTTATGTAGTAACCTATAAATGCATTAAATGCTACTCATAGAGCTGATTGGTCTATTTGTGTCCCGAACTGAACAGACGTCACAAAAAATAGCTTCCTCGAACTGATGATTCTCGCGATGCTTTTCCCGCGCACATGCGCAGATCCAGGATAAACGTCAGTCCTTTATAAATATGCATGCGAATATCGTGTTCTTTTCCTGACAAGTATTTTGTTAATACCGAATAAAATTTCGTCGAATATGCTAAAATGCTTCATTTTTGGTAGCTTATCATACTCCAGAAATTTTTGTTCGGTTTCAGCTGTGCAAAAATACTGTTTAACACGGCATACATATCTTTAAATGAAATGTAATTATTAAGTAAAATATGAATCTTATTATCATTGAAACATTGAATCTTTAGATATTCTAGAAGATTTGAAAAATTACTGCAGTATTTATTTATTTCTTTTTTTATTTCATACGAAATGTGCCAATTGCCATTCATCACGTTACTTTGTTTCATGTTAGTATTTAGATGCAAGGTTAAAGTGTAAATTTCTCACGAGAGCTTTCTGTATTTTGTAAATCTTCATTTAATTGTCTAACATTTTTGGATGGCATGGTACATGTACATGTAATTTGCAGGTTAAATTCATGATAAAGTGTACGTAGCAAAAAACATGCGAATCTTTATTATTGTGATCAGTAAATCAAGCGGTGTCTCAATATGAATGAAAAATCTCGACTTTGATGTTAAACAATCAACCAAACAATTAATCAATCAATCAATCAAAAAATCAATCAATAAAGCTTACTCCATGATTTGTTTGCCAGTATGACGGATGCCACCAGAAAAACCTGGAACAAAAAAGAATTTTTATTTTATCAGTAAACGAAAGGTTTACCTCTGCAAATTTTTAATTCATTTAAAATTTCTTTACACTTATCTTTAATTTAATTTAATTTAACTGAATTTACAGTACAAATCATTTATTTTGATAAGGAATCTCTCTACTGATTTATATTTCATCTTTTGAGCTTAAATTCTGTTTCATATTCTCTGTTTATAACGTACCGGAAGAAGACGCAGTATTATCCTACAAGACATGTTTATGGCCCGGACTGAAATGTATTAAAAAGAGAGTTAATTTCTTACTTTTATAATGACAGAGGAAATTCTAATTATTGTCAACATGTGTGTTAAATCGAATTAAACCACAAACCTATCCAGAATGCACCATCTTTATAATATTTCTAATTTTGCTGAATATTAGAAATAATCAATCATTTATGGTTAATAGGAAAAAGGCAAATTAATTTCTTCTTATTAATTATTTTATTGAAGATGGAAACATCTTGTCTGAATATTTTGTCTTTTTCATCTTTCAGTCATTCACCGATATACAAAACCTTGTTAATTTATGTTCAATGTGTGTTGTACTTTAACAAATATATTTCGCGGAGAAATCCTTGAGGAAGTGAAGAATGATAATTCTTACCTGGATAAAACACAGCCTTGGTCCATGAGTTCGTTTATTATACCTCATATAAATAAACACAAGTAAAGAGGAATCTGATTGGCTGAGGCAGTCACGTGACCGTCGTGTTCGCCCCGCAACAAAACTTCGTGTTTCCTGCATTCGGTTCACCTCGGGTGACTACGCTATACTACATCTAGATGTAATCAGCCGAGGTGTACAGAACGTGTTTCACGTCGTGTTCCCCGACTGTGACGTCACAATGCGGCGAATGCGATGATTAATACTGAATTCGATTGTTTAAATTTTTAATTATGTCGATATAAAATCTCAAACTATAAATAGTTAGAAAAGTGTTTCCATGAGTTGGGAATGAATGGTACTACACTGCAGTGTGTAAATCAGAATGACTTGTCAGGAAGGGTTTTTCTTATGAAACGCTAGCGGTGTGACTTACACCTATTGGTTTTTCATATCATTCTCATCAAATGTTTACTTTATTCATTGGATTTTCTTTATAATTTTTGCATTGTGCTTGATTCGGTATAATAAAATAATTATTGCATGATAGTGAGGGAGATATGAAGATTTCCTCGCCCATGAAAAATCATATTCCCCGAGCCCTCGGGGAATATGATTTTTCATGGGCGAAGAAATCTTCATGTCTCCCTTACTATCATGCATTAATTGTATATTGTACCACGAGGGATGTTCAACAACAAAAACTACAAAAACAACAACGAAGTTAACCCTTTTGAAAAGGAGGAATTTTCACTTTATGAGATTTAAATGGAGGGTTTGAATTTTTATAAAAAAAAAATAATTAAATTTTATCGACCTAACTTACAAATATTACATCGTAGTTATATTTTCACTTTACGTGCAACATATCTTTAAATCAAAATCAAGTATGCTTCATGCATTGAGAATACCCACTATCACGTCTTTTAAGAATATTCTGAAGGTGTCATTTTCTTCATAATGACTGAAAAATACAAAAAAGTTATTGATTAATAACACTCATAGTAGAAAGGAGGCGCTGATAATTAATAATTGATAGAATTTATTTTCTTTGCATTTGAAAATCCATGTAAATTCCGATCAATATATAAAACAATTACCCTCTTGAAAACATTTGTTTTGATGATATTGTTGTGATGGAAATCTTTGATTTCTATTATGTCCTCTATGATATGGAGTATCCCTGTAAGTTTATAAAATGATCTATATGGATAATACAAACAGTATGAATTCAAGCCCAAACGTCCATTAAACATAACAAAATAGGAGCTAAACAAACTCAGACCCCCAAATCATCAGATATGGGACCAGACCCCAAGACCATTAATGGAAAACATACTTAAGTTAAAACAAAGTTTTCTAAAATCTTTAGTAGTACTTAAAATACATTGCTTTAAAAAATTTCAAAGTCGCAAAACAGACTTAAACATATGCTGAAAATTTTTGTTTCGCTATCAAAAAATAATTCAGAAATCATTCCGGTGTGAAGTGTTGCCTAATGTCTGTTCTCAGTTAATTTATGGTCTTGGCTGGAAATTTCGAACAGCATTGGACTATGATGTTTTAAACTGTAATAAAAACTAAGAAAATTTTCACCTATTATTTACATGCAAAATGTACTGAAGTATGCTATTAAAATCTTTCTAGATAAAAACTTCTTTCTATAAACTTCAATATTTGGCGGTCTCGTAAGTATAATCTTAATACGTTTTATTACTTTAAACCTGACAAGCTTATTTACTTTGCATGAAATATATGGAGATAACGAACAGTATTCAAGCTCAAAAGTCCATATGATAATATAAATTTTAGAGCAGAGAAAACACGGACGTCTAAAACATTAGAAATTGAATCAGGTGCCATGGAAGAGTGAGCATCGCCTACCGACTGGTCACACCGTTGAAGACATTTGTTATGATAAAAATGTTGTGATGGAAATCTTTGATTTCTTTTATGTCCTCCAGGAATATCCGTGACTGTTTAGAAACAGTATTCAAGCCTAAACGTCCATTAAACATCACAAAATAGGAGTTAAAAAAACTCGGACCTCCAAAACATCAGAGATAGGATCAGGCCCCAAGGCGATAAATGGAAAACATACTTAAGTTAAAATTATGGTTTAAATTATGCAAAGTCGTAAAATAAATTCAAACACATTGCTGAAATTTTTTCGTTTCATCAATTTCTTTTCAAACGTTATGATGATTTGAATTTTTTCCTAAAGTCTGTTCTCAGTTTAGTTTATGGTCTTGGCAATGGCAGGAAATTTCAA
The DNA here is from genome assembly GCA_003671525.1 of Saccostrea glomerata. Classification (NCBI taxonomy): domain Eukaryota; kingdom Metazoa; phylum Mollusca; class Bivalvia; order Ostreida; family Ostreidae; genus Saccostrea; species Saccostrea glomerata. The sequence continues at coordinate 290,918 of PRKT01000463.1, forward strand.
ATAGTATTGAACTGTAATGTTTTAAACTGTAATAAACCTAAGTTTTTTTTTCACCTATTATTTATGTGTAAAATGTGCTTAAGTATGTTACTAAAATATTTCTAGATAAACAAGAGGCCCATGGGCCACATTGCTCACCTGAGAAGCTTTGACCGTTCTGTTCTTTACCAGATTTCCTCCTTGTAATACGTAATACATTCCCACCCTACCCCACTGATCATAATTTAGACATTTTGAAATCTACGCTACCCCAGAATCCTTCCATGTGCACATAAGTTTCAGCTATTCTGGCCCAGTGGTTCCTGAGAAGATTTTCAAAGATTTTTCCTATATATTTCTATGTAAAAATTGATTCCCCATTGTGGCCCCGCCCTTCCCCCGGTGGTCATGATTGCAACAATTTAAAATCTACACTATCCCAGGATGCTTCCAAATAAGTTTCAGTTATTCTGGCCCAGTGGTTCTTGAGAAGAAGATTTTCAAAGATTTTTCCTATATATTTCTAGGTAAAACTTTGATTCCCCTTTGTGGCCCCGCCCTTCCCCCGGGGGTCATGATTTGAACAATTTAAAATCTACACTATCCCAGGATGCTTCCAAATATGTTTAAGCTTTTCTGGCCCAGTGGTTCTTGAGAAGAAGATTTTTCAACGATTTTTCTATATATTTCAATGTAAAGCTTTGATTTCCCATTGTGGCCCCGCCCTTCCCCCGGGGGGTCATGATTTGAACAATTTAAAATCTACATTACCCCAGGATGCTTCCATATAAGTTTCAGTTATTTTGGCCCAGTGGTTCTTGAGAAGAAGATTTTCAAAGATTTTTCCTATATATTTCTATGTAAAACTTTGATTCCCCATTGTGGCCCTGCCCTTCCCCCGGGGGTCATGATTGGAACAATTTAAAATTTACACTATACCAGGATGCTTCCATATAAGTTTCAGCTTTTCTGGCCCAGTGGTTCTTGAGAAGAAGATTTTTTAATGACCCCACCCTATTTTTGTCTTTTCTTGATTATCTCCCCTTGTGAGGGGACTTGGCCCTTTATTTTAACAATTAAAATTTCCCTTCACCCAAGGATGCTTTGTACCAAGTTTGGTCAAAATTGGCCCTGTGGTACTTGAGAAGAAGTCGAAAATGTGAAAAGTTAACAGACGGACAGACGGACAGACGGACGGACGACGGACAAAATGTGCTCAGAAAAGCTCATTTGAGCCTTCGGCTCAGGTCAGCTTATAAAAACTTCACGGTTTGGCCTTCTCTTAAGCATAATCGCATACGTTTTATTATTTTAACCTGTCAAGCCTATTCTTTTTAAGAAAATTTTTTGCATGAAATATATGGAGAACAGTATTCAAGCTCAAATAACCACAAAACAAAATAAATTTTGGAGCAGAGAAAACGAGGATCTCTAAAACATAAGACGTGGGATCAGGTGCCATGGAGGAGTGAGCATCGCCTGCTGACCGGTCACACCCACAATGTGCCCCTGGTTATGATCGGGGAAGACGGGAAAAAATCAGTCGACCATTCAGTTGTAAATAATGCTCTGACAATAAATATGAAAATATGTAATTTGATATATGGTCAGTGGGGCAGATGTAGGAGTAAATTGACGTGGATTGGGCATAATAACAATACAATATCATGTCAGTAGGCAGCATGATATGGTTTTATACAGTATTCCTTTCGACCAATCAAATTTACAGTTAGGTATTTTGGAAGGATATCGGGCTTCGTTAGAAAAACGTTGAATCACTAGCTATCTACATGTACGTAGGACTTTTGTGACAGACGAGTTGTAGGCCTATTCGAATGCCTTTAAAGAAGTAGGCACGGTTACGGCTCTACTGTGCCTTAAAATTGATGTTTTTAGGAAACTTCGAAATTGGATTAATTTTTAGCCGAATACATGAATGTGATAAATCAGAAAAAGTAAGGTATAAGGAAGGACTGTTTTCAAAAAATGACGTCATAAAATTCTTTTCTTCGTTTTAAACAGAATAAAGTCTCAAACGGATTTAAGGGGTTCTTTTCGTTCAGAAATGGGATCCGGGTTAGAATAGGTCCCCAGTACTCCGACCCTTGCTTGTCGTAAAAGGCGACTAAATGGGGTGGTCCTTCGGATGAGACCGTATGGACCAAGGCCCCGTGTCGCAGCGGATGTGGCACGATGGGGATCCCTCCCTTCTCAAAGGCCGTAAGTGCCGAGCATAGGCTTAAATTTGCAGCCCTTCACCGGCAATGGTGACGTCTCCATATCAGTGAAATATTCTGGAAGGGATGTTAAACAGTATACAATCAATCAATCCTTCAGAAAGAGTGTCTACATTCGTCGCCCACTTAGTTCTTGATTATGATGGTTATAAATGTTTGAGAAATGACGTTTCTTAAAATCTTTGTGGGCCACGCATATGGTCTATATTGTCCGAAAGAAAATTCCACTGTCTTCTGCAACTTTTTAAGAAAATACTTGTCCTTGACGCTTCAATTGGTGTTTGAAATTTTTATTTTATCTAAGCTGCATATTTCCATTTACGAATAACTAATTAAAGAAAACTAGATCGATATTGTATCGTGATAGATAATTAAAAGATCTAGCGTGAAATAAATATAGGATCTCCCATGGTTTGTAGTTGGATATGATCCAAAAGTTGTGTTATTTTTATAAAAACACACAACGAGTTGGTTAAAAATCATATCCAACTACAAATCATGGGAGATTCTTTTTATCCCGTGTTTAATACTTCACAACCGGTGTTTTACACTGTTTTTATATGAGACTCCACTATATTTTACTTCATCACACGAACACAAAAACCATAGTGACGTCATAACTGCACTTAAGGTCAAGATCTAGTAAATGGAAGGTGCCTACAGATTTTTCAAATTTAAGAAATTAATTCCTTTAATGATGCTTTAGTACATGAAAATCTATTTTGGCTTTATGTACACGCCTAATTCAAATAGTTAACCAATTAATATATCGCTCACATCATGTTTATATTATTGAAACTTTCTGTGGATAATGTTCTGTACAATAACCAAAGAAGTACTCAGTAAGTTATTTTCAATGGCTACATAATGTCTATTTTTGAAAAAAAAGAGTGCCTAAGCCCCTCCTATCCCTCTCCCCCCGGTTCCCGACGCCTATGCAATCTAATCAGTGCCCTTAACAAAATTATTACGGTAGGGAGAGGCATCTGGAGAGAATAAAAATAGAGATGGAAATACAGTGTGTAATGAACTTCTGGTAACTCGAGATCCGGAGGAACGCAGCCTAAAGAGATGGGAAGACAGCTGACAAAGCTAACTCTTCCTTTTACGAATCGTGTTAACTTAAGATAACAGAGAAGAGAGGCGAGGAAAAATTGTTAGTCGCAGCATATAACAGATTTTCTATTTTGATACCAGTGCTTGGTATAAAACGATGAATACATCCACCTAGGCGGGCTAGAAATAAATTTAAAGCTGCAAAGTTACATGTATAAAAACAAAAAAATTAATAAATCAGAAACCATTTCATTCAAGCAGTTAAATGGCATTCAACTCATCACCATTCATGTAAGTACAAAAATTTTCTTTCAAAAGGAAAGGTATATATCCGGTATGATTTATTTATTGAGCCTAATATAAAAGAAAGATGCAATTAAATAAATTATTAAATAATTTTGATGATAAAATTCTCGTTGTCAGTGCCTTGTCGGAGTCCATGTTTACGGGTCTGTGTCAAAAAGTGGGGACTTCAGAAGTGGTGGTCATGAGAAGAGAAATGGAGGACATCCACGCAAAAGTACGGGATTCAACATTGTCAAAGGAGATTTGTTTTCTTTCGGGTGGAAGTAAAAGCGAAGGATTTAGACTAGCTGGGTCAGATTTTGATTACATGTATTGGTTTAAGGAAAATAAAGTGATTTGGGATTTAAATCAAGCTCAACTTTACAATAACAGAACCCTTATTGTTGCCAACTGCACCGATGGCCCACCTGGATTCACATTGCTTCAGCTTTTGTCACCAAATATCCGCAGCATAGCTTTCATAACGACTTGTATTCGAATAAATGGAAAATTTTATATATCTAGCTCTAAACACAGGCAGATGATGTGTTTCTTTCAAAGAAAATGTTGTCGGAGTAATGTTTTTCAGCATGGACCCTGTGTGAGTGCTGTGAGTGGCCATGATGAAATAGATATGGCGTGGTGTTTTACCAGCGACTTTTGGCCTCCATCTGCCTTCCCATGGATTGAAAGATGTCACAACTGGCCTCCTCCGCGTGTTGTTCTAGATATAGTCAATAAAGGATGCCACTTTGTAGCAATCGGACACAAATTAGGGAATCATGAACATGATGAATGGAGAATTTCATTCTCTTTGGCTGAACAAAAACTTGTATTCGAAATGAACCATTGTCAATTTCTCGTGTATGGACTACTTAAGATTTTAACAAAGGAAATTTTTCACAAAATGCTTGGAAATGAAGGTAAATTGCTTTGTTCATACCATATGAAGACAGCAGTTTTCTGGGGAATTCAACAAAACATAATTTCTTTCTGGTGTCCACAAAATTTACTGGAGTGTTTCTGGGTCTGCTTTAAAATGATCCTTAAATGGGTGTACGAGGGAGTATGTCCTAATTTCTTCATACCAGAAAACAACATGTTTCTCCATAATATATATGGCGAAGCACAAAAGAATTTATTCAATAATCTCTATGCACTATATCAGAAGGGAATTGCATTTCTACTGCTTAGTCCCTCTATCAACCCTTACATAAGAACTGCTCTTTTGGATCCAAGACGCATTTGCACAGAGTTCATTAGTATCTTTGAGGACCAGTTTGATGCAGAACTCTTCAATGAAATATCGAATAAGAATATGGTATATTATGACCTTCCCTCGTGTATGAGGTCCTTAGTAACAGTAGAGAAATTGATAAGTTCACGCCTGACGAAGTACCACATTGTCATGTTACAAAGTTCTATAGCTAACATATTTCAGGCATCTGCTTTTATATTAGACGAACTGAACAACAAAACGGGTCTTAACAAGCGTGTTTATGTCTCCGACAAAACCTCCTGTTACATGGTAAAACAGGCTGCAAAATTTGGATTTATTTCAGATATGTTGTATACTGCCATCTTTTATTACAAGACATTGCGGTACGTGAAAGCTTTGTTTTTCATTAAAAAGACAAAGCTCAAATTAACACGACCATATATACTGCGGCCTCATAAAGTTACCGATGAAAGCTATACAGCGGTCTTAGGGGGGAAACCATTGTCTACAAAGATGAGACAGGCAGTAGCAGTGCATATCATTGTTGATGGCAAAGCCCGTTACATTAACGAATTAGTACCGGAAATTGATAGCGGATTGTATTACTGTATACAGGTAAATTTTCGCCCTCGTTTTATTTTAGCCCCTTTCGACCTACCCTCATTTTGGCAAATTTAAAACGGAGTGAATAAAAAAAACCAGTATAATTTCTTGAACAAATTGAATGAGCGAATTTAAAACGAGACAAAATTGCTTGCAAGTGTGAAAGGGCGAAAATAATATGGGGCAAAAATAACCCTGTATACTATATTAAATTTTTCATGGTAAAAAATATTGAAGACATAACATGGTCCAAAAATGTTTTATAAATAATGTTCATCAATTAAATAAGGAATTTAAATAAATTCTTTGTTTTGAACAGCCCCTGACATAAAACGCTTGTTGTTTTCGAATCCAGTCTATTAATATAGATTAGTCGTAGCTTAAATAAGGAAGAAAAATGATTTCTTTTCTCAGATTAATCACTTAAGATAAGTTATTTATATATAGATTAATGATTCTGCAAAAAGACTATGTTGAACGACATAGAGATACACGAAGACATAACGGCAAATTTATAAAGAGAGCAAATAAAATGGTCGTAGCTTGTCATGATTTTAAGTGAGGTAAAATTCTATCTCCTATATATTATGGCTTCTGATAGCCTTTCTCTCTTTGAGGGAAGGGTTTTCTCTCTACGGATTTTTTAAACAGAAAAATGATGAAAGCTCAAATTTTAAATTTACTAGAAAAGACATGGTTGATCGACTGTAAACTATAGTTTACAAACCGTAAACTATAGTTTACGATTCGTTAAGTATAGTTTTCATCTGTAAAACTATATTTAACGGTTGTTAACTATAGTTTACGAATGATAATCTAAGTTTATCTGTCTGTAATAAAGCGTTAACAATAGATTTTGTTGATAAACATAGATTCACGTTTGTAAACTTTAATTTACAATCGTAAACTATAGTTAAGAGTTGTTAATCATAGTTTTCGCAAATCGGAACTATATTTATCAGTTAACAGTTAACTATAGTTAAGAGTTGTTAACCATAGTTTCACAAATCGAAACTATATTTATCAGTTAACAGTTAACTATAGTTAAGAGTAGTAAACTATAGTTTACAAATCGTGAAACTGTATTTATCAGATAATCTATGTTTTGCAATCGCAAATGATTGTTTTCGGTGTTAAGTATAGTTTACGGTTGTGAAACATAGATTATCGCGTTAACTATGGTTTACAGACGTAAAATATAGATTAACGTCGTTAACTATAGTTTACAGTCCGTAAACTATAGTTTACAACCGATAAACCTAGTTTATCGACTGTGAAACTATGTTTTGCTCATTTTTGTGAATTTGGCGTGCCATACCTATCTTCAAAAAATACGTTAAGTGCCATGAACCTATTTTGGGCCTACCGTTAGCTCATTTACGTCACAAGTAAAACTGATTGCTAGCGCTCTCGAGCACTAGCAGCTATGTTAGTCCAAATTCCTTGAATACGCATGTTTGGCTTGCCGATCGTGCATTCTAGGAAAACTACCATAGATAGACCGTACGAAAACAATTTCGTTGTATTATGTTGTAGCATTAAATAACTATGTTTATTTATTGTGTAGTTAACTTAAACTTTAAAATAACTACATATTTTTTTATTCTTAAAAAATTCCGGGTTTTTTTAGACGGAAAAGCCCGAGTCATTATCTGATTGTTCTAAAAAAAATGGAGTTTTTTTTCTTAAGTCCAAGCACAATCAAAGATAGACTCTAATATCTGATTGGTCAATTCAGCCAATCTCACAAATTCTAGAAACAAGAATTGACCCTAAAAATAAAGAATTAATCCGTTTTTCATATTTTACAAAAAAATCTTAAAATGTTTTCATCCTAGCATTTCTTGACAAAGATGACCAAGCTACCTCACATTTGGAACTCTCTGGATTGCTTCATAGAACATATACTTTGATTTATTTTCTATATTCCTTTTAACTCTTTGGGTTAATGAATTTATAACAGTTCATGTGACCACTTTTCATCACATGGTTTCATTTTGAGAAGCTGGAGAACAAGGGCTTTTCGAGACATTGCATTATAAATGAATGGTAAAGAATCGGTAAACTAGGTGAAAATAAAAGCTTAAACAAAGCTGCTGTAATACTTGTTAAAAATCCCAAAAAAATATTCATTGAAATATGTGACATTTACAGCAACCAATACCTGTTTTATAGACAAATGAGCAGGTGGGTTTTAATGACAAAAAATTATATAATGGTCATAAAAAATGGGTACTGATCTTGCCAACAAAAAATCATTACACTTATGTACTGTTTGCCAAATTTCCACAAAAATACTCTATGATGAAGGATTGACTGTAAGATAAATAGCAAATTTCATAAACATCACATTGGGGGTAGTTTACGCTGTTTCTAAGAAACATTTGACGGTGAAAAAAAGCTTAGTACTCAAAGGTCACCCTATATTTTGAAAAAAATGAGTGACAATTATTTTAAAATATCAGTAATTAGAGTTATCCACCGTTTTTGGATATTCAAACAGATAATGGAATTTGAATCTATTGCTTAAAATCCTCAAAACAAAATTTACCATGAGGCGTTCTTGACAAAAACAGGGAAGGTCTGGCGAGAGCAAAGAATTGCAAGAACACAAAGACAGATTAATATGCAATGTTCTTAAATATTAGTGGTATTGTTGTTCAAATTCGTATTCGGGGAGACAGTTTAATTTCTGGATGAGGCTAGAAAACAATTTTTTGCAAAAAAAATCGAAAGGTTTATTTGAGAAAGACCCAGAATCAGGAATCCGGTATATTTATTTTCTTCATGACAGCGTCCAAACCCGCACGCCCTGAAGAGTATTTAAAGGGGTTTTCGGGATAAACAGATATACTAGTCAAAATTTCCCAAGGCAAGTTTTTGCTTTACACCCCTCTTATATTAAATTATTTTAACAGTATAATTCAATAAGTATTCAGGATAATAAAGTAGCAAAATAAATTTTTCTTCATTAATCTATTTTTATTGAAGCACTATAACACAATATGCAGAAAATTTAACAGGTCGAGGAAACTACCTTATATGGATATTGTTGCGATTGCGCACAGAGGTGCTCACAGCAAACAATGGTCCAATCCAGTGAATGAGCCGAAAAGCATGATGGTCTACTACATGTTTATTTTTACTACAAACACTTGGGTTAAGGGAAATTTAGGACGCGGTTTCAAATGACTGCAGGAAAGTCAGCTAACAATTTTTTGAAATGTGTTTATGAAAAATGCGAAGATTAGGAACTAATTAAGATCCCCCATGCTCACAATAACAAACAAAGTCAGTTTTCTTTGTTAAATTATAGTACTTTGAAATACCGCCTACAAAGTCTTCACAAGTAAATAAGACAAGTTTTTTAACTCGGTTTTCGTTGATTTGACATGTAAATGGTTAATATAGTTGTTACTCAGTTATTTGTTACTAGAAATTAAAAGTTGCATTTTATAAACAAAAAAAAATTAAGTTGCACCTTTTTAAAATTATTTGCCTTTTATATATACTGGGCAAAATAAGTTAGGGATCATACGAGGGTTGTCCGTAAAGTTCGTGGACAGGCTAAGAATTAAATTAATGTTGCGTCATTGATATTTATTATTAGCATATTTCTGATTCTTTACTGAATGTGAACTGAGAAATGTAAAATCGGATTCAATTTCAAATGTTTAATTACAATTATGACTTCATAATCAGATTTGTTATGGAGACCCGGAGCAATGCCAAATTTCGATAAAAAAAATTATTTATCACGTTATAAATTTCATTTGCATTTAACAAAATTCTGCAGAAATCTGGATGACTTTTACGTTATGAGGTTGACAAGCCCCCCATTAATGACTCCCACAATAATTACTCATATTAATTTTGAGATATTTTGCTATATTTTTCAAATATGATGATAGAATTCATTACAGTTTATTCAATACATAATCTAGGACTATCATGAAAAATACTGCATAATTTAACTCTGTGTGCAAGTTGTAGAAGAATCTAAACTTAACATGTCAAGAACGCTGTAAATTACTTTGTAAGAGAAAAATGATCATTTCCTTTAGCCTCAGTTCCCCAGTTATTGTTTTCGGTATAGAATTTAATCATGGCACCTTTCGTATGAAATAAACAAAAATAATCAATACTGCTGGGTTTTTAAAATACATTTTATAGAGTATGTTATGATTCAATGTTAACATCGATAATAAGAATAATATTTTTACATAATAATTGTGTTTCATCTAAGATTTTTTTGTGTGTGTTTTAAGACAGATATTTGAAGTTTCAACGAAATCATACTAATATTGTTAACTTTTCTGAGAAAAAAAAAATTAAAATTAATAAGCGTGTTAATTTTATTGACAAATATCGTGTTCAACCTTCTTTTTGCACACTCTGGTTGCCTTTTTTAATCAGATAACTGAAGGATTTGTTCAAATTGAAAATTTCCATTCATAGTCCCTCAATGTCATTCTATGCCGTGCAAAAATGGAGGGAAGTGCTACAACACAAAATCTTCATACACGTGCACGTGTGGTAATGGATTTACTGGGCGAGATTGTTCAGGTATGTAGCTTTTTTAACGGAGTCAGGAGAGGACAAGCAAACTCTGTTATGAAGATAACCTTCCTAACTGAACTTTTAAGAATCAAATAATAATTTTGAGAGTTATCGGTCCTTACTTAGGAGCGGATATCCTAAAATTGTAAATGTTAGGTTATTTAATGGAAGCATCAAAAGACACCTTGAGAGATTTTTTTTAATTTCTTTTAATTTTACCAGTAAATTAATGTCATTGTAACATCTGATGTTTATACACTGGTGTATATTAGGAAGTGGAGATACTATTATGAGATAATGCCATTCTAACATCTGATGTTTATATATTAGGTAGGGGAGATAATATAATTATTATAATGTATTTATAACATCTTTTGTTTACATATTCAGTGGGGGAGATAATGCTATAGTAACATCTTATGTTCATCTATATAATAGTTAGGGGAGATAATACCATTGTAATTACCAGGTAGGGGAGATAACGCCATTTTAACATCTGATGTTTATATATAAGGTAGGGGAGATAATGCCATTGTAACATCTCATGTTAATATATATATTAGTTAGGAGAGATAATGTCAGTGTTACATCTTATGTTTTTATATATATTAGTTGGGGGAGAATGGTGTATTCAATATTCGAGACGTTGCAACGGTAAACCCATGTGTACCAGACCGAATTTTACACGCTAAAAAGTATTAATATGTAAAAAATATATTAAGCTCTATTCAGTGGCATCTTCTTCGTTTTCTTTAAATTGATACTTCTTAATTGTGGCTAAACGACTGTTACAACTGTTCCACAGTTTATAAACTAATGTTTAAAACGAGGAAAATCATTGACAACCAAGTTGATGAAACAAGAATATATGTTTCAGCAATCTTATTTAAAGCCATCATTTCGTAAGTTCTATGGTCAATGCAATTACCTCGTCAGCAAATACAATTTATCATTGAGTCAAATGCGGACTGATGTTTTTCATACCAATTGTTATTCCATTTATTTATTAATACACTGAATTGACGACGGATTTTCCCGTTATTCCCTGATCATGACAAGGAGCACAGGGCGGGTGTGACCTGTCGGCAGGGGATGCTCATGCCTCCATGGCACCTGATCCCACCTGTGGTTTTTCGGAGGCCTGTGTTAGCTCTGCTCTTACTTTGTATTGTTTTATGGACTTTGAGATTGAATACTGTTTGTTATCTCCATATCCAAGGAAAATTTTCTTCGGTTGTATAAAATTTACTGCCTGCTTTAGCTAGATATAAAGATGGCAGAAAACTTTCAATCGTGAAAAGTGAAATGAAAACCCTTTATTTATTAAACTTCTATGGTATTTCGTTTGTCTATATGGAAAAAGTTGCATGTCTATATGATTAATAAAGTTGAATGTTAAGCAGTATTTATTAAAGTCCATAAAACAATACAAAGTAGGAGCAGAGGAAACACGGACCTCCGAAACATCAGAGGTGGGTTCAGGTGCCATGGAGGCGTGAGCATCATCTGCTGACCAGTCATCACTGCCCTAGTGCTCCTTGTCATGATTAGGAAATAACGGGAAAATACGTTCAAAATAAATTCAGTGTTTAAGTAATGAACTAACAATAAGTATATTAAAACGTCAGTCAGCATTCGACTCGATGATAAATTGTGTTTGCTGACAAGGTCATTGTATCGACCATAGAATTTACGAAATGATGTCTTTAAACGAGACTGCTGATATTTTTGTTTCATCAACTTGCCTGTCAATAATTTACCTCGTTTTAGAATTTTTTTCATATGTAGAGCATGCTCATGCTCTGAAATTAAAACCACTGTAAAAAGTGGTCATATTCATGCACATGTTGAGTAAAATACGAGGGCTGTTCAATAAATGATGTCCTCGGTGCTCAGAAAGATTCAAAGATTTTTTCATCATTATTTTACTAATTAATCTCTTTTAATTACAACACATGTCCGTAACCTTTTTTATCCAATTTCTGGTTGATTTTAGAACTCACTTTTGGGTATGACCCTTGGTATACTGGAAAATGGCAGATTCAATTATTTCCTGGACTTGTTTCTTCCTTATCAAAGGTGTTTTTTTTAAGTTTAGAAATAGAAATAAGTCAAAAGGTCAAAGATATGGCGAATATTGTTAATGTGAAAAATATAAACTATACTTGTCAAAATTTCTAAGTCCCCACTATTATTTTTTTCAAAAATTTCAAAACCCTTAACTTCAGTTTACTAGTTGCTTACAAATTTGCCTTTAATTGAAATACTTACCTGTCAGAGCCAAAAAAATGTTATCGACTGTGTAATTACTCGGCCGTGATCGTTTTTTGTTAAAAAGCATAAAGTTCGAGTTCCATATGTTTTTCGGGTGTATTCTTCATATTTTTTACTTCCATGTGTTCTTCGTCTTTAATTGATAACGAAAAACAGAAATAAAGCTCGAATAAAATGCTGTGTTTGTCCACACAACAATGTGCAAGTGAAGTTAAAATGCCTCAAGCTGGTCGTAAGTAACGAAAGTTCTGTTTTCTTTCACTGTATGACTTTGTTTTAATTAAATTTTTTTTAATTACCGCCAGAAAAATCTACAACGCGTACCTGAATTTCTTTTAATCGTTACAAATCGCTAGATTTTCGACTAACACCACAAAATCATCCTACAATTTATCCCGAAAAACCAATGGAACCGGATCCGGAAGTGTCCTCCCCTCAATGTCAAACTGGAGGAGTGGGGAATACATGTAAGGAAACATGTAACTTTTGTTGATAAGGCACAGACAATTTCGATAAACCCCCTTGTCATCCGAATCTCAACCCTAATAAAAGCATGCATGGAAGAAGATAAACCAGAGTTTAAGACGGCTTTTCCAGCAGCAGAATCTAATGGAACTAGAGGACGACCTAGTCTCCACATGGAAAAACATTCAATAAAAGAATTTTTCTTAAATAACTCTTTGAGGAACGGTAATCTTACTGTGAATTTGTTTGAATGGAGAATTATGCAGTATTTAACGATGTGAATTTTTAATTCAAGGGTGCCTTAAACAGGTCGAGAAAACTATTTTCTGTGACGTCGGAATAAATTTACATGTTAATTGAGGAACCAACGTGACTGACAAATCGACCAATCAGCTAAATGAGTTGTATTGTGGTTTACTACAAAAATACTACACGTGTGTTTCTAAAAGGCCATTTTTTTTTAACACTCTCGGAAAAACGTGATGCATTTTTCCAAGCATTTTACAAGCTTAATACAATGTGAACATCATTATCTACCAATTCCATGCTCACATTTATATACAAATGATTAACAATGATAAAAATAAGTGTTCTCTCCACTCCATTGTACAAGTCCGTTTGTTTACCGCTTTCCCCACGCTGTACTGTCAGTGAAAAGTCAATTTCACGTGACTATTCCTCGGTCCAAAAACAATCAACTCTGAGGTGTGTTCACGTTTTGTCAATGTTTACAACGTATACAACTTCTAAATATATGCTACTCACGTTCTATAATCAATGTGCATGAGGACAAAAAAAGTTAAGGATCATAAAGTTAAATTTGTTTTACAAATACTGTATCATAGAAAAAAGAATGCAGTTTTAATTTTAGTATCATATTTTATATTTAAAAAGTGAAAATTAAACATTGGATGTGATAAGTTTGTTTGAACACACGATACGAATTGTTCATTACGGTCACTTAAGAATTCGACATGTTGATTGTAGACCTGAAAATGAGATTTTTTTCCCCAAGAGTCAAATTACGTCACTAAAGTGATTGCCAGTATTTTGTTTGACCTCCCCGCAAGGCCCTTCAGCGCAGACCCATGATGCCCGTCAGCCGTCCAAGGCTAGCCTGAGGGATCTGCTGCCATTCCTCTTGCAATGCTGTCTGAAGCTCCCGTCGATTTTGGGGAAGTAAAAGACGAACTGAAATGCGTTGCTAAAGAATGTTTTAGGCATGATCAATTAACTTCAGGTCTAGAAAACGACTTGGCGGGTCCATACACTAAGTTGTTTCACTTTCTATTTACTCGTTTACGATTCGGACTCTATGAAGTGGAGCATTATCGTCCATTAAGATGAAATCCTCCCTCAGAATACATGCAATACGTCTAACAATAGGATGAAGAATATCATTTCGGTATTTTAAACCTGTCAGGTTGCCTTCCAAAATGTGAAGATCAGTTTTGCAGTCAATACTTATGCCTGCCCAAATCATCACCAAACCTCCACTTACTCTGTATTGCTCAGAAATGACACAATCAGCATATCTTTCCCCATTTGCAATCCAAACAAGTCTTCTGTCATCATGGATGTCAAAACAAAATCGTGACTCGTCTGAGAAGAGAACAGAACACCAATGACGTTATTTCCAAATTTTTGTGTTCTGTTACCCACTGTAGTCGATTTCTGCGGCACTCTAATTCTAATACAGGACGTGCGGCTGGTCGGCAAGCCTTGAGATTTGCTTCCTTAAGTCTGTTTTAAACTGTTTGTGTAGAAATCCGTCTGTCCGCTGCTCTCTGATGCCCAGTTTTAAGCTTAAGAGCACTTTGGAAGCGGTGCGTTTCAGCAAAATTGGCCAAATAACGATCCTCATGGACTGCCATACATCTTGGACGTCCCGGTAATAGCCTTTTTTGACAATTTTCTGCCTCTAAATATCGGTCCCATAACCGTTAATTCCGCTTTTGGAAAGATAAAGTCTCTCTGCAACATGACGTTGCGTTTTACTATCTTCCAGCATCCATGCTGCCATGAAGTGTTCGTCCATACTCATATGACTCCTAATAGCGTCTAATCACCAGTTCTGGACAGATATACTGAAATTTTCTTATGTTCACCAAAGAACACCCTCTTTGATACTTTTATGTTTCCATTGTTCCACTTCCTTTTTTAACGCCACGTACTTTCTTGTCCAATATGTCCCAAAACTCAATAAACACGTGTGACTTAAGAATCGAATCATGTAAATGACTTGTTTTTAAAACTACTTAAGCCTTGTTGTCACATAAATTCATGGGTATGAAAAAAAAATTCTTGTGTAAAAATACGAGGGTTGTCCGGAAAGTTGGTGGACAACATTGATAATTACTGACAAACATTGATAAACTATATGAAACTATTATTTTCAATAAATTTATGTTTCATTTTATTAACATGCAAGTTTTCAAGAAAAACAGAGCACAAATAGTTATATTTTAATCAAATTAAAATTGACACACACTCATACCCGGAGCACTAAAAAGAAAATTCTTGACGTCACCCGACGTCAAAAGCATAATACGAGTACATGTAACTTTTCTTAATATACTCATCGTTTAACTCAATAAATTTCTTATGTCGCTTTCACCAGTCAAAAATATGTGCACAAAATGTTCAGGTTTCATACGTAAATAATATTTAACAATCGCTGTCTCATATCCTGCAATCCTCCAACCTCTGTCCGCGTAAACACGATTTCATTTACGGAAATACGGTAAAGTCACGTTACGAAGTTCATTTTTTACAGCACTGCAATCTCGGAATGATGGTTTTTCTTCACATGCAAATGTCATCCTGTAAACTGTTCCTTCCGTCCGAAAATATTATTTGACGCTTAAATAATAATGTACGGCTTCTTCTACAATGTTTTCCCGATTGTTTATAAAATGTATTGGTCTTTGTAGTTGTTTTATCCGATGTATATGCAGAATTTTATCAATGCTCACTGCTCCACCTTTTCCGAAAATGTCCTTTTTTTGAACAATTACGATCCGTCTTAATATGTTCTAACTTTGATTGCTCAGCCATTTTACAACTTTGAATTTTCAAATTTTGCAGGTTTGAAGTGATAACTTTTGTCAACCTCATAACGTAAAAGTCATCCAGATTTCTGCAGAATTTTGTAAAATGCAAATGAAATTTATAACGTGATAAATAATTTTTTTTATCGAAATTTGGCATTGCTCCGGGTCTCCATAACAAATCTGATTATGAAGTCATAATTGTAATTAAACATTTGAAATTGAATCCGATTTTACATTTCTCAGTTCACATTCAGTAGTGTCCAATTTAAGCTAAAATTACAATTAACACCTTATCAGTAATACATGTATCTAATATTAAATTTTAAAGATCTTTAGGAAATCCCAGCAATGTTCTGGCTTCATTGAAAAATCGATATTAACGAATCGATATTAGTTTTATTTCTAAAACAAGGTAAATTATTGACAATCAAGTTGATGAAACAAGAAAATCAGCAGTGTCGTGTAAAGTCATCATTTCGGGTAAGGTCCCACTATTAAAAAAAAGTGCTTGGTAATTTCTCTAAAATTTTGCAATTTAATTTAGTACATTCTCCCTGATGTGACTACTTTAAAAACGATTTTAATCAATAGTTTATAAATATTTCCCAAATAATATGCTTTATTTACATATTTCATTAAGCATTCATATCATGCATTTACTCAATTTCTAAATCGCAAAGATTTAGATAAATTTTTGTAAATAAAACACAATTTTCAAAAAATAAAAAAAAAATTATATACGTAAAATAATTAAGGGTTAATATCGGCTTTTCAATGATGAAAACATAGTTTAAAAAGGACGTGTTATACAAATCTATCTTATAGATATATATTTTTATTGCTTGTTAAATTTTGAATGCCAGAAAGATGACATTTTTGAGTTTAGAAAGGTCAGATAATTGACTAAGCGAAGTAGATTGTATTTTATTTGATTGTCACAAATTTAAATGTGACCATTCACGATGAAAAAAAGATTATGTTTGTTTTCAAAATTCATTTTGATAAAAAAATATTACACGAAAAACCTTTAAAGATTTTATTAATGTGTTAAAAGTAATTAAGGTAAAAAAAAAGGTCATATAAAATGCCACGTTGACTCCCACCTTTTGTTTTAAATTTTAATAGAGCTGGGTGGGTAGATTCCTTTATTATACTTGGTAAAAATAAATTTTCCACATGTTATGTTATTTTAATTATTCATTGGAAGTCGAGTTCATGATGCAGTTTAACTAATTGTTAAGTTATATAAAACGTTGTTTTTAAACGTAAACTAATGTTTGATTATAGGATTAAACGTTCTTTTTGAAAAAATTATCGATGTGTAAGCTCTTGACATTTTACTCACAAACTAAATAAAAGTGCGAATTTACATTGAATTTCATCTCAATTTTTACAATTGACCACATAATGTCAAATATTTAGATTTCTCTCTGTTGATTCATCAAAGGTTCAAAATTATTTTACAAGGTAAAAATGATAAGGTAATCGGGCAAATTATTAAAAAAAATTAGTCCGAATTTTCTCTAAATTTTCTTAAAAATCATAATATACAAAATATTTATAATTTCCTCCCAAAATAAATAACCACATAAAGATAACAAATCAGGGTTATAAATGAAGATTCACATACCTTTATTTATAATACTTATATAAATATTTATTTCACAGGTATTTACACAACTGATATTTAAATGTTTATTCCGATTTCCACTGTACTCTTTAAAAAGTGATGTTTTAGTCTTTGACAATCATTCTTTTCCATTTAATATTTTTTTTACTTAAATCATATATTCAGAAAAAATTATTTTTACAGCCATAGGAAAGATAAATGTTGAATGAATCATTTACAGCACAGAAATAAAGGGGTATTTATATTTATCAAAATGCCAGGTTAGCTCGAATTTCCTCATTTTAAAAATTATCATTGAACAAAGAAAATGCTGTCAATATATCATATAGGCTAATAACTTAAGAGACAGGACAGGCGGTTAGATAAAACATCAGTCAGTGCTCATCATTTGTATCATTACTAAGGATTTTATTGCTGCTTGTTGAAGGAAGATTTCGGTTAATTGTGGATTCTTCCTGGTTTAGCAGAGAGGTTTGTAATTACCATAAATAAGTCCATTAGTCGTCTAGTGTGACTAATAAATATGAGAATAGAAAGTCTATTTTAAAAAAAAATTAGACGGTCACAAATGAATCTTAGTGTTTTATCTACCCACTGATCACTCATATATATTTCTTTCCTTGTTCCTCCTTTTTTCCATTTATTTTTTAAAATCTTTCTTTATATGCTTAAAATGCAAAAAGAAAAAGTTTTTTTTGCGACGCCTATTTTTTTAAAAAGAATTTTAAGTCTTTTATACCTATGAGGGTTAACTCTGTTATCAGAAGGACACTTTTAAAATTAAATACTCTTTAATAGAATTATTATTTTTTTCTTCATTTCAACTTTTAGATTGTATACGTGTGGCAAATCCTACTTGACAAAGAAATTGGAGGAAAGTCCTAGAGGAAAGATAAGACCTACTTTGGATACCACCAAATTTGACCTTTTTACCTTTACCTTGGAGTTTGTCCCATTTTACACAAAAATGCGAATTTTTACTTTGGCCATAACTTTTAAACAGTAGATACTAGTACTCTCATACTTCACATACATATTTTTTTACATGACCTTTCATTGGATACTGAAACCTTTTACCTTTTGACCTTGGAGATTTCCGTACTTATGAAAAAACTTTTTTAACCTTGTCCTTAACTTTTGAACGGTAAGGGCTAGGATTTTCATACTTCACATATGTAATCCTTGTTACATTTAACCTTTCTTAAGAAACCATCAACTTTGACCCTTTGACCTTTGAGTTTGACCTACCTTTCAAAAACTCATCCTTAACCATTACTTTTGAACAAGTGGTGCTTTGGCTTTCCTATTTTGCAACTGTATTTCTTGTGAGAAGAACCGTTCACGGTAGCTCAGTCGGTAGAGCGCTCGCTCCGTAATCGGGAGGTCGTGAGTTCATATCTCGGCCGCAACTGACCTAGTCGTTAAAATTGGTAGCAACTGTTCCTTCGCCATGCGCTCGGCACTTTGAAGTGAAATTTGCAAGTCCTTCGGATGAGACCGAGGCCCCATGTCAGCGGCAGGCGTTGGCACGCACTGCTCAATGGCCCTGAGTGCCGAGTAAAGGTCAAAATTTGAAGCCCTTCACCGGCATACGGTGACGTCTCCATATGAGTGAAAAATTCTCGAGAGGGACGTTAAACAATATACAATCAATCAATAAATCTTGTGAGAAGACCCTACTTTGGGTACCAATATATTAAAATTGCATTTAAGAACAGGTTATTTGTCGCTATGTTGCCATACAGGGGCATAACTGTTTTACAAACACATCTCTTTATATATAAGAGGAGTTGCGGATAAGAGATGGATACCCCAAAGCGTAACAGACGGACATCCCGATCACTATATACCCTCCCGCTTTTCAAGCGGAGGATACTGTTGATTTTTTTCTGTCAGTACGATGATTTCTACCATGAAAAACAATGTTTACCTAACCCTTTAGGCTCGATAAATCTTTTGCTCCTTTAGATTCTGAATCATCGCATTGACCTTAATATATTGCTATTATTGTATAATGTTATGAGATCAACATATAATCAATTTTTTCCCAATAAGCTCAGGTGAGCATTTTGGCCAATATGCTTCTTTATCTAATTTTTTTTCCCCTAAAAAATTCAGCTTTAATCCACAAGGAGTCATTTTTCTACGGGGGTCATTTTTTTTCACGTGGGTTCTGCAAATTTTTAGGGTGGTGACACTTTTTCTACGGGCAAAAGGGTCATTTTTCGACGTCGAATAATCACCGGGGGTCATTTTTCGCTCCGGTCATTATTCGATGGTGGTCATCATTCGTCTTTACACCGGCTGGTGTCCACTCTGTAAAAGAAAAGAGAATCAATGAAACTACTGTACAAGTCAGGGCTTCACTATTCTTCATGCATGATTCCAGGGATTATTGGATCCCATGGACGATAGGTAACATTCCAGATATTTATTATATACATACTGTATTTCACTGAATTTTACTTTTGATTTTACGCCATCACGTAATGTCGGGATCCTACTTTGTGGTTTTCTGAATCCTTATCATCACTCTCTGAAACTGATGTAACTAGTACATACAATTGATCTCCATAAGTTTTACTTTGCTATGTTTAGCTAGTTATAAGGGGGTATATAATAAATTTATCATTATTATAACATTAACTTGATCCGAAGACCAAAGAACATGCGTCTTATCTAATAAATAAGCATTCAGTAGTTAATGTCAGATTATATAATCAACAAAACTTAATGGTGTGTCTTTCATTTGCCATGTTTAAAATTTCAAAATCTTAATTGCCTCAAAATTCCTCACTGTATTGGCCCAGAGGAAAAAAAATTAGAATCTTGCATTCTGTTCTTATACATGTATTGAATTATATATATGTTTGCTAGGAAAATTAACAAGATAAAACTTCTAGGCCTGAGTATTGCAAGCTACCTAACGATACGATGCATATCACAATATGGTCATGCAATACAACATGTATCATGTTTAATCAACAATTAAATTAACAGATATCTTTACATATTTTCGCTTGCTAACCTCTACAGTTATAGAACATATAAAAAAGAAGAAGTTGAGACACCTAACCAAAGTTATTTATAGGTAAACATATAGTCTAACCATTGTATTTTTTCATTGCTACCCTGTTTTCAATCATTTTGTAACATTAAATTTTTTTCATTTTACAGGTAGAATTTTCAAATAAGACAATGAACATTAACTGGTACCGCATCATGATACACACATACTTCTACGATATGCACATCGTGAGACCTTGCAATCAATACGATCAATATATTGTCGTTTGGTTCCACCTATCATATTTCCTTTATCTCAGTGAACAAGGATTTTTTAATGTATTCAATGAAATTTTTCACCACTTCTTTTTTAATAAAAAAAATTGTCTTATCACAATTTACTTAATAATACTTTGTACAATAAAATTACAAAGAACTTTGATATTTTTTGCGCTTATAACATGTATAAGTACATACTAAACTTTGTATCTCTATACATTCTTAAATAAATCATTCAATTTAAAATAATGAAAATGGGATAAACTCCTCTATCAAAATTGCCAAGATATTATTTGTCTAAAAGTTCTATAGCTTGCTCCTTGTAAAGTTTCAATTTTTTTTCTTTCTATTAAAGTGTTGCAAGTTTTGTGCTCGAGTAAAAAATTCAATCTTTCTGAACGCCGATATTTTTAAATTGTTTTTAGACATGTTTACCAGGAAGTATAAAAACACATGACAGATTTAAACTGGCTAAAGTCATGTGACCTGAGAAAAGAGAAAGAGAACTTGCACTGGGCGGAAGCCATCATTGTCTCCTAAAATTCAGGTAGGCTTATTTCTTAAGAGTACATATTTCTAATTTCTAAATTGACCTCAAATGAGTTCTTTTTAATATATTCTTTCATCATTGGATTTCACTATTTTTGTAAACATCTCTTTATTAAGAACTCTTTTCTCAGCGGCTTTTCCTGTGCACATTACACATGATATATATATATATATATATACTGGTAAATTGTAAATAACTGTGCCTTTAGTTAGTGATGTTAACTTTTTGAATAATTTTACAATTTTCACAGCCATCTTTAGGCCTTAAAAATTAGTACAATTTACTAGTCATAGCTCAGCACGAGAAAATCTTGGAAAGTAAAGCTGTTTCGACCCATTCTAATTTACTTTTATTTTTCCTATGCCTATAATCTATTGAAAAACTGAACGATTTAATTGATCACAAGAAACATCATTATACATCACGATACTAAGCTTTCAATTTTCCTGAAACACATTTCTGTTATATTTTTTGTTTTATCTCCTATATTATTTGTCAATAAATATTCACAAGGATTTTTTATATTCAAGAGACAAAACTTCGAACAATGGACCCCCGTACCAGTGCCCAGGACGTATTGCGATGTGACCTGTGTGAGACCGCTGTGGTACATATGCACTGTGATACATGTCTTGTCAACCTGTGCACAGCTTGTGTAGGAAAACACATGATTTCTGATGAATCCAAGGAGCACAAGGTCGTCAAATACCAGGTCAAGAAATCAACTCCCCTCTACCCTGGATGTACAACTCATAGCAAAGAACGATGTGAAATGTACTGTAAGCAATGTGTCATGCCTGTTTGCAACACTTGTATTGCATCTGATCAACATCTTGGTCATAAGTTTATAACAATTTTGCAAATTCTGGATGAACAAAAGAACAAAATATCCAAAGAAAATATCGAACTGAGAGAGACAATTTACCCAACCTACCAGGACATTGCCTCCGATGTACAAAACAGAATGAGTCAGCTAGAAAAGGAATATGGAGATCTCTCAACAACCATAACAAAACATGGAGAGGACTGGCACAGAGAAATTGACAAACTTGTCAAGAAACTTAAAGCTGAAGCTGATGAGATGAAAAACACACAGTTACGAACTCTACAGAAACATCTGAATGAAATAAAGAAGACAATGTCTGACATCAAGGATGAAATTGATGCAGTCAATGCCACTATAAACTCTAATGACTTGTCAAAACTGTTCGGCGTTAAATTCAATGTAGACAGATATAAGACACTTCCAGAAAAAATTGTGCCAGCTTCACTTAAATTCATGCCAGGAAAAATTCAAGAAAAAGAATTTCATGACATGTATGGAATTTTAACGATAAGTTCTCTCACTTCAGATGAACACTATTACAGTACGAAGTTTTCACCACCAGAACCAGAGACTGTCACCACCATAGACACTGAGTATGAAGACCTTCTCAATGTAGCCTGTCTGAGTGATAAAGAAATCTGGACAAGTGGAGGTGACAGCAGCATGAAACTCTACAGCATCAATCAGGGATCACTACTCAAGTTAATCAAAACCAAGTCAGGGAACTGGCCATTTGACATAGCAGTGACAAAAACTGGAGATTTAGTTTATACTGATTATGATGACAGAACTGTGAACATTGTGAAGAAGAAAAAGATAAAGGAGTTGATCAGACTACAGAACTGGAGACCTCGTGGTATCTGTAGTACCTTTTCTGGTGACCTCTTGGTTATCATGTACAGTGATTATGCCAACCAGACAAAAGTTGTCCGTTACTCAGGCTCCACAGAATCGCAAACTATTCAGTTTGATGATAAAGGTAAACCTCTCTATTCATTTGGTCTTTATGACAGATACATAACTGAGAACAGGAACCTGGATATCTGTGTGTCTGATGATGGAGCTAAAATGGTAGTGGTGGTCAATCAGGCCGGGAAACTGAGATTCAGGTACACTGGACATACTCCTGCTCCAAAGAATAAACCATTCCGTCCACTAGGTATCACAACAGACAGTCAGAGTCGCATCCTTACAGCTGATTATTACAATGACTGTGTCCGCATCATAGACCAGGATGGACAGTTCCTCCGTTACATAGACTGTGGACTGAGTAGACCCTGGGGACTGTGTATAGATACAAATGACAATCTGTTTGTTGCTCAGTTCAATCACAAACAAGTGAAGAAAATCAAATATCTGAAGTGATTTTATTGTACTCTATACCATGGCATAATGTACTATATCATTTTAAGGATAATTCATACAAGTCAGTGCATTCAAAAAAAGATTGGCTTTACATTTTCAGGAAGTCATAATCCTTGTTTTGTCAAAGATGAATATCAAATGATGAATTACGTTGTAATACATGTATGATATAAGTGTAACATTATTTTTCCAAAGACTGTATCTTAAGGTAATCTTCTGTGATTAGGTATCAGTAAACTCTGCCGATGTATAGTTTTAGCCAAGTCCAGAAAAACTACAGATTTGTGTGTGCTAAATCATTAGAGGTAACTTTTCCAAAACCCTCTCCTAAAGATTGCAACCACCATAAGAAGAAATAAAAATGTTTTGACCCAGTTTGATGAACATAATAAAATCATCAAGAATACATGTTTATGCTTATATATGGAATTCATGTAATGATAAAGACCCAAGCATATCTGGGTTTTTATACCCGAATTTTCTAAAGAAAGAAGATGGTTGGTGGTGTCATGTGGATGTGCAGTAAGGTTTCAGAAATTTTTTTTTGCTCTGGGGGGTCAATGGGGGTCGAAAATTGATGTTTTTATGCTAAAAGCTCCGTCTACCCTGAACTCCTTCTTCATTTTACTCATTTGCCTAATCATCTTTTAGGAGAGTTAAATATATTTTGAATATAAGGTAAAACATCAATGCCAAGGGGTAAAAACCATAGCATGCTTGGGAAATTCTTGATTTCTTATGAGTAATTAATGTAATCATGTCAAATGTGAAAGTCATATCAATCAAAAGTTATAAGCAAATGCAACATTTTTTAAAAATAGGTTAAGCTTTAGGGTCAAGGTCACAGAGTCAAAAGTCATGATTTATTTTATATTATTATCACAGGTAATAATAAACAGGCATGTATAATATGTGTCACAGTCGTAATATATTTATTACTCCATCAATAAACAACAGCACGGCTAGCTGGTGGGTTCATTTGTATTTCTTGAACTTTATTCTCATAACTGACAAAATAGTGAAGAGAAGATATATACACTGTACAGTATAATGAATATAAAAATAATACATGCATGAAGAAGAGATAACAGAGTAAGTAAACCTCGGTTATTGCAAAGTCCTGGGGACCTGTAAATTTTATTCGCTATATCCGTAATTCGCACAAATTCATATAACCATATATACCGAATTCGCAATATGCATGTTTTCCTTCAAGTGTAACTACAAAATATGTCAGGGAAGCAAATATTACAAAACATACTTTCGAGAACTAAGATTTTATTATAATGAATTGAATTTCATATAAAGATGCTAAAAGAAAATAAAGTCAGTTCAATTTATCACATTTTAAGATCTTTGAAAGTTCGTTATAAAAGATGTAAATTTCATTATAATTAATCTCAACGGGACTCAAAATCAGTTCGCTATATCCGTAAATTCGTTGCATCAGAGTTCGTTATAACCGTAAAATTTTACAAAGATTTGTTAAGGGGAATGTACGGTCACCTTTAGTGCAGTGAGAACAAAATGTAAACATTTCTTCAAATGGCTAAAATACATTATATTTTGATCAAATTTTAAGTCCTTATGATAAAGATACAAGAAATATACATAACTGAATGCATGTTGTGCATATATAATCTATACTTTTGCAGAAAAATGCTTTTGATATGCTCCTTAGAACTGCGCAGCTGCAGAATTCAGCAGAGCCTTAAAAAATCCAAAAAAATACGCAAACTGTGCAAAATGTTCTTTCTACAACCATTTGTTGAGAAAATGTCTAAATTTTGCATTTTTAAATGATAATTTCAAGTTCAAAATAAGGTATCGTTGTCTTCAAAAAGAGTGTAAAGAGCCTCTAACTGCCTATTTTTTCTATCTAACTGCTAAACAAAATAGACATATGTACTCAATATATGTACCAACTTTTCGAATGTAAGACATGTAATTACAATTTGTTTTTCATGCACCGCATATTGTTTAACATTCTCAAATAAAATGCTAAGCATCCTCCTTGCAGTGCCCTATTTGAAAATAACTTCTATCGCCACAGAAAAAAGACCCGCCGTAAACACATATGTTTAGGACATATTTTATCTTTTTTCTTGAGTTTTAAAAAACCAACAATTATCAAGACTTCTTCCATGAAAAATTAAAAATAATCATAGTAATAAACGCATCTATCCACAGCAGATACATGCACATGCTAACCACGTGCTCAGTGGAATGATATTATCGAGGAAATTCGATCTGTAAACTGAACAGTTTTTCCCGATTTGCTGGAGTGGGGTTAAAATCGCGTTTTTTCATTAATCAGACAATGCGATGCAACAAATAAAAGTAGTAAGTAATATAACCTAATGATTTTTACTTAGTTATTTCTTGTTTTGATGTTATTATGGTCGTATTTATTCTAAAATCAATGTTATTCGAACTCTGTGTGACAGAGGAATGGCGGACGAAATAAACACATGGCCTCAGGAAGACACCCATATGAAAAATCAAATTTTCAAGAATTTTGGATAATGACAAGAAAAATGCGAAACAAATGGTTGTAGCCCTATTATCAATGAACCAAACTAACACCATTTTCAATACATTTTTCATCTCGTGAATGCTGTAGCTGCGCAGTTCTAACATGATTAATTTCCTCCTAATTAAAACAAAATACACTTAATTATTTACTAATTTGAGTCTCTAACAGTAGGTAATTAGTGCATTAGCACCTTGAGTAACTTTGGGCTAGTTTAGTTGAGTATTAAGCACATTCTTGGTATTTCTTATTTTACACCAGACTAGATCTAATACATTAGATTGTACATCCCCCTTAAGAGTTTTGCTGGGGACCAAGAAAAACTTAGCTATACCCGTGAATTCGCTATATCCGTGTTCGTACTAAACGAGTTTCACTGTAATATCAACCAAGAGACCTTTACACCCTTTACAATATAATTACAACTAGAAGAACAATTAAGGTGAACTGTAAAATAAATAAATACACACTTACATTAACGGACTTTTGCGAAGACACTGACTTTTACAGTTGACGGCTTACTTTTACTCCAGGTAAATATACGGGAGCTCTTTTGTGAAAAAATATTGATCTTGGCATTTAACAAAACGATAATAACGGGCTATTTCAAATATCACATTACGTTGTACAGGAAAGAAACGACAACATTCCTACCCTCAACACCCTCCCTTCAAGTCTTGACTAACTTCTGCCGAGTTTTCATACCGAAATGCGCTCAATAAAATATGTTTAAAGTAAGTAAATGTGTCTTCTTCCTTATTATGTTCTTATTCGTTTCACTCAAACGAACATAAATAATTTATAAAATAAATAACAACACGTATATAGGTAGGTACAGAAGCGCTCTCGTAAGTGCAGTTTAATATCATACACAAAATATACATTTCCAATTTTCCTCCTTGACCACTCATACAATCTACAAAACAAAAACATATAATTAATAGAACAAACATGATACTTGTGAGGGTGGGTGGGCGGGGCAATTTTTATTTTTATTAAATCTTACACACGCTTAGGCGTGCTTGCTTTAACAGAATACCTGTAGAACAGGTATTCAATAAATATCTTAACCAATAAGACCGACACTCTTCCTTGACACCAGATAAACATGTGTTCGATTGATACACGTGTTGTGATAACTTCAATAAATACATTTTCATTTCTTAAGTTATTGAAAATAAAAGGATATATTAATTCTCGTGAATAAAGTATCTAAATAAATTTCATTTTACCACCAAATATATTTTTGTTTGATAAATCAATTCAAAGCACAGAATACAATAACTTTCACCTCTATGGATGTTTTCTATTTTCTATTTTCAATTCCGTACCTCTGTACATGACACAGGTTTAAATGTCCAAGTAAGCCGTCAACTGTAAAAGATGTTTTGTTTAATTTTTTACTTTAAGTAATTAGATACATCTTTTAACAAACAAAATAAATAATGAATTATATTCGGATCAAAAGCAAGTCACTAGCGCACCGCTGTCCACAATCACCGAGGCCTCGCGAGACCGAAACTTCACTTCCGTAAATATGGTAAACAGCCAATGGGCAATCCTCGGATGACTCCGCTACACTCCATTCAAACCTCAGATGTGATTAGTGGAAGAATATGCATCAGATCCTTACATTTTTCCGTTGGAAACTGTCTTATTGCTCATTTCATATTTCGCTCTGCATAACATCCTTCGATAATGTTTCTTAATTTGTGGAATTCTTTATCATCAAAATAGGTTTTGATTACAAACTCATGTTAGTAAGCTTTGAAAGCAAGAAAAAAACTGTTGAGTGTGCCACAAAATAACGCCGATTTCAAATGTATGACATTTGAAAGAAATTCAAATAAGATCACATGACTGAATCAGCAAGATGTAACTCATCGTTGACGTCTTAGGTTATGTGCGAGGTACGAGTCATCCAAGGAACTCCGAGTGGTAAACAGTCCATTTGAACCACGTGGAGAAATCGGCATTGCCAAATACATCTGCACTCCATCATCTGATCGATACAGATATCGTCCTTCAGTCATTACCATCCGATTTTTTAAGCAACTCAACTTCCTCTGTTATTTTATGCCCTGTTCACATGACGTGTTTAATTCGCAGTAAATTAATACAAAGTAAACTAATGCGAATCAAATGAATGCAAATTAAATTGCGTTCACACGACAGCTAATAACAAGTAAACTAATGCAAATTAAAATTTTACTTCTGCAGCCCGGTGTCAGCACGGCTATTATGACTTCATTTGCAAATCACGTCACCTTATGCAGTAACAGATCCATTTGATATACTGGCAAAGTGTCTGTACACACATTTTAGTGATTAACACAATATTTCTTAGTTTTTCACTCAAAAATGGCTCAAGAACTTAAAGCTGACAACCGACATGTGCCATTTGACTAATTTTGCAATTATGCATGCGTCAGGGTTTCATTCGAATAAGCTTTGCTTAGCGTTCACACGGAGCTAATGCGAAGTAGTTTTAGGCGCAGTAAACTAATTCAAATTAAACTATTCTCCGTGTGAACGCTAAGCAAAGCTAATTCGCAGTAACTTTACGTTTAATTCGAATTAAAATTTCCGTGTGAACATGGCATTAAAATCCACACAAATCTGTTTCCTGACCATGCTGATCAACTCCCGTTTCATCAACTGTAACATTACATTTAATATGGCGGCGGAGAAGTGACCTAGAGCCTATACCCGTGTTCGTGCTTCAGACTACCTAAATCTAGGTCACATACATAATCAAAGTTTTGATTTGATCACAATTCAAAATTCTTAAGTTGTTTATTTTATAAAAATGTTGATATTTGACTACAGTAATTAAATAATCAATTTTTTTCCTGTTTAAATGGGACTATTTTTATAGTAAAATTTAACGTCATTGGGCCTCGTGCGTTTCAAATTTTCTAAATTAGATGGTTTTTTGATTTATTTTAAGATTGATATTTCAAGTAAGAATTGAAATATAAGGAACTACTGTCTAGTCAGGAGACTATGCAAGGGACATCAACAAAAGTAGGAAACATGGTATAATTTTAGCATAATGGGCTTCGCCCTTTATGCAAATCATGCCATGTTTCCCATTATTGTTGATGTCCCTGGCATAGTATTCTAACTAGGCAGTGATTCCTTAAAAAACGGGAAACAATCCGTCGTCAGTTCAGTGTAAAAATAATGGACTAACAATAAGTGTGGAAAACGTCAGTCAGCATTTGACTCAATGATAAATTGTATACAAGGTCATTGTATCGACCATGAAATATGGCTGA
The DNA here is from genome assembly GCA_003671525.1 of Saccostrea glomerata. Taxonomy (NCBI): domain Eukaryota; kingdom Metazoa; phylum Mollusca; class Bivalvia; order Ostreida; family Ostreidae; genus Saccostrea; species Saccostrea glomerata. The sequence continues at coordinate 320,119 of PRKT01000463.1, forward strand.
AATATTGCCTTCTCGGCGTTAAACAATATAAATCAATCAATCAATCGACCATATAGAACTTACGAAACGATTACTTAAAACTAGACTGATGATACTCTTGTTTCATCGACTTGTTTGTCAATAATTTATCTCGTTTTAGAAATTTTTCATACGTAGAACATGGTTTTGTGTATCGAAAAAACAAGAGTTTTATTGATCGAATTTTTAGATTACAGAAAAGGGCCGCTAGAATTATAATGAATGTGAAAGAAATTCAAACTCCTACTGTTGATATTTTAAGTGCTCTTAAATGGATGCCTATACATGATTATTTTATATATAGAAAACTTGTCATTGCTTTTAAAGTTATGAAAAGTATGACACCAGAATATTTGGATGTTTTAAGATATGTTAGCCAGGTTAGCTCTAGGGCAACAAGGAGTAGTGTTAGTGGCCTTTTATACATTCCAAAAGCACAAACAGATATTATAAACGATATTTTAATGTTTCAACTGCAATTTTATGGAACCAGTTGCCTGACACTGTTAGAAATTGTAATTCTTTAGCTTCTTTTAAATCAGCATGTTTGCAAAATTATATAATTTAAACAGGTGAAGAAATTTTCCTTAAATGAATTTTATCTTCTGGCACAATATTTGATACTATCGGTTTATTTACTAGTTTGTACAAATATGTCTTATATAATTCTGCTAGGTATATATCCCTTTCTTACTCTAGTTTTAACATTTTTTTAATCCGTCTGTAAATGGACGAAAATGTAAACTAGTCAGATATACTAATTGTGCTATCCTGTCTAAATAAAGAATTTATGTTATAATTATTATTAATCAATGGAGAAATATAAACGCCGTATGCAGGTGATGAAGGTATATTGTTGCATAAGTAAGGGACGTTGAAGATAAAAAAGTTAAAGTCATCACGTTTATCATATAAATCGATTGTTAGATTACCATTAACGTCTTTTCCAAGTAAAATATCCAAGTATGAAACAGATGTGTCAGACTCTGTGATATCTTTTATCTCAAACTCACTAGGATATATCGTATCGACATCGGAATGGAAATTATCATTGTTATTTGACAATACGTCGTCGATATATCTAAATGTTGAGTTAAAGTCCACAACAAGTGTTTTCATCTTTTCAGGAATAAGATTTTGCACAGATTCTGCTTCATATGAATACAGAAATAGGTCTGCTAATAACTAAGCGCAATCCGGATTTCAGAAAGATTGTTGGAAGACCTGGTTTCCAAAAACCACATAGATAATGTCAATCAGAAACTCAAGCATCTTTTGATGTCAACTTTAGAGCACTTGTGTGTGCAATCAGAATGTGTTTTAATAAATCAATTTTGCAAATGACCAATGATCATGTAAGTAAATTCAGGGGTTTACAATCAATCAATCAAACAAACAAACAATCAAGCAATCAATTATAATAAAGCTTACTTCGTGTTCTGTTTGCCAGTAGGACGGATTCCACCAGAAAAACCTGGAACAAAAAGATTTTTTTTAATCAGCGAACGAAAATGCATTCTCGAGACCATTTTAATTTATCAAAAATTTCTTAAACACCAATCTTTCATTTAAATGATCTACGTAAATCATTCTTTTTCTTAACAAGGATTCCCTCTACTGATTATAATTCAATTTTTCAGTTAAAATTCTGTTTCATATATGTTAATAGCGTACCAGAAGAAGGCTCAGTAACCACCTACAGGACATGTTTCTCCTGACTTTAGTTATTGCCACCACAACCAGAGGACACTTGATGAGATTCATCGTGTCACACTACCGGATCAAGACTACCTGACTTTAGTTATTGCCCCACAACCAGAGGACACTTGATGAGATTCATCGTGTCACACTACCGGATCAAGACTACCTGACTTTAGTTATTGCCCCACAACCAGAGGACACTTGATGAGATTCATCGTGTCACACTACCGGATCAAGACTACTTGACTTTACTTATTGCCACCACAACCAGAGGACACTTGATGAGATTCATCGTGCCACACTCCCTGATGAAGACTCATTGATCAGTATTCAATCTTCGCTTTAGCCAACCACCAGTGGTATATTCTACCCTACCAGACACACTAGTTTTCTTGCCAACCCTGGAGGCATTCAAGGCAGGGATCCAAGTGGTCGAGTAAAGAACTTGGTTTTTAATCGTAATTTAATTACAGGCCCAATTATTTTACAATACGGTAACCTGGGGAGCGGGGGTGGTCTAAGTAACAGCTATTAGTGTTAATTATCCCGAGATCCCCACTACTCAAGCTGTCAAAAATCTATGAACAGGCTGCATTACACAGGCCAGCATTACGAGTTTTGTGTATAATTTTGAGTGGAACTACTTTAAATAATCTAAGTAATCTAAATACAAAATTAATTTGCAAAGTTTTTTTTCCATTGATATGACAAAAAATGTAAAGACAAAATCTTAATTTAAATAAATATAAGATTAAAGAAAAGATCACAAATTAAAACTTGAAAGCAATCATCTGTATGATCTTTATTTTAAAATAAGTGTGAATGAAATAAAAAATATGAAACAAAAATATTTCATTATCCGTCGTATGAAAATATACCACGATTGGATTTCTTTTATGTTCTGGCCAACAATGGTGTCAAAATATTCACAAAAATATTCACCATTTCCGAATGTTCGCATTAACAAAATATTATTTTGAAAGATTTCTTATCTTTATCAATGCTTGTTCGTTATCATCAACCTTTCATTATTACTTATATAAACAGTCGTTAGAGAAAATTCGAACATTAAGTAACTTACAATCTCGAAACTCGCGCATTAGAGCATAATTCTAACATTTCTTTACAAGGTGCTTATATTGTAGCCATATATACAAAGATAAAACCTGTGACAAAGAAATTTTTTTTAAAATCTTTTTTTTTTTTAATTATATTCAATTTTGTTATAATTTTAATCGGCAATAAATTTCTGTGAACGATGTACAGATACCTTGGACAACATATCGCTTACAAATACCATACCGCCGTGAAGATTGAACACCAAAATTTTATGAGGTCAATGTTTTGATTATCTAATCTTAATAATTAATTGAAATAAAATGACCAACCCCACTTGGGATTTCTTAGCCCCAATTGTACACAATGCGGGCATAGGAAAGTGACGCGTGACCAGGCAATAGTTTTCAACACATGCAAATGGAATTTATCAGGTAGCACAGGTAGCTGGCTTATAAATCAAATCAAAACTTATTTGTACAAGTATTTTAATGATTGACAGGCGGTAAATTATTGATCTTGAATCCCGTAGATTTCGGGGGCGTTAACATAAAAGTGTGTTTTTAAGTGCAGTTCTTTGCGGATGTATGTTCAGAAGTTTGACAATACTCAACTGAGGGATGAACCTTGATGGAAGAAGAAGAAAAACTAAAACTAATCAAAGAAGTAAAACATTGATTCTTTTTGTGACCCCCATGATTTGAACAATAAAATATGGACTATTTCTGTAAGTTTACAAATAATTTTTTTTCTCAACACTGGAGAAGAACATATTTCAAAGATTTTTTTCCAAAATTAATTTCCTTTTAGACCTTGATCTCCTATGATGATACTATTTTGTCCGGGAAGCAATGATTTGAACAATTTATAATCTACATTCAATCAGAAAGCGTTCACACAATTTTCATTTAGCCTGGTCTAGTGGTTATTGAAAAGGTAGAATTCTAAGAAGTAAAATGTTTACAGATGGACAAACAAACAAACGGATATGGAAAAACGGTTGAACAGCGTACAATTAAGGTAACATAGGGATATTTTAAAGGCATCCTCTAAAAATGTATAACGTATCTCTTTATGGTGATATATACAATTGAGATTTAATTGTTGGAAAGAAAATAGTTTTTTATTTAAATATATCGCTTTATCTTCTGTGTTTACTAAGATATTATCTTTTTAAAAGAAACCTACTGTTACCATTCTATCATCAATATATAGTTCAATTGTATTAACACATAGATTGGATGTTTTGTGGATGCATGAAATATGATTTACTTACATTGTTTTTTTTTAATTGATAGTAAACAGATGGACTCTGCATTAAAACAAACAGACAGACCAGCAAATAAAATGTGAATTAATCAACTTAACTATATATATTATAAGCAACCCTCAACTGAATATCATCGTAAAATGGTTTAAAACAAGAAGTTGTCTATATGATGTACGTTCCTTCTTTAAAAGGAAATTTGATTATTGAAAACCTGAAGTCCTCTTGTTTGCCATACCATTCGACTATTAGTTCGCCTTTGTCATTTATATTCAGTAAAATATCCAAACATGATAAGGTGTGACAGACTCTGTGGTGTCCTTAATTTACGTTCACTGGGAAAAATCGAGTTTAAATGGAAATACTTAACGTTTGTTGATGAAACGTCGTCGACAAATCTGAATATAACATTTTTGAATAAGTTTTCCTATATCAAAAATGTAATAAGTTTCGCCATTAACCATGAAAAATGCCGAGTCACACCGGAAACAGTTATGTCCGGCCGGAAACAGTTATGTCAACCCTCGCCGGAAACAGTTATGTCACTATTTCGATCACGTTCACGTGTTTTTACGTTACGCATTTTATGACGTCGGTTGCTAAGCAAAAGTAAACAACGAAGTATATATTTCTTAACGAAGACATTCCAAGTTCTACAGACCAAAGATATTTTGCGAAAATTATGCATAATTTATTTTTTTCAAATTGTTTCAAACATTTTTAAAAAAGAAATCTCATCCATCTTACAAAATAAGCTGGTAATATATTATTTGGCACATGCATATACATCTCTGAACGAAGAATTTCCTAGTCTACAGGCCAAAGATATGTCCCTGTCATGTGTATTCTGCTAATCTTATACCTATTTATATATATTTAATTGTTATAACATTCCAAAGAAATCTCATCCATCTTGCAATTAAGTTCTAAATATATATATTGTTTGACACATGCTTAGTGTACTTGAAATTTTATTTCTGTTTTGACATGTACAGAATTATTATTATGATTTAATTTTAATGTGAAAGAAATGTCCTGTTATATCAATTTGAAGTTACCTGTACTATATTGTAGTAGAAAAGAGGTCGGGTTCCGGTTACAATTTATTACGCACAACAAGTGTTTACGTTCTAATAATAGTCAGTTGTGAATTTACCCTGGAACCAAACAGAAGTCTATCGACACCTGTCCCGTTCGAGGTCCACATCTCAGGTGGGTTGTAACTGACGTTACCCCTCACCATTGCAAGTCTTTATATATATTGTTTATTATTTATTATGTAGATTATCTTACGCACTTCACAACATTGGCGTTGTCGGCAGGATCTTCCGATCGGTGAAGTGCGACATTGTATGTTTATATTTCGCGCCATTTTTTTTCTTTGTTTTTCGTTTAACTTATCAAATACAATTCTTTTTCAAAAAATAAATTCAATGGCGGTTTCTATCATTTCCTTGCTTTTTTCTCATTTTTTCATTTAGATTTGATTGTTGTCGGATTTTCTGATAACGATCATAAACATTTCACTCTTGATTTTCTGTCGGACATTCTGATAGTTAATCAACAACACGTCTGTTTTTCTATCTTTATTTTTGAACAAAACAAAACTGAATCAGAATGGCAAATAGTGAAAACCCTGTAGACATAAACAACGCTAGTTTTGGGGATTTAAAAACAATCCCAAACATAGGAGATAAAAGGGCAGGGTTAATCATGAGACTTAGGGAAGAAAAGGGGATACTCTCTGTAGAAGATCTAAAAACACTAACAACAATCCCAAGCACAATATGGGACCCCCTGAGTGAGGGTGTGATTGTTTTTGGAGAGAGTCAGAGATCAGACACACAATCAGAAAAAACACAACACCCCAAAATTGAAGATGCTTTAAATGAAATTACAAAATTACATTCAGATATAGCTTGGCTCACAAAAGACAATGAAAGAAAAAACATACAAATTGTTCAGTTAGAAAAAGAAATCACTTCTAGACAACAGCAATTAGAAGATTTAGAAAATACATTAAGATCAGAACATGAACAACAAATGTACAAACTACAACAAAAATTTGAAACAGAGCTAGCGAACACAAAAGCAAACTACGAAAACACAATTAGTAAAAAAATGATGGCAAAGAACGAAGAACTTGCGACATTAGAACAAAAACTTTACGAACAAGACAGCAGATGGGTAGGTAAGATACAACATTTAGAAAACAAAATTAAGCAACTTGAAGATGAAAAAATCAGGCAAGAAGTAGACAAGTTAGCACCACAGGGAGTTTACAATGAGTCAAAGGGACCAAGTCCACCAAAAATGTCCACCTTTGATGGAAAGAGCGACTGGAGACCCTTCTTTACTCAGTTTTCTCACATTGCGTCCAGATACAAATGGTCTGATGAACAAAAACTGGACAAACTTATTGAGAGTCTTCGAGACAAGGCCTTGAAATACTTCAGTTCCAGACCAAGTTCAGATCAAAGAAGCTTCAAGAAACTGAGTGCAAAAATGAATGAGAGATTTGGCAAGAAAGACCTGCCTCACATTATAAGAAGACAACTTCAAGATATCAAACAAGGCCCTGAGGAGTCCATAGACGAGTTTGCAGATAAGATTCTGGAAATGACCACAGACGGATACCCAGACACGCCTGAAGATTGTCAACAAACTGTTGCAATAGATGCATTTTGAGAGGCTGCACAAATAAACAAGCTGCACTCATTGCCATGGACAAAAACCCAGACACACTAGACATTGCCACACAATACATGAAAAGTGCAATCACAAACCAAAAGCTCATTCTAGGTTTAAAAAAGTCTGAAATAAGAAGGGTAAAGTTTGAAAGTTCAGAAAGTGATAGTGAGGAAGATGAAGAGAAAGTTAGCAAGATTAAGTCTCTTTACAATAAACAAACATCAACATCATACACAGAGCAAACAAAAATGTCAAGACTTGAGTCAAGGGTCACAAGATTAGAAGATGACATGAAAGAAATGAAAACAAACATCCAACATATTCTAACAATTTTAAAATCTCCAAATCAGAAACACAATTACAGGTCAAACAGTAGAGAGGGTACAAGTCTTAGATCCTCTTCAAGTAGCCCGAACAGACAAGCTTGTTTTAAGTGTGATCAAGAAGGTCACTTTGCCAATGACTGTCCTAATCGTAGAAGTAGGTCACCATTTCAGAGTAGGAATAGGTCCCCATCAGCCCAGTCTAAGCCTTTAAACTTCAACAGGTTGGAGATGTAGGCCATTCTTCAACCTATTCAGATACATCAGACAGGCCTCGTCCTAAGGTAAAATTTAAATTACAAGAAATTTACCTTTACAAAGATGATAGATTGAAAAACACCCTTTATGTCCCTTGTAATGTAAACAACAGAAGAATTGATGCTGTGATAGATACTGCAGCACAAGTCACTGTTATGAATTGGGAACTTTTTGAAACCCTCAAACCCAAACCAAAATTAAATAAAGAAATAACTTTGAAAGGGGCAGGTAAACATAACATCAAAGCCAAAATAGCAGAAAAGGTTAAGTTGAGAGTAGGGCCAATAGTACAACGGTGGGATGTAGTGGTTGGGGAGATTGCAGACTCATTATTACTTGGTCTTGATTTTTTGAAAGCACACAGTAGCATTATCAATATGCAAAACTTGACTCTTACCTTGAATCAAACATCAGTACCAATCACTAAGATCAAAACAGAGGGTTCTAGGAATGATGTTCAGGTATACAGAGAAAAGAACAGTTATACCACCTCAAACAGTTCAAATTACACCAGTAAAAGTTGACAGATCAGTCAAAGGTTCACTCTGTATTGAGACAGAAAAAAAAACTTTTCTAAGGGTATTATGCCTCCAAGTTCTGTGATTAATTCAGAACATACAAGCATTTCCTTTAGAAATCCAACAGATAGATTTGTCACTTTAAAAAAAAAATGAAAAGGTTTTGGAATGGAAAAAGATGAAGTGGTTGATATGGATATGGAAGATGACGAACAAATATCTGTCAATAAAATTGACATAGATCACTCCATTACCAAACCATCTAGGTTTGCTAGGGATGATGCGTCGGATGTTCTGATGCATCATCAAAACCCCTGTACAGCTTCAAGTTCTCTTTCTACAGAAAAAGAACAGGTTAAAAGACGTCAAATGACAAGACAAAGACCCTGTGACCTATTTTATTATATACAAGATTGAATTAGCAGAAGTGCATGTGAATTAATATCTAACATGTTTTATCAATTTTAATAGCTGTTTTTAATGTTTTATGTATAAAAAAGAAAAGAAAAGTGATATTTCATATAAAATCAATTGGTCAGTGAGTGGTTCATGAGAAATACATTTGGCAGATGAAGAAAAGTATAGCTGGTTTCAGAGATGCGCCACAAATGCTTCTTGAATAGGTGTTAAGATTTTAAGATTATATTTTATCATTCTTGATATTACTGTTTAATTTTATATTTAAATGGCACCAAGTCGGATATTCTGATTTGTGGGTAAACAACACAGCGTATTTCTTAACGTCAAGAATGCATTTTTGGATTATTTGTATACATTTTAACGATTTTGAATGATTTTAAATGTTCTTTTAATTTTAAAAATGTCATATAACATGTACCACATGGCTTCTCGGGCGACTATACCAGAATATTTGCCCCTCGGTGACAGGAAAGCCCTGGAGTGTTATGTCACCCTCTGCCTTCGGCATCGGGTGACATAACACTCCAGGGCTTTCCTGTCACCTCGGGGAAAATATTCTGTTATGTCACCCTCGAAGCCATGTGATATATGTACAATGTCAATTTGATGCCACGAAAAGTGTATTCCTTTTAATATGAAGAAATTTGTATATTACCAATCACATGGTGTGAAAGATTCGGTATTTGTCGATCGTAGTTATCATTTCATCATTACGTTTTGTTTGAAGGTTACTCTTATCGTCTTTTAGTAAAATATCAAATTATAAAAAGATGTGTCAGACACTGTGCTTTCCTTTATCGCAAGTTTTCTTGGATATATCGAGTCATGGAAAAACTATTATAATTGTTTATTGATAATAATCATCGATACAACTGAATGTTGAGTGAAGGCCACAGCAAGTGTTTTCTTCTTCCCATGTTTAGTGTTTTATCAAAGTTTGTCGAAATTAATGAAAAAAAAACTTACCACAAACAGGCACACATTTGACTTAAAGGACATGACTATGGTTGCCTATATGGATCAGGTGGAGTGTCGCATTTATTCCGTATTTTTGATAATCACCAGCAAAAACGTGATTGGTCAGTTTTTTTGCACAGCTGTATCAATCTTTAATGAGCCACTAAATTCTTCTAAATCCAATGTTTATTATCATGATTAAAAATAAGTAATATTTTTAAATGTTAAGTGGAAACATCTTGTCTGAATGTTTATAACAATTAACAGGTTGATCTGAACCACATCCGCGGCTTTAAACTTTATTATGATCCTTTGCAAGTTTTAAATGGTCGATTCAAAAATAAAAAAAAACCTTGATGCTCACTCCTCCATGGTACATGATCCCACCTCTGATGTTTTGGAGGTCCTTTTTTGCTCTGCTCCTATTTTGTATTGTTTTATGGACTTTGATATTGAATTCTGTTCGTTATCTCCATATTCCTCTTATTATAACTACCCAGAATTTGTTAAATGCCTACTTTGATTGATGTCTTTGTAATATCAATTTATTTGTCAGTATTCCTCCTCTGCTTTATCGATAATTGAAATGAAACAATTCAATAGCGTACTAAATAATTTCTCAGATATAAACACTAGGTTTAGGCGAAAGTGTGGAAAGATATCAAATACATTGTATATATAAGAATACGGCGACGGAAAAGCGGACTCTGAAGTTATCTCCTTTGTTACTGGCCAAAAACGTCTATAATCAATAAAATATCGAATTATAAAACAATAAAGGAAAAGAATTGAGTCTACAAGTTATCTTATGCACGCAAAAGATATACACAATGTTCCTTACATATTATTAACATGAGGGCAAATTTTGACAGATTAGTTCATGTTACAGGGGTTTCAACTAATTCATTTGTAAATTCTATGGTCGTAATAATGAACTTGTGGGCAGATATAGCCTTTCATTGGGTTATATATTAGCTGAGACCTATCTAATAACAATTGTTAGGCCTATTTTCTTGTACTTAAATTACTACGAAATGTTACATCTACATTACCAAAAAGGATTGCTCATTGGTAATACGGCGGGTGTGACAAGTAAACTGAAAATGCTTTCTGCTCGTGTGATCCTGCCTCTGGAATTTTCCTTTGAATCGTATTTAAGCTCTTTTTACAAATTTGTTTTGTTTAAAGGTTTCTTAGATCGATCACTGATCAATTTTCGCTCTTTTCATCCCACAACTCTTGAGTTTCAAGGAGCTTGGGTTTTATGCCTATTTACAAACTTGTATTTTTTTTTTAATAAACCATTTGAAACTTGCAAAGGATCAAAATAAAGTTTGAAGTGGATACGGTACAGACATAAATGTTTATCATTATAAATATTCAGACAAGATGTTTCCAACTTCAAGAATAAATATTAGAAATTAATTGGCTTTCTCAACTTAACATTTAAAAATATGTATATTTTTAATGATGAAAATTAACGTAGGATTAAGAAGGACTTAGTGGGCATTTAAGATTGATACAGCTGTGCAATAAATTCACCAATCATATTTTGCTGGTGATAATAAAAATACGGAATAAATGCAACACTCTACTTGAACCAGTTTGAGCCATAGTCATGTCCATTAATTCAATTGTGTGCCTGTTTGTGGTAAGTTTTTTTTTTTTTTTATAATTATTATTTTTATTTCATTCATTTCACCAAATTTTATCTAACTTAATTATTTAAGAAAAATAATTTAGTAAACACTAAAGAAAATAATAAAAGAATTTTTAAAAAAAACAACAGAAAATAGAAAAATCAGGGTTTTTTTTTTTCATTTTTAGACCCAAAATAAAAGAAGCAGAATTCAAATGTGTACATTTTGTAAATAAATATATATAAGTATAAAATAGATCGGACATATTTTTCTTGATTGTTAAACTAAAATAGTTATTTATTATTTGGAATATCTGTTAATTATCCACTTGTTAATGTTATAATCTTATCATCTTTGTAAGTCGTTCGAGCAAGTTAAGATGATTGTTTTTTTTTAAATATTGCTTTAGTGATAAATGTTTGATAATCTTTTGTAGTGATAAATATTCGCTAATTTATTGTCATCATTAAAATTTTAATTTTCCTCATGTTTAGGTATTTCTAGTAGTAACTGCCATATCAGCAAAGAATCCGTGGGAAAAGAAGGGTAAAACTTAAAATAATATATGAAATTAATCCTGTAATCCAACTGAATATTTTTAAAGGATTATTGGCATAACAAATAAATAATTATTATTTTAAGTCAACAATGTCTTTCACTATTTAAAAATATTCAATTGCCAATCAGTAAATAACTAATTAACACATTAATTTTTAAATTTTAAATATAATTTGAAAAAAATGTTCCTCATGACTTTTATTTCCAACAGAGAGACGTGAATACTGCGTCCGTAATAGGAGAATTTGCTACAAAGGAAAGTTGTGTACCAGACCGGACACGTCACGATATTGTAGATGTCGGCCCCGGTGGGGAGGACCAGATTGTCGTCAGAAATTAACTAAGGGTTGTTGTATTATTACTTTGAAGCCATTTGTTACAAGTATAAAAGGAATTTTTTTTACAATATCAATTGATCAGAGGCAGCTTGTTATTGGAGAGTAAAACTAATTTTCGTTTGGGTATGTTTACTTTTAGTTCAGATCTCTAAGAAATAAATTGTTTGACAAAGGAGATAACTTCAACTTTTCCATCGTCAAATTTCCTTATTTGTTCAGTAATATTTTAAGCAAATCTAGCCAATCACAGGGTCATATTTTGGCTGCCCTGTTTAAAACTAATTGTTATGCCTTTTTTAAAGTGAATTTGACTAAATTTTCCAACTACCTGAACAATACATAGGAAGGCTAAGGAGATAACGAACAGTATTACGGCCAGCCTGACATGTTAACTGGGGATGTATACTCCTCCAATGCATCTGATCTTATGTCCTCCCTCAACAGATTTGGCTTATTCATAGATTTTATTTTAAAATCTATCAATGTCCGTTCTACCGGTATTTCATTTTTGCTATCATCAGGAAAATAACATTATGTTCAGTGAAATAATATTTAAGTTTCTACTGATGTGACAGTAACTAAAGGAAATATTCATTTCTTAGCTTTCATAATCATTTATTTCTTTTAATCTTAATCTTTAATATTTCGTAATCAGTAAATACATCAAGAGCAAGGGTTACGTTTTTGAAAAAAGTATAATTATTTCTAATTTATGTTTTGTTACAATATTATCAAAATATTTATTTTTATAGTGACATTTATGAAAATATAATTACTCTAAACAATAATTAACGCCACATTTATATGTATAATTCTATCGCACAATTATGAACTTAGAAGGTGATCTTTTTTTTTAAATTATTTAAAGGTAAAGTACCTGCGTGTCAATCAATGCCGTGTCAAAATGGAGGGATGTGCACCAATACAGACAAGTCATACACGTGCACGTGTAACGAAGGTTGGACTGGACAGGATTGTTCAAGTTAGTTTAATATGCCTCATGATGTAAATCTTTCAAGGTTAAGCCACTTTAAAAATCCATAAAGGATAATTAACAAGTTACATATTTTATGTAAACCTTTCATTTAACATTTTAATTTATGAGCATTTTCATACCAGGACATCTCTCACGTACCAAAAAAAAAAAAAAAAGGAATAATCATTTTCTGAAACAATTTAAGTACGTGTACGTTTTTCTTCTGTATGTTTTTTTTCTTCTTAAATCATATGAAAATCACTCTTTGCAGATTTTGAAGGCGTTTTTAAATACGAGTACGCGTTGATGATCATGTTGAATCACTATGACGCATCCAACGAATCTTCACTGATTTACATGACAACAAATACCTCTGCAACCATAGAAATCTCGACCTCAAACAATCTAGAACCCTCTCTGAAGTCAGCCATTGATCGAACCTTGTTCTTTGCTTCGCAACTGATAGTTGCCCTGCCACCTGAAATGCAAAGCGTCTCCTTCCAGAAAGAGTCAAAAGCCGTGAAAATTCGCTCAACCGAACCCCTTGCTGTTGTTCTCTTCGACAACAACTATTCACAATCCAACGACGGTACTCTGATTTCTCCAGTAGAAAAACTCAACACCCGGTATTTGGTAGTTTCTTCTGAACCTCGTTTTGCCAAACATCCGGTTTACGCCAGTTTGTTTGGAGTAGCTGCATTGGAGGACGACACATTAGTGACGATAAACTTTAAATTGGGCAATAATTCAATGCCTCTGACTATCAACGGACAAAACTACAGCGATTCAGACACCTTCGAAATCTCCCTGAATAATTTGGAGACTCTGCAAATGGAGCACAGCGCTGATCTCTCGGGAACCTTAGTCGAGTCTTTTAAACCTGTAGCAGTGTTTTCTGGAAACAGATGCAACATGTATACAGAATCGATCAGATGTAGTCATTTTCTGGAACAAATGACTCCGACAACAAACTGGGGAGATTTACATATTGTTCCTCCTGACTTTAATAGTGATGGAACACTCGTGAGCTTAATGACCGACCAGCCATCGGCTGAACCTACGGTCGTTAGCGTAGGTCGTTGGAGTACGCAATTAATACAAGTTCTTCCCAGAGTACCGTTTGTATTTTCTTTAAGAGCAAATGAATCAGCCCACATCACCGGCCGTGTGTTCGTTACCAGCTTTGTGAAAGGAAGTAAGAACAATCCAAATTCCAGTTCTCCATATATGGTTACAATTCCAGATATCATTCAGTCAAAGAGTCAGTATATAATCCCAATTCCTGAAGGTTACTTAACCAACTACGTCACGATTATGATCATAAAGGAAAACATAAAAGCTGATCTTCTTCTGAATGGGCAAGCTATAGACGAAGGAAAGATTCGGTTTGAAAGTGTGTTGCCGATAAATTTCTTCATGAGCTACACCATACTGACCTTGGAAGTCTCTCCTGGTATACTGAACATAACGAGCACTTCAGGATCAAGGTTCGGACTGGTTGTCTTTGGCTATCGGTATCTCGATTCCTACGGGTTTGCAGGCAACGTTCCTTCGCGTTACAATTGTTCCAGCAATAGTTTTTATGGTTGTGAATAAACGAAATTTCTTCATGTTATTATGAATATTAAAGTGATGTAAGTCACCATATGCACTTTGAGTTTTTTTTAGTTTAAAACACCCTGACTAAATCCTTCCTTTTAAAATCCTTTTTTCTATAACATGTTTCATTTAGATCATGTCCCATACGCTTCGTCATTCGAAATAGAATATTTCAGTTTGAGGTAATAAATAGGCCATAAGAGTGAATAATAGCATGTACATTTTGTTGTACTACATTGACTTCGATGAGCATAGTTCACTGTTGTTAAATAAAAAATATCGCTGAGTGTAAGTGCATAAAAATAATTTAGAAATGGTAGTCTTAGAAATATAAAAAAAGATAATTTTTTCACAGATTTTTTTAATTTAAACTTGTCATCAAGTTTACTGTGAAAACACACAAATTTTCCAGGGGTCAAATTTCATGGTTTTCGGAAAATATATTGGTTCATATGAGTTTAATTTCGTGGTTGAAGAATTGTTCAGTAGAAATGTATGTTAAAAGCTACATTTCGTAGTGGACATAAATTCTTGAGTCTCTTTATACCTTGAAAACCATGAAAATTATCCCCCACGAAAATTAGATATTTCACAGTATACTACTTTGCTTTTGATAATGAATTTTGAAATTAATTTTAGACTTAATTTTTTCACTCACACTCAAAAAATATTTTGTAATACATGTATATGATGGTGTTTGAAACTTTAATATGATCATGATTTAGGAAAAATGATTGCAAAAACAAAGCATATTCGGATTGGAACTTTAAATAATTTTTTTAAATATTTCAACACCTCCGCTGGTAGTTTTATCCAATTATTCTTTACCTCACAGGGGAAATAATTTTCGATTGATGAACAAAAGCGAGTCTGACTACTGATGAATAAGTTAAATACAAGGGTAACAATAAAAATTAAATAAATTTCTTGTGTGCAAAGCACATTGAAAACATGACTTAAAATATTAAACATGTATGAAATTTTGCTATTTTTGAAACTCAAATTGACCATTTTTGCAAGTTACTTAACATTAACTAGAAAATTAATTATAGTGGTGGAATAGGATATTATACCTATAAATCAAAGTTAGAAAGTTTAAATTATGTAAAGGTAAAGAAAAAGTTTAAAATAAATTTAAAAGTTATGTTAATTAAATTCAATATTAAACGAGAACTATGACTGACTTTTGGTATTATAAAAATTCAAAGTTTAAAATTTAAAACCCTTTTCGCAAAAAATCTTAACTCAAAGATTAACATTTGACACTGCGATATTCTGTTTTAGAAAGGTATCAATTTTTTCCTTAAAATATCATTTACAGTTTAATGAAGCATATGAAGATAGTGAACAGTATTTAGATCAAAAGTCCATAAAACAATACAAAACAGGAGCAGAGCTAACACGGACCTCCAAAACATCAGAGGTGGGATCAGGAACTAGAATGCATGATAAACGCTTGATTGCAAAATTTATTCTTGAATGCAAGTAGAAAGTAAATCAATTTCTTATTAGTTCGGAATTGTCCTGACGAATTGGATATTTACTTGTCCAATTAATCAATTATATATCTGTTTGAATATACATGTATCTACTTAATTGACAAGACTTTTTTTTTAACGTTTTCAGAAAATCAAAGGCAGTACATTTATAAATCAAATAATTCATGTGGCTGTTAACGTTGATTGCATCTGATCCAGTTTTTTTTTAATTAATTCCATTCCTTTGTGTTTTCCGATTAATGGTAGTTTTCTTGTAATTAAAACTGAAATGCATCTACACTTGCTGCAATATGGATACAAAGCATCAGTTTGTCAACGAGGAAATCTTTTTTAATACTAATTTCAGAATAATTGTAAAGAGAATCACAATTGTTTATTTAAACAAAGTAATTTTGTTTATGACCTTTCACAAGATTATTAAGTTAAAATTTCGAATACCGTCCTAAGTAAAGGAAGTTGACGATAGTTATCATTCCATCCTTATGTTTTGTTGGTAGATACTAGTAACTTTTTACGTCTAAAATATCGAAATATGAAAACATGTGTCAGACTCTGTGATATCCTGAAACTCAAGCTTAGTGTGATGTGGTTCCAAGTATCCTTTATTGCAAGTTTTCTGGTATATATCGAATCGTGGCAATAGCTACCAGTCAGGATTTATCATTAATTAGTAATAAGTCATCGATACAACTGAATGTCGAATGAAGGCAACAGTAAGTGTTTTATTCTTCTCATCTTCCTCTTATTTTATAATAAAATATAATAAAAATTCATTGCCCATTGCATATAAGAGGTTAAATTAATCTTTGAAGGTTGAAATTCATATGTATATCTCATTTATCTGTAGACTTCTTCGCTTTTTCTCATCAATAGAGACCTGCATGTTTCTCTTGTGAGTGAAAACATAATAGGATAAAGTTCCCAGGACTGAATTAATTTTTATTTATGTATTTTAAGTTCCAATACCCGGTATGATTTCTTTCGTGAACATGTTAATTAAAATTTTATAATATCATTACATTTTGGGTGAAAATTATTTTCAAGGACAATATAATTTTTCCAAATGTAAAATGTATCATTTTGACCACAAGTTTAAGTCAAATGTCTATGAAAAATTATCAAGTATGATCAAGTTGATTTCATAAGTCTAAGACTATCATTTGTAAATCATTCCTATGGACTCTCACTAAGTTATATCTGTTATTAATGTTCAGAGAATTAGAAAAAGGTTAATATGAAAGTAAAACAGAATTTGCCATTCTTCTTATGCGCCTATCTATTTTCCGAAAACGTGATATAAATCTTTTTTTTTTGAGTTGACGAAACGAATGGGACATGATTTTGAAAAAAACATATGAAAAGGAGTCTTAAAAAAAATTCAGTCGGGATGTTTTTTAACTTTAAATAAAACGAACTGCATTTGAAGATTTGCATCAGTTTAATATTCATAATAACATGAAGAAAATTTCTTTTTTCACAAACATGAAAAAGATTGTTGGAACAATTTTATTATCAAGGAACACTGTTGCCTGCAAATCCGTAGGAATCGAAATACCGATAGCCAAAGACCACCAGTCCGAACCTTGATCCTGAAGTGGACATTATGTTCAACATACCAGGAGAGACTTCCAAGGTCAGGATGGAGACGTGATCATTGTATTCGAACCGAATCTTTCCTTCTTCTACCGCTTGCCCATTCAGACGAAGATAAGATTTTATGTTTCCTTCTGTCGTAATCGTGACGTAGTTGGTCAAGTAGCCTTCAGGGATTGGGATGCGATACTGACTCTTGGATTGAACAATATCAGGAATCGTAACCATATATGGAGAACCGGAATTGGGTTTGTTTATGTTGCCTTTCGCAAAGCTGGACACGAACACAAGGCCGGAAATGTAAGCTGATTCGTTCGCTTTTAAAGAAAACTGATACGGTACTCTGGGAAGAACGTTTATTGTTTGCGAACTATCACCTACTCTAATGGTTGTAGGTTCAGTCGATGGCTGGTCGGTCATTAAGCTCACCAGAGTACCATCACTATTGAAATCAGCTGGTACAATATATGAAGATCCCCAGTCCGATGTCGGGGTCATTTGTTCCAGAAAATGACTACATCTGATCGATTCTGTATACATGTTGCATCTGTTTCCAGAAAACACTGCTACAGGTTTAGAAGACTCGACTAAGGTTCCCGAGAGATCGCCGCTATGCTCCATTTGTAGAGTCTCCAAATTGTTCAAGGAGATTTCGAAGGTGTCTGAATCGCTGTAGTTTTCTCCGTTGATAGTCAGAGGCATTGAATTATTACCCAGTTTAAAGTTTATCGTAACTAATGTGTCGTCCTCCAATGCAGCTACACCAAACAAACTGGCGTAAACCGGGTGTCTGGCAAAACGAGGTTCAGAAGAAGCTACCAAATACCGAGTTTTGAGTGTTTCCACTGGAGAAATCAGAGTACCGTCGTTGGATTGTAAGTAGTTGTTGTCAAAGAGAACAACAGAAAGGGGCTCTGTTGAGCGAATTTTCACGGCTTTTGACTCTTTCTGGAAGGAGAGGCTTTGCATTTCAGGAGGCAGAGCAACTTTTAGTTCCGAGGCAAAAAACAAGGTTTGATCAATGGCTGTTTTCAGAGAGGGCTCTAGATTGTTTGAGGTCGAGATTTCTATGGTTGCTGAGGTACTTGTTGTCATGTAAATCAGTGAGGATTCAGTGGATGCGTAAAAGTGATTCAACATTATCATCAACGCGTACTCGTACTTAAAAACGCCATCAAAATATGCAAGAAGTGAGTTAATTAAATTAATATTTTATTTTCATATGACTCAAAGACAACAGCACAATGAGGGAAATGCTTATCTTTAAACCGTTACTGAAAAGATGTTAAATTTAATAATCCTTACCTTAAAAGCCGTTTTAGAGAAATTTTCAAGAGGTTTTTTTTTCAACATGAGCCTTTATAAATCCAAATAACAATTTAGCATAACTAAGCACAGAAGTCAAAAACTGACATTGGCCAACGAAAATATATGGAGATAACAAACAGTATTCAAGATCAAAGTCCATAAAACAATACAGAATTGGAGCAGAGCAAACACAGACCCCTAAAACATCAGAGGTGGGACCCATGGCGGAGTGAGCCTCCACTGCCGATCGGTCACACCCGTAGTGTGCTCCTTGTCGTGATCGGGACTTAACGGAAAAGAATTGTCATCAATTCTGTATTTAGATAATGGAATAACAATTAGTATGATAAACGTCAGTCGGCGTTTGATTCATGATAAATTGTATTTGCTGACATGGTCATTGTATGGACCATAAAAGATACGAAATGATGACTTGAAACGAGACTGCTGATATTCATGTTTCATCAACTTGTTTGTCAACAATTCACCTCGCCTTAGAAATTGTTTAAACGTAGAGCATGCTCTTGCGTATCGAATCAATTGAGATACATAAACTCCTTATGCAGATGATGAAGTTATATTGCTGTCTAAATAAGGGAAGATGACGATAGAAAAGTTTAATTCATCACGTTTATCATATAGCTTGGTTGTTAGAATACCATTAACGTCTTTTTGAAGTAAAATAACCAAATAAGAAACAGATGTGTCAGGCTCTGTGATATATTTTACCTCAAGCTTAAAAGAATATATCGTATCGACATAAGAATGGAATTTACCATTGTTCATTGACAATACCACGTCGATATATCTAAATGTCGAGTTAAAAGCCACAGCAAATGTTTTCTTCTTTCCATGTAGTAGATTTTGGACAAATTCTGAATCATATGAATTGAAAAATAGGTCTGCTAATAAGGGGGCACAGCAAGTACCCATGGGAATCCCAATGGCAACTTAGAGAACCTGCTCTCCAAACAAAGTTATTGTCAATCAGAAACTCAAGCATCTTTTTGATGTCCGCTTCAGAGTATTTGTGTGTACAATCAGAATGTTTAGCAAAATGATTTTGCAAATGACCAATGAAAAGGTAAGCACATTTATGGGTTCCAATATTATTTAAAAAGCAGTTGGCAATTTAAAATATATAAAAATATAATATATCATATATAATACTGTATATTTAAAAAAAAATGTCTGGACTTAAATTAATTTATCGTTGGAAATGGTTGTCTATGAAGTAGAAAAGTCGTACGTTTTTAAGCTGTTAATATTGGTAAATTATTGTGCTTTTAAAGTATCCAAAAGCTCCTAATTAAGTATCCACATTTGATTTGCACTACTTCTTGAATATATTTTGCACAGTACTCTTGAAGTTTCTCCTTCACTATTGTTAATATCTTAAGTGAGGAGTATAGAAAGAGGCTTAGTTAAACATTTACTGGAACCCGCTATGTATCTTTGTTTTTAAGGCGTTTTAATGATTGATTGATTGATTGTATATTGTTTAACGCCGGGTCGACAATTTTTTACCCATATTTCGGCGGAATGAAGTTTCGGAATCCCAAATAGATATGTTAGTTCAAATTCGTTTTTTTCTTTGGAATATTAAAAATATTCAAAACTGACAAATGATTTTGAAGAAATTCTTCTTTAGAAAGGGAACTATGAGTATAAATTGGATTACAACATGTAGAATTAAATCCAAGTTTTTCAAATTACAATTTATATAATGACCCACAAACGAAGACAATGTTTTTACCTGATTTGTCAGTGGTCTAAACATTGGATGTTATTTAGTTATACCAATAATATTTATAACAGTGAATTCAAATATTCACAAACCAGGTGGCTTTCTTAGCGTTATTTTCTGATCATTAATTAACAACCGTGTTTTTGTTTTTAAAAAAACTGATATGATAATACTAAATGGATGTAAACATACATTTTACGTGACACAATGCTTGAAGATTTACATAGTGAATCCCATTAATTAAACTAACTTGAACAACTCTGTCCACTCCAACCTTCGTTACAAGTACACGTGTATGACGAGTCTGTATCGGTGCACGTCCCTCCATTTTGACACGGCATTGACTGACACGCAGGTACTTTAACTTAAATAGAATCAAAAAGATTTCGTAAACAAATAAAATTTATCTCCAGTTTGTGGCTCAAGTTTAAACTTCCAATGTCATTCTAAAAATCAACTTTTGGATAATATATTAACTATTACTTATGATGTCTTTATCGTGTTTTAAATTCCATTCATATCTAATTGACAAAATATAAAAGATGTTTATAATCATGCACATAAAACTTACTTGAACAGTCTTGTCCAGTCCAACCTGCGTTACACGTGCACGTGTATGACGTGTCTGTATTGGTGCACGTCCCTCCATTTTGACACGGCGTCGACTGACAAGGAAGTTCTTTACCTTAAAAGGAATTTTGATTTTTTTTTTTTAATGAAAAATATGATCCAATGATAGCTTGTTTTAAAAAGAATAATATAAGATCAAAGAATCTATAATTACGAAACGCTGACTTAAAACTAGTTTGTTAAAACCCTAGTAAAATCAACGTATCTGTCAGTAACCTACCTCTGTTTAAAAATTTGATTTTACTTAGAGCAATCTCTTGAATATCAAATGTACATGTAAGCGTCATAGGCAAGTAATGACTACATAATCAGGGAAAGATGGTAATGGAGAAAAAATAGTCATCTCGCATAAGTTGTCAGTAACATATGCACCAAAAATAAAGACACTCAAACGAAAAATTTATTAAGCTAGCTAGCTTATTATTGTTTAGTATGATTATCTAGGCCACATTATTCACGTCACGCTGATGCTTATAAACTCTAAGCAATAAGATATAAGCATCATTTGCTCTGCCAGTAAACCCTTTTCATTTGATGCTTCAATTCTACATTAGAAAAGATAAATCTTTTTATATTATCTTTACAAAATTTGGATTTAATCATTGCCCAGTTGAATTATGGGATAGCTCATTTTGAATTTTTACCCTTCTTTCTCCATGGATTCCTTCCTGCTGATATGACCGATACAACCACGAATGCCTGAAAAAAGGAGGAAATCTGTAAGTTTCAATAACATGTTTGACAAAAAATTAGCGAAAAATTTATGTGTTACATCTTTTTATTTTTATGCAGAAGATATCGGTAAAAGTCGGATACTAGTACCGGTAGTTAGTACAAAAAATTCCTAAAAAAATATAACTTACCACAAACAAGCGTAGAAACGACTTGAAGAACATGATTACGGCTCATGGTGGAGTACCCTGTATGTCCCGTTCTTTTATAATCACCAGCAAAAATTAAATTGGTTAATATATTAAATTGGTTAATATACTGCACAGCTGTATCAACCTGAAATGACTGCAACGAAATCTATGCAGATCGCACCTTCGTTATCATAATTTAATTTGCTAAATGTGCAAAAAATATATATATATGAATGATAAGTAGAAAAGGCCAATTAATATCTAGAATTAATTTTTGAAGTTGGAAACATCTTGTCTGTATGTTTATAACGATAAACAGTCGTGTCTGCACCACATCCGCACCAAACTTTAAACTGACTCCTTGCAAGGTTTAAATGAACAATTTGAAAACAATTCTTTTTTTAAAAAACAAGGCACACTGCATAACTCGGACGACTGGAAATTCCAAAAAAAAAAGGGGGTCTAATGCCTCGGGAGAGAAAGCCCTCACACAGTCGTCATGACGCAATGTTTTGTTCAGGTAGATGGGGTATTCCATAGTCAAATTTAGGGGGCGAACAATTTGTATGAAACAAATCATTCAAAATACGACCTAGTGATCAGTTGTATTGGAAAACAAGGCCATTAGAACGACGTCGACTTTAGAATTTTGGAAATGCTGCATTTAAATCAAGCAGTTAAAATTCCTCCAAGACGAACTTATTCATCAGTAGCCTGGCTTGGTTTGGATTTTAATGTACTCCCTCAGACCATTGTATATCAAAGTAGAGAGACATAACGCCATAATACAGGAATAGGTGGATTATTGCTCATTAAATAAGGAACGTTGATATTGATTCCTTTCTCAAACAGTTCAGTATATTTATTCGACTGCTGGCATAATTATCGTCTAAAGTTAGCTGCAGATCTGTAGCATTATGGTTTTATATATTTGTCTTTGACCATAACGCTACAGATCCCGTAATGCAAAAAAGGTGCAATTTACGACGCAATTTTGTGGAGAATTTCTCCACTTTCCAGCATCGGTCAATCAACTACCTTTCACTCCCTAATTATAGACAATATTGTAGCCAATATACATGTATATTTTATCTATCTCCCAACCATTTATAGTTATCTCGACAGATAAAATATACAGATTAGTTGAATAATGTGCCTAGAATTAGGGGTTCAAAGGTAATTGAATGATCGATGCTGGAAAGTGGAGAAATTCTCACCAGAAGTGCGCAAAAAATATTGCGCCGTAAATTGCACCTTTTTGCAATACGGTATCTGTAGCGTTACGGTCAAAGACAAATATAACGCTACCGATCTGCAGCTAGTCTATATCCAAACGAAACACGTGAGGTCACTGTGTTGGCGTGGAGTAAAGAAGTTAAACCTTAACAGGCCACTGACAAAATAAGTTCGAAGGTAGCAACAGTCAACATTTTGCAAATTACAGTCGATATATGCACAACAGGCTTGCTCCTGGGAGCCATACTTCTGTCGCCTTCTAATGTACTCATATTTACATATATTTAATTTTCTGTTACTGATTATAATGTGGTTCTCATTTAGTTTCTTAATTCCTTGTCATAAGGTGGTTCAGCATTTACACAGACAGATCAATAAAATAGGCTAGTCTATTTTCACTGACCATGCACTGCAACATTATATATATCAAAACTTTAAATTGTGTACTGTAGTGAAATAGCCTGTTAAAGTTTTATCAAAATTATACCAAGTACAGCAAAACTCGGTTATAACGAAGTCGCTGGGACCTATGAAATTACTTCGTTATATCCGTAATTCGTTATAACCGTATAAGAAATTCATTAAATTTAAACAGCTGGGGATCCAAGATGACTTCGCTATATCCGTAATTTCACAATATCCGTGTTCGTACTAAACGAGTTTTACTGTATTTACAGTGTAGTTGTGTTTTGAAAAAATATAGGCCCCCAGCAAATTCATGTGAGCACTATCAAATCATATGGCATGATACAAATTTGAAATAGCAGTGTGTACACCATGGAAAATACAGTTGTACATCTCAAGAATGTGAGCAAATGAAACACACTGTTATTTCTCATGTAAAGTAGTTTATTTCTTGTTCATAGAAACCAGACACAAATACTTTATTTACAAACATTTTATAACTTAAATAGTTCCACAATTAATAAATGAATTGAAAAACCAACTATCACATTCACATTTTAGACAAAAAATAAGGTTAAAAGTACACAAAAGTGCCTGAAAATAAATTACTGAATTCTAACATCACAATTCTACTGAGTCAATCAAGTCTAACAACACATGACCTTTCTATAATGTTTCCCTGTGGGTCAGCTTTATAATATGCCTCCATATATGCAATTATAATTCACATTTAGTTTTAAGGTTTGCATGTGTCCTTTGGTAAGTTAAGTTACAAGTACATGTAAAGTGGCAGTTTTCAATAATGTTAAACATGAAGACGAGATAATGATATCCTAATTAATGTTAAACATGAAGACGAGATAATGATATCCTAATTAATGTTTACGTTGACGTTTACTGGGCGGAGGTTCGGGGGAGTCTTTCTCTAGGTGAGCCTCCTTTATGCGTTTTTCAAAAATCTTGGACAGTGTTGCCCCCGCCTTGTGTTCCGTCGTGGACTTCCTGTTGTACTCAAAACAGTTGGAGAAGATTTGTCTGATGTCACTAATTAGTTCCGAGACTTCCACGTATTCATAGTTGTTCAGTTTGTTACGAATCGTAGAGAAGTCCATGGGAATGGCGATGATGTCATAGTAATCCGGAACCTGTAGAAATTAGAAAATAATGTCCTAGTTATTAAGGCTCTGTAGAGAGGGGGAAAGAAATGATGTAACCAGTTGTAATAGTGCAGCAATCAAATGATCCTCTTAAGCACATCTAAATGATATTTGTATCATATCATCACTCTGGAATTGTGAATTGAGTAATTTTTTTTTTAAATGAATTTTAACTCGGCAAAGAAAATGGCATCCATAAGCATGGTAGCTATTAAAACTATAGAGACAGGTAACAAAATATTTTTACAGTTATACTTTTCAGGTAAAGTTTCACAATTAATTGCTTTTTTAATCATGTAGTGTTATAATTTTTATTTGTTCTGCAAAATGGAATTAAAGAATTTTCTTTACAACACTGTACTAATATTTGTATCCTGTGATACAGAATTGTATGGTATATCAGTATTGTGATAGATACTTATTTTGACACTTACTAATTTTTTGCTGACAGGTTTCAGGAATGGCCAACTGTCCTCATGTTTCACCAAGTCATTGATTATATCCTGCACAACCTTTAAACTTTGAACTTTGCTGTTGCCACGGGAACTGCTGACATACTGCTTTATCTCATCTGTTGAAAAAAAAAATCATTTAAAAATTGGAAGCATTCAATTTTGCATATGGTTCATGTACTTAAGCTTAATACTTATTATTTTAAGATTTAGCTTTCATAAAACATTATTTTTTTTTATTTTAATATATTTTTATTACATACAATTCATTTACGACCAAAGCACATGTAATTGATATAGTGCTAAGGAAGATCAATGCAAATAAACTGTAACTTTAAGTATAATAAGCTGAACTGTTATCATATCCTGTAGGGCACCATCCTTTTGTCCTGCTGTTCCATTTAATTCTTATGATCATAATTCAATTAGTCACCAAACTCAGTAAACCTTGCTTTTCTAAGTTTAAAAATGGAAGAAAAAGTCGTAACTGAACAGTTTACTTTTAAGGAAATAATTGACCTCAGTATTTATATATATAAATGTAACTAACCTCCGTTAACGTCAGACAGTTTAGACTTAGGTCGTCCCTTTCCGCGTGATTTCGGGGTCAGATCGTCGTCCGTTTCCTCCCAGTCTCGTTTCTTTCCTGGTTTGATGGTGAGCGGACTGTCACGTGGACTCCCTTTCCGTGACGAGGCTCGACTCGAGTTTGGCGTACTCTTAGTCTGGGATTTCTTTTTACCAGCTTTAGCTACAAAATAAAAACAAGATTTTACTACATTTTCTAAACTTTCTTGGCACACTTTTAACTGTTTTTCATAAAACTGCCAGTAGTTTAAACAATTTCAACTGAACAAAACAAAAAAATTAGAATTATTTAGCTTATATTTCACTTTTCCACACATAAGAAATATACACTGTATTCCCTGGTATTTCAATGAAACTTCTTCAACATAAAACAACACTATGATTTACAAGGTTCTCACATAGTACAAAACTGAACAGAAGTGTCCTTCAAAGATTAAGAAAACTGAAACTAAATAAAAAATGTCAGCTAAACTTTGGGCAGTTTTATTCTCCCTTTTTTTTTTTTACTTACCTTTGGGCAGTTTTATTCTCTCCTTTTTTTTTACTTACCTTTGGGCAGTTTTATTCTCCCTTTTTTTTTTTACTTACCTTTGGGCAGTTTTATTCTCCCTTTTTTTTTTACTTACCTTTGGGCAGTTTTATCTTTCCCGTGGTGGTGATCCCCGTACATAGTTGACACTGCCACTTGCCGCGGGGGACCTTTTTAAGTGGGGGGATGGCACAGTCCAGGTGGTAGACGAGAGGACAGGAGTCACAGCAGACCAGCGTTCCCCCCGTACTACACACGGCACAAACATTGTCAGTCTCCTCCTCTTCTTCATCTGACTGCTCCAACATCTCCTCATCACTGGAAATGGAAAGTAAACAGAGAGATCAAGATAACTAACACAGCTCAGGATAACTGACAGAGCTCAGGATAACTAACAACCAGTGCTACTGGCCAACAGCATGTGACATGTCACAAAGTAATGAGATAAGAAATGAGGAAATAAAGGATAGTTACTGTATACAGGTTATCTACGCCCTTTTATACTACCAAACAATTTTGCTTGGTTTTAAATTCGCCCAGTCATAATTTTGTTTCAGAAATTATACTATATTATTTAAATTTGCCCCGTTTTACATTCGCTCTTATGAGGGTAGAGCGAAAGGGGCAAAAATAAAATGGGGGCGAAAATTTCCCTGTAAACAGTATTCAGTTTATCAGAATATTCTTACATAAGTTGTTTACTTATTATATTATATAAAAGACTAACACCATTAAGAAACCTACAGAGACATCTAGAGAACTAGTTAAAAATTGTTGTTACCCTGACAGAGACATCAGTGGTTACTATGGGACTGTTTATCTGTTACTATGGTAACTCACCTGTCCTCCTCCTCATCCTCCTCCATGTCCTCTTCGTCCTCGGACTCGTTCTCGGTAAACGTCCTCCTTCTCTGTTTTAGCGGGCTTCTCTTGGTCTCCTTAGGCTTACAATCTGGACAAAACCAGTCACCCTTAGGAACATGCTGAAAACAAAGAATCGAGTCAAACCAATCAAGTCAAGTTTCAAGTTTTTGAAACAAAATATTGTCTTGTATAAAGACAAGGAAAATCCAAGAACCTGAATCAATGTATTGCCTTGCATAAGGTCAAGGACAATGTAAGAAATGAAAACCTGAGTATTTCGTAGAGTTATTACACAACTGAAAACCAAGTATTTTATCAAAAAATGTATATCCAAAGCCTAAGATAGTGTAAACATTATTTTTAAAACTGTCCCAAACCCCTCATCTTAGCATAATAGATCTGTTCTATACACCTTCAGCCTGGGTTTCAGACAGTACATATGATGACCCCGGTCACACTTATCACACAGCAGCATCTGTTCGGCGTCGCCTTTCCGTCGACAAATTCTACAACGGGCGTGAAGCGCGGACTTCTGCCAGATGATGCTCTTCTCGAGCGTGGAGAGGTGGAGGAAGACCTGGGCCAGACTGGAACAGAACAGGACCGAGTCCTCCCAGCGCTCCATCGTCGTCTTCTCCATAACGGGCTCCTCCTGTTTACTGTCCTCATCTGGAAATAAGTCAAACTCTCAGGTCTTTGCCCCGATAGTAACAAATTGTTGGAGTGGGACGTACATGTACACGGAAGTGGTATACATTTACCCTTGACAGCGCTATTGTTATGGGCTAGGTTAAATTGACAAACAGACGGACAGGACAAAAACAATATATCCTGAGATTTTTCGATCCAGGGGGCATAAATAGTCAAAAGATAACTTGGTTCTCATTATAATTTGGGAAAAGCATTCATAATTATCCATGTAGGAGAAAACACATGACGTGTGTCCTAGTATTAATTCTATGGAAATGTACAATATCCATTTTTTTTTTTACAATCTGTCCACCTTTAACTGTCTCTGTGTTTGTTCTTACCGTCAGAGCCCCCGTCCTCCAATTTTTTAATGTCCTTCCTCTTAACACCAGCCTTTGATTTAACGTCAGTGACTCCTGGAATTTTAAATGTTTGACTTATTTAAAATTGGTCTGTATATATTTTACCGTCTTAAAGTGAAAAGTTAACATTACAATTACAAGCAATTTAAGCAATGAGAAATGTTCTCAATTAAACATTTCAGATACTTATGTCTCAATTTTGTTGACTACCTAGTGGGGGTCCCATGTATTTGTGTTCTACACCCATAGCAATCTGTAGGAGGGCCTTAGAGAGATCCTTGACCACTGACTCCCGAGTTTCCTCATCGGAGATCGATTTATCATCATCATCACTGAAATCATAAAGGATTTGATAATGACAAACAATTCATCCATCATGTTGAAGTTTTCACAAATACTTCCTTTTTCAAGTATTAAGAAAATCAGTTTATTTCCAATGGTAACATGAGCAAGAATATTGTGTTCTTTTTATAAAGCAGATAGAATTTCCATGTTCCTGAGACATATCAAAGTCTACTTCCCTTGACCTGTGGTACATCAGTTTAAAACAAGCAAGTTTGTGCGAAAAAATTGTAAAGCCATACCCTTCATTGAAGCTGATATCATGTTTCTGAAATACAAGATCGTCAGTTTGTGGATCATAACTTCCCTTCTCTATCGCATTCCTCCAAGCCAGTCTGTCATTTACCTGTAAAAGACATAATCATAATACATCTACAAGCATTCTCACTATGAAAGAATGGTTCCTTTCCTTAGAGTTATTGGAGGCTTCACGTATGTAAATATTTTAGGGACAACAAAACTTCCCCAATACCCACCTTTATCTTTCCTAGACCCACCTTTATTTTCCCCAGATCCACCTTTATTTTCCCTAGACCCACCTTTATTTTTCCCAAGACCCACCTTTATTTTCCCCCGACCCACCTTTATTTTCCCCCGACCCACCTTTATTTTCCCCAGACCCACCTTTATTTTCCCCCTGACCCACCTTTATTTTCCCCAGACCCAGCTTTATTTTTCCCAGACACACCTTTATTTTTCCCAGACACACCTTTATTTTCCCAAGACCCACCTTTATTTTTCCCAGTCCCACCTTTATTTTTCCCAAGACCCACCTTTATTTTCCCCGACCCACCTTTATTTTCCCCAGACCCACCTTTATTTTTCCCAGACCTACCTTCATTTTTCCCAGACCCACCATTATTTTTTCAGAACCACCTTTATTTTTCCCAGACCCACCTTTATTTTTCCCAGACCCACCTTTATTTTTTCAGAATCACCTTTATTTTTCCCAGACCCACCTTTATTTTCACCAGACCCACCTTTATTTTCACCAGACCCACCTTTATTTTTCCCAGACTTCCGACATGGATTCTCTCCTCTAGGTCAAGCAGCAGCTCCCGTAGGTTAATCTCCAGGATCTCCTGAGCACTGTTATTTTTAATCAAACCCTTGGACGTCCTCTTTGGTCCCGTCCTCGTTGATTTAAATGTTAACTCCGAGGGCGATTCTGAGCGTGACTCCTCCCTGGCAAGGCTAGCAGTGACAGACTGACAGAGAATGTCCGAGGGGCAGTCCTCTATATTCTCCACAATCACATTCTTCCGCTCTAACAATGCTGTCTTCAAAGCACTTTCCCTAAATCCTCTCTCATTGAGAGAGTTAAGTAAGTCATGAAATTGTTCAATATTTGTTAAGAACATCCAAGTGTTTTTCTTGTGTTTTTTAATTTGCGTCACTGCTTTGTTTTCCTCTGTGTCCTCTTTCACAGAGGCCGACTTGGAGTTTTCATCATCGCTTATTGTAATGGCATCATCGTCGTTCTTCTTGTCGCGAGTATTTTGAGGTAAATCACTTGGATCAGCTGTGTCGTTAGGATTTCCGGTTGAGAGGTTTTGACTGGTGTTAATACTGTTATTAGCAGTGGACGTATTAATCGACTCGTTCTCTTTATCACTTCCGTTACTGTGTTCCTCCGATTTTTCAGACTTGGGCATCTGTGCGGGTTTCACAACAGGTAATGTGACTTTCTGTGGAGCAATCTCCCAGCCTCTGTCGTCTACGAATTCCTCCTGATCCTCCACAAAGAGGCCCGGTACAGACTGGAAGACCCAGTACCGTCGGAACATTCGGTCCCTCCCGAGGGGGGCCAGGGTACAGGAGTGCTGGAGACGGAGGACCCTGTCAATCATCTGTCTCTCCTGGAGGGCAAACTCCGCCTTCTTGTTGGCGTCCTCCTCCTCCTCTCTCTGTCTCTCGGCTTCCTTCTCTTCCTCTGTCATGGCAACATCATCATCATCTTCATCCTCTTCTTCCATGATCTTCACATCATCGTCAACTGTCTCCCTACAAAACAATGAATGATCAATATATTTCTTCTCTCTCCCCCTCCCACCCACCTCCCCAATATCTTATGAATGAAATTGCTATACAACAAATAATACATTTATCCCATCTCTTCTTACTCATTCCTCGCAATACATACATGATACTTCTACAATTAGGTAAGTTATTGCTGCACCATCATTCCTTTAGTAGAGTTTCCCCACCTTTTCCTTGTGTAGACCTACCCTGCCTCCTTCCACTACAGGCCTAACCCCCCACCCCTAGTTAAGATAAGATTTATTAATACCACCTATTCCCCCTAGTAGTCTATCACGGCCTCTTTCTACTACAGACCTATCTCACTCTCCCCCTAGTTAAGATAAGATTTATCAATACCACTTTGGGACCCATCAGGGCATACAAGTAAAGAGAAATACATACATGTACAAAAAGAAATTCCAACAAAAGACCTACCCTGCCTCACCTCCCCCCAGTAGACCTACTCCACACACCCCTCCCTTTAGACCTTCCCTGCCTCACTCTAACGCGTAGACCTACCCCACACACCCCCTCCCTTAAGATCTACCCTGCCTCACCTCCCCCAGTAGGTAAATAAATAATTCAGGTGAAAGCAGGTGTAAATCGCAAAATAGCTATTTTAAACATGTAAAACGGCGTAAATGTGCCAAAATTGTCTTTAAAAACTGTAAAATTTATGTGTGATGATATAATTCTTGATTAAATTTTTATTTATTATCCATTTTATAAGTTTGATTCATCAGAAATCAATAACTGTAGTGATACTTATAACAATGTTAATCTCGCCAACAAATTTTCAGACTTGCGTGATAAAACTTGATTTCTAAACGTTTTTGAATATCTTAATGATCAAATTCTATTAAAATAATTATTTTCTACACCTTTACATATATAAATATATGTGAAATGGAAGGTATCTTCTGAATTTCTGAGAAACAGGAACGAAATCGGCACTGCGCGGTCCCGAACTTCACAAAATTTTCGTATCTCATATTGAAGTATATTACACATATAGATCATAATAATTTTCAAACCTTTCAAGAAATATGTAGTTGACAGCTAGAATTTCATGTAATGCTTTACTGGATGAGAAAATATTGCGTATTGACTGAGTTATATGCTCAAAACACATCGTAAGTAACAGTCCGCCATTTTGAATTTTGGTGGGACTTTCCGAGATTCTTTTGTTTGTTTACACAGGCAAATCATGTGATTTCTAACTGTAGTATGATGCATCTATTGTTAACCTGCAGGTGGCCACCCGTGCTCTGATAATTTATAAACAAGCGGTAATTTCAAGTCAAATCAACAATGAAAATATACACATGTGTCAATTAACATGTGGTCAAAAGTCTCATTAAGGGTTGGAGGCCAGACGTCAAAAGTCGTCATATAAGGCTAAAGGAGGGAACGATCTAAGGGGAAAAGAGCTATTATCTATGTATGTATAATCTTAAAATGCTTGAAAAGACGTTTTTATTCATTTGTTAAAAGTGTCTTTTTAACTGCGCGCGTTTTGATGACTGTAGTTTTAGAACAAATTACGGTACGAAATCCGGATTTGCAATAAAAGTCCTAGGGTCGGCGCGTAAAATTAGGGTCGGTCGGGTTACCGGAAACACAAGTATTTTTTTTTTGGCCTTATCTCATTTAAGTTAAAGCAATATGAGTTGTCACTTTGACATAAAAAAAATTTGTTGCAATATTGTAATAAACTATTAAAATGACACAAAAGAGTAACCTTTATAATTTCTATTCTTTATATTTTCGAAGGAAGAACTATTTATATATTCCATGCAGATTTATCATAAAAGCATATTTTAACAGCAAGATTGATTTTTCCAAAATGCAGTTCATATTGCTTTAGACATTTTTAACACTAGTTATTACTGTCTTGAATTACTTATTATTCAACAAAATTTCTACCATCAATTTTTCTTATCCATACGGATACTGCAATGTACCACTATCACTTCCATATATTGTTTTTGTCTCTTAATCAAATGAATGCTTAAGAGCTTGCTCTTAGTACGAATAATTTTATTTTGAGGCAGGCATTTTATGACTAAGATGATATCACATTGATTTAAACATCTCCGTAAAAGTTCAACATTTTGTAAGTGTTTTTAGGTCTTTATACTGACATTGTTTACAAACAAAACATATCATCGGGTTTTATTATGACTAAACTATTTTATACCAATTGCTGTTTATATGCTTAATTCAAATACGGGTTATTTCGTACATACCCCAGGTATATATGGTATCTGATCAATACATAAGGCTCACAATGATTAATAAGTCAACAGGGACGGTTACTTCTTCTGGGCACCTAATCCGTAATCTGTTTGTTCCAAGACTCCATGTTTTCCCACTTGCAATTTTTAGCACTACTGGTCAGAGACCAAAAGAGCTTATGCGATGGTAATGCGTCCGGTCGTCTAGCTGTCTGTTTGTCTGTCTGTCTGTAAACAATTTTTCAAAATGCTACTTCTCCTACAGATTTGGTTTGATTTCAATATAACTTGGCACACAAGTAGACTAAACTAAGATACATATTTCTATGAACCGGTTTTTGATTTTGATAAACGCTGCTGCCGTGGTTACTAAAAATAGAAATTTCTGTAAAGAACTTTCAAAATCCTACTTCTCCTACAGTTTTAGTCTGATTTCAATGTAACTTGACACACAAGTAGACTACACTAAGATACATATTTCTATTAATCGATTTTTGATTTTGATGAAATGATGTTGCTATGGTAACTAAAAATAGATATTTCTGTATAAAACTTTCAAAATGCTACTACTCCTACAGTTTTGGTCGGATTTCAATATAACTTGGCACACAAGTACACTACACTTAGATACATAATTCTGTTTATCGGTTTTTGATTTTAACGCACGGTGGTGCCGTGGCTACTTAAAATAGAAATTTCTGTGAAAAACATTCAAAATACTCAACAGTTTTAGTCTGATTCAATATAGCTTGGCACACAAGTAGAAACACTAAGATACATAATTCTCTGTATCAGTTTTCGATATCAATGAATGATGTTGCTATGGTAACTAATAAAATTTCTGTGAAATACATTTAAGATGCTACTATTCCTACAGTTTTGGTCTCATTTCAATATAACCTGGCACACAAATGGAATACAATTAGATACATAATTCCCTATATCGGTTTTGGATTTCGATGAACGGTGTGGACTTAGTTACTAAGAATAGAAATTTTTGTGAAATATTTTCAAAATACTACTCCTCCTACAGTTATTGTCGAATTGTAATATAATTTTGCATGCTAGTAGACTACACTGAGATACATAATTATCAGTTTTGATGAATAATGTTGCCGTGGTAACTAAAATTGAAAAT
This sequence comes from Saccostrea glomerata, assembly GCA_003671525.1. Lineage (NCBI taxonomy): Eukaryota > Metazoa > Mollusca > Bivalvia > Ostreida > Ostreidae > Saccostrea > Saccostrea glomerata. The sequence goes on from PRKT01000463.1 coordinate 354,101, forward strand.
TCTGTAAAATATTATTAAAAGCTACTCCTACCGTTGTAGTCTTATTGTAATCTTGCCACAAAAAGAGACTTAATAATCAAGGATCAATATACTATTTATTGATATTGCTTTTGTAAAATTTTAAGTCCCAAATGCTACTATTCTTTTCCTTTATTATAAGTACAAAGCAGTAGAGCTACAGTCTAGACAGAGACTTCTGGTTTTTTTTGTAGTTTTTAATATTCTTCTTTATCTTCAGCTATTTTCTCCAACTCCAAACATATATTTCTTTTCAGTTTAATATGCTTATTTAGTTATGAGACTTAAAGTAAAAAATATTTTATGCTTTTCCTTTTTTTCCTATTCAAACGTTTAAATGAATAGTGTTAAAGAAATATAAAATAAGTAGTTACTGAAAAGAAGTAAGAAGTATGTTTGCCATTAATTTCCAAAAGTGGAATTTTATCCTTTAAAAAAACTGAATCTTTGTCCTGTCTAATCATAAGAATATTACATTATCTTAAGTTATAATTTGAAATGGATATCTACATGGATATACATGATTTTGTCGTCAAAGATTGTTACTTGTCAAATGTGTTCTAGTTTGTAATGTTCCTTACTTTAAAAAAAATTACTTAACTACAACATATATAAAAATGTCAATTTTTTTCTTGCATAAATACTGCATGTAATGTTATATTATTAAGTATATGTGCCATAAAAGATAGTTTTCACAATACACGTGTACCCTGTTGCAGGAACATTGCCAATGAAAAAGTTTTAAAGTTTGACGTTAGAAGATATGCCTCAGCAATAAGTACTTTTATAACAAGTTTAAAGAAAGATTTTGGTGTAAAGTGGTCTAAAGAAAACGTAAATATAGGTAAGAAAAATAGTTTTAAATTTATACACTGATGATTTTTTTTTTTATTTAAAAACAGATTTAAAGTAATTTTTTTCATGGTTCAGTAAATAAATCCTGCTGCTTATCCATATATATATTGTGTTCTTTTGTATAATTAATAATACGTGTTAAATAGAATATTTTAGCACAGTTATGATTAATTCAAACCTTATATGCATAATGGTGAATGCCGAAGAAGAAATGACCTAAATGAAGTAGAAATTATTAAAATAAGCTCTTTCCTTTTTAACAGCCGCTCTGGAGTCTGCAGCACAGAATTTAACTTCTGAAGCAAATAGATTCCATCAGAAACTACAACAGAAATTGCAACATCCAAATAAAATAAGGTACTATGCTAGTTATTGTTTAAATGAGTATAATCCTTGATAAAAAATCTTATCATACAATGATTAGAAAAAAATTGAAATTATATAAATTTTTTCTACAGAAAAATGGAAAAATAATCACAGAGAAATTAATTTTATGGATTTGTAGTGTCTATTTCAAGTCTTTTTTTCTATGACAGTGTTTTAGAGAGCAGGCAGATTAACGATAAGTTGATACAATTTGAGAGAGCTTTCATTGACTGTGAGGGTCTCCCAGGCCGACCAATGTACAAGTAAGTGATCAGAGTAAAATCTACATTCAAATTAGGCTATACATCTATGTATTTACACCAGATATTAGGATTTTGTCTCGGAAAAAAAGGAATAAATGATTTAAAGAAGCAAAAGAAATTTAGTCAGCTTTAGACAGAATTTCTTGTTTTCCAGGTATTAATCTTTGCCTGTTATTTTGTTTGGTATGTCAAATAAATTGAAACTTGATCTTATTATATGTATGTTGTTTTAGGCACGTGATGTTTGCACCCAGTATGTATGATTCCTACTCAGACAATAGTTTCCCGGGTATTGTGGACACTATGAATGAAATTGAAAACCGTAATGCAACTGAAAAGTGGGGAATACTGAAACAACAAGTATCTATAGCCACTTTTACAATACAGTCAGCAGCTAATACATTAACTGAAGTTGGACTTTGACATTTAGTTTAAATGATTTAAAATTAATAAATTAATTTTTCACCAAAATATACTGTACTAAGGTTAATTACAATAATTATTGTTGTATTTGTTTTTAAAAAAAATTCTACAAATTGTAAAAGTGGAGTATTTTAAATGTTTCAGAAGCTTATTTGTTTGAGTTTACTCTTAAAAGTCCACATAATAAAATTAATGTATAAATCAATTTTTGAGGTGTGTTTTTCTTAAAAGTTTTATGTTTACATTGACTCCGATGATGCATGAGTTAAAGTGAAAGTAGGAAACCTTACCGACCTGCTCTACATCATTTTTTTCTTTTCTGTTTTGAATATATAAAAAGTCATATTTACGATACAGATGTCATTATTTTTCTAGTTGACAAAATAATTTACATGGATTTCCGGGCAATCCTCAAACAATCCTGTAATTTTTTCCTGATATTTTAGCCAGTATTTGACGATATGCATGTCCTACTATGTATTGAATCCATTAAGAAATTCCAATAAAAAATATTTTGAAAAACCATTCAGAACTGGATGACAAATTTTGCATACTTTCATTTAAAAAGATATTAAGCTATAAAATTGCAATTTGAGATAACGGATATTGTTATTTAGCATTCCCAGATATATTATTGTGTTAAAAGCAAAGCCTCCTGTGATTTGTTAACACATTTTTATGATGTTCTGAACACAATCCGAGGATTTATTTCCTTGTTATTATTTGATAGAGTTTTTGTTCTTAACACAATCCGAGAATGCTTTTTGCCTAGACATTGTTTGAAGTTTGAAATCATGTACTGTTATGATCATGTTGTCATTTGAAGTGAATCTTTTTTTAGCATTATTGTTTTATTATTGCTTGTATGCCTTTGGTTTGTTTAAAAATAATTATTGTATAAATGCTCTCATTTTTGTCAATAGCATTATGTCATGATGTTGTAACTGAGAACATCAAATGTTTTGTGGAAGGTTGTCTGTCTGCTACATTTATAGATTGTAATGAAGCATATGACAGTGTGATTGTGTTGCCATATTTAACGCTATTACTGAAAGAGGTAGTTTGAGTGTGTCAAATATGTGTAATGTGTGTTAAGCGTTCACATTCCTCGTTCCTGGTATTAGCTTTTTTGAATAAATGAGAAAAGTCATGAAGACTCTCGATATTTAACAGTTTTTAATATTTCTGGTACTTTATTACTGTACATTATCTATTGATACAAAGTGACTGATTGGGCAAATGAAAAGCACACGGTATCGATTATTTGATATATAAAAGTCATAAACGTTTTGCAAGTATCTGCAGTTTTCAGCAAAACTGTTATTTGAAAAAACCCAAAAGTGTTGTAGGTAAGTTTTACAATTAATATAGGTGATGTTTTATCAGCATTAGTTGATATTTTACTCGTATGTTGACAATATATCTCAGTGAATTAATAGAAAAACACCACAGAGTCAGTCTCATCTCTTTAATATTTAGTTGTTGTTCTGACAATAGAGATTAAAGGCCAATAAGCAATTTCAAATTGTACGACAACAAACGAGGTGACTATATTTTCCATAGTGTACATTCCTTACTTATGTGGTAAAATTCCACTTTCACCTGATAATAGTAATAGTGTATGTCTCCGAACTTATTTGCTACTCAAGAGCTTGCTTTGTGTATGATTAATTTTATAAAGCAAGACAGGCTACTAAGTGATATCTTGGTATATACAGGGATTTCAACAGCCTCGTTTAAAGACAGCATTTCGTACATTTTATGGTCGTTGTAATGACCTTTTTTGCAAATTAATGAACCTTTTTGTCGACTGGCTGACTTGGTCATTCCATTTTGCTAGGACTTTTTATGCCCCCGTAAATGAAGTTTCGGGGGGTATATAGTTTTTGTCGTGTCCGTCCGTCTCTCTGTCTGTCTGCTTGTCCGCCTATTGCCTATTACTTTTGATTTAGTGGAGCTATGAATTCATATATCACATGTTTGTTCCTTGTGACAAGACCTTTCTTTGGGTACCACCAAATTATGACCTTTTGACCTTGACCTTGGAGTTTGACCCACTTGAACACAAAAATTTTGAACTTTTACTTTGGCTATATCTTTTGAACAATAGATATATCGACGACGTATTGTCAATTAATAATAGTAATTTCCATTCCTACGTCGATACGATATATCCTGGTGAGCTTGAGATAAAAGATACCGCAGACTCCGACACTTCTGTTTCATACTTGGATATTTTACTTGAAAAAAAAACACTAATGGTAATCTAACAACCAAGCTATATGATAAACGTGATGACTTTAACTTTTCTATCGCCAACTTCCCTTACTTGTGCAGCAATATGCCTTCATCACCTGCATACGGAGTACATGTATATCTATCTCAGTTGATTCGATACGCAAGAGCATGCTCTACGTATGAACAATTTCTAAAACGAGGTAAATTATTGACAAGCAAGTTGACAAAACAATATCAGCAGTCTCGTTTAAATTCATCATTTCGCAAGTTCTATGGTCGATACAATGATCTTGTCAGCAAATACAGTTTATCATTGAGTCAAATGCTGACTGACGTTTTTCATACCAATTGTTAGTCCATTATTTATACACTGAATTGACGACGGATTTTTCCGTTATATCCTGATCATGACAAGGAACACACGGCGGGTGTGACCGGTCGGCAGGGGATGCTCAATCCTCCATGGCACCTGATCCCACCTCTGATGTTTCGGGGGTCCGTGTTTGTTCTGCTCTTATTTTGTATTGTTTTATGGACTTTAAGATTGTATAATGTTCGTTATCTCCATATCCACCATACCAGAACATTTATACTTAATGTATGTATTGATTGTGGAAAGACATTTCATTGGATACCAACAACCTTGACCTTTTGAACTTGACCTTGGAGATTTCCGTACCTATGAAAAAAACTTTAACCTTTGCTATAACTTGAACAAGTACTAGGGCTTTCATACTTCATATATGTAATCCTTGTGAATCCCTTGGATACCAAAAACCTTGACCCTTTGACCTTGAACTTGGAGTTTGACCTACTATAAATATACAGCCTTGACCATAATTTTTGAAGGGTTAGAACTAGGGCATTCATACTTAAAAAAATTAATCCTTGTGACAAGTCCTTTCATTTGATATCAAAAACATTGACCCTTTGACCTTGGAGTTTGACCTACTTTTTATCACAAACTTTAACCTTGACCATAACTTTTGAACAGTAGGGACTAGAACTTTCATATTTCACATGTGTTATCCTTGTGACAAGTCCTTTCATTGGATATCAATTCAAGAATCTTAACCCTTTGATCTTGACCTAAGAGTTTGATCTACTTTTTAATTAAAAACTTTAACCTTGGCCATAACTTTTGAACGATAAGGGCTAGCGCTTTCATACATCCTATACGTACTCTTTGAGACAATGTCTTTCTTTAGAAACCAACAAACTTGACTCTTTGACCTTGACCCGGGGTTTGTCTTATCTTATAAAATGTTAACCTTGGTCATGACCCTAGAACAGGTGTAGCTAGCGTTTTATATTTCGCATTTCTTGTGAAAAGGCCTTACTTTTGGTACCAACATATTTGATCTGCATTTGAGAAAGCTTAATCTTCGCTATGTTGCCATACGGGGGCATCAGTGTTTCACAAACACATCTTGTTTAAATGTGAATTTATTAACGAGGATCCCGTCTGCCTGATGAATAAATAGGGCTCATGGCAGGTGTGATCTGTCAACAGGGAATGCTTCCTCTTCCTAGGCACCTGATCCCACCTCCGGAATTTATGTATTGTTTGTCGATTTTTTTTAGTTCTTGATTGCTGTTTTCATTTAAGGAATGTTTTTAAGTTTTGTGTCAGTTATTGGTGTGTGAATCACACAGACTTGTCACGTAGGCATATTTCATGGAGCGCGCTAGCGCTTCATTAAAAATATGCCCACGTGCAAGTCTGTGTGATTCACACACCAATAATTCACACTAAACTGAAAAACATTCTTTATATTTACATTTTACATGTTCGGAAGCAACTAAAATATACTCAATATTTGAATTTCTCGCTGTCCTATATCGCTGCATTTTTACTAACGTCGCTGCAGCCTCATTGTGACGTCACGTTAACGCATGTTTCGCCGTGTATATTTCTGCGCGCGAGTATACACAAAAATTATTTTTAAATCAATTTCACAGTTGGCTTAGTAGAAAAACACAGCGAGTGTAAATATTACCTTTTACGTTCATTAGAAACAGAATGAACTTAAAATTCGTGAAGAGAACATTAAGTGAATCCTGTTAATAATTCAATGTTTTAAAGGTCAAAAACAAATGAACACTAATGTAAAATAAAACGACATCAGGCAAGTCCAGGGTGGAGTAAGCAACCCATATCGACCGGTTACACCTGTCGTGAATCTCCGGCTGTATTTATCTAGTTATCAGGCAGATGAAGCAATCCCAAGTCAATATTAGTAAAAGGCAACGGCTGAACAATTGGTATGAAACATGGCGGATAAAATGCAGCCTAAAAATAATGTGAATTTGCTAAAATGATTTAATGCCGACTAAAAAAGACCTCATAGTAAGCCCTTAAACATCAAGTTATTTTTCAGTATCCTATTTTGGTAAAAATATTGTACTACGAAAGTGCTTCTTAATAGATTCAGATAATTGTGATTATTATGTTAAGTGTTATAAGCAAGAATTTTAATAGTTCAATCCACACTTTGCAAAAGTTGTTTCCCTTTGCGGGGTCAACCAAAAGGTCAAAAGGGAAAGAAACGTCATTTCTCCTCTTTATGCTACCAAATATTTGGGCGTGCTGTGATAAATCCATTGTGTTTAATTTTTTTTCTTTCAATGTGTGGGTAGCCCCATCTTGGGGCAATCAGTACACAAAAGGCAGAACGTTTTTGAAGTCAAATGACGAAATTACAAACCTGAAGGCTACTTTTTGGATTGTATGGGTTTATCCCCTAAGATGGCGGCCAAGGGACATAACTTTTGAAAAGTGTGGATTGGACTATAAAGCAAATACTGTATAGAGGGCTTTTTTGGCCACGTGTTATTTTCGCCCATTTACACTTGTTAACAATTTTGCCCCGTTTTAAATTCACCTATTCACACTTTTTATAGGAATTTATGTATTGTTAGGCCATTATTTACATACTGAATTGTCGAAAGATTTTTGTTTTTTTTCGATCATGACAAGGCGCACACTGAGGGTGTGACCAAGGGTTATCACTAATCCATGGCACCTGATCTCATCTCCTATATTTTAAAGGTCCGTGACATGTTTTTTTTTTTTAATGAAAATTAAAAAAGAATAAGAATATGGTAATGAAAATGTCAAAATTGCACTTCTATATTTCAGACATATGAAATAAATAATTCTGTTAATCATATTATTAATTTTGGAGAAAAAAATGGGGGAATAATTCTGTCACTAATCAAAAAGGTCAATGCACGTATAATTCTGAACGAATTTCTAAGTCTGAATAACTTTTTCATCCGAGCAAATAACTAATTTCTCCTGATGAATTTTTCATTCGTCCCAACGAATTCTTAATTCTTCTGAACAAATATCTAATTCGTCCGAACAAATTGTTTATTCATCCCAACAGAAAAAAAATCTTTTTTTACCTGGCACCCCAGCGGCACCGTAGGATTATACATTTCAGAATTGATAAATTTTAATGTTAAAAGCTTTAAGTCTCTGTCAAAAATGCAAAGCCTTTGCTCTTTGTTAAAAAAAAGAAATACTGGATGAGTAATACTACAGTAGGTCCATGTAGGACGTAGATTATAGCATGGGCATCGGATTTGTGCAAGCTTGTTTTTCTTTACGTTACATGTAAAAGTTTAATAATTCTTAGCTATAGTAATACCTATGTCAAAAGCAAACATATAAAATATTGTGGACTGAAATTCTTTATTCTTTAATCAATTTTACTGCAGTCATAACGAAACGTGATATCTGCACTTATAACGTAGAAATATTTTTTGTTGTTCTGTCATAAAATTATTCAGACTTTTCATCTCATTTAAAATGACAAAAACGACAGATGATTAAGAACGTCAAGGAGCAGCAGATAAAGATGCACTTTTGTGTTTTACTCGGGAAATATTCTGAATAAACTCTACTCATATTGGGAGAATTATGTGATGCAGGCGATATTTGAGTGACAGAGACTCTGTATCGGATAAGGACAATCTTGAAGAAATGATTTTACTTAAAAAATTTGAACAAAAAAAAAAACAAAAAAAAGTTGTAACGTCAAAAAAAGACAAAGGCGCTTCAAATTTGCTTATCCTGTGAAAGCAGAGTAATTGAAACATTAACAAAGATAACTAGATCTTTTTGTCGTTCAACAAAAACGGAGGGCTTTTCGACCCCTTAAAATAAATAATCTTAAAAGAAAAAGCAATATTTTACACTTAAAAAAATCTTATAATTAAATATTGCAAAAGTTTATTTGAGATCAATATTTGATTGGAAAAATAACAATTCTCTTTGTACATCATTGTCTACTCAAGGAGACATAACTCTTTCGTGGTTATTTAACAAAGATGAAAATGTACCGTTTTTCAATCCACTAAAACTCCTAATTGGGGTCAAAAAATGACCCCACGGCCCATAATTTTTAAAATGTACTCTTTATACTTCATGCAATGTCAAAATTAGTTTGAAGATTGATTGAGAATTCAAAATGTTACAGAGGAAAAGCCGTTTTCTGTACTGACCCCTAAAATCCTTTCTATTTTAGGGATTTTTATTTTCATGACCTTAGCATCTGGAGACAATGCTAGAGTCAATATTCATATGAAATTTCACGAGAACTGCTTGCCTACCTTTTGAGATAATGGAACAATCATGATTTCAAATTTAGCATAGAAATCTCCATAGGCAAATTTAAGGTACTTATAAGACCGGAAGTACACCTCATATGCATACCAAAATTGAAACAAAGAGAGCATATTAGACTCCAAAAAGGTTGACAAAGGGAGATAACTCTTGCACAATTATATTTGAATATACTTGAAAATACAAAATTTCAGGTCTCTAAAAGTCCTTTAAGGGGTCAAAAAGTGACCCCACGGCCAATAATTTTCAAATTATTCTTTTTATGCTTAACTCAAAACCGAAATCAGTTTGAAGATCTATGGACAAATAAAAAACTAATAAACAAAAAACTAATTTCTGTACTGACCCCTAAAATCCATTTTATTTTAAGAAATTTTATTTTCATGACCTTAGCACGGAAAGGCAATGCTAAAGTAGTTTTTCATGTGAAATATTATGAGACTTGCTTGCTTCCCTTTGAAAATAATGGACATCGTAGGATTTCAAATTTAACATAGAAATCTCCATAGGCAATTTTAAGGTACTTATAAAACCGGAAGTACTCTACATATCCATTCCAAAATTGAAACATAGAGAGCATATTACACTGTAAATAGGTTGACAAGGAGAGATAACTCTTACATCATGATATTTTTTTAACTTTAAAAATACAATATTTCAGGTCTCTAAAACTCCTATAAGGGGTCTAAAAGTGACCCCACGGACCATAATTTTTAGATTGTTCTTTTTATGCTAAAGTCAAATCTGAAAAGTGTTTGAAAATTCATTGAGAAATAAGAAAGTTACAGGCAAAGGTCTGTTTTCAATGATGGCCCCTTGAAATCCCTTATATTCCTGAATTTTATTTTCATAATCTGTTAAAGTCGGGGCAATATCAGAGGCATTCTTTGTCTAAAATATAACAAGAAAATCACTATGATTTAAAAAGAAAATGGCCCACAACTGATTTCAATTTGACATAGAAACTCCCATAGACAAATATCAAAGACTCTTTAAACCGGAAGTTCTACTTTGATCGAAATGAAACTTACAGGATATGTTCTACTAATTAGTTCTAATATATTTTTATGCTCAAAATAATTTTCTGAACGTTATTGCGACTTTCAATAATTTCATACCCCCTTCTTCAATGATTTAGGTCTCATATCTCGAAAAGTATCAGTGGCAGAAAATCACAAACGATTACCTTTTTAAAGGATTAGTTCTCCAGAATTCATATCTTGCATTTTTAAACTCTAAAAATTTTGAATAGAATTGGATTTAGGCTCTTTAGTAATTTCATTTTTGCTTTCCTTAAAACCGGAAGTGACTATACCGGAAATTCAAAACCTTACATATGGGAGACATTTCCATTTGCTATACAGTTATCATAGAATGAAATACCTAATCTCAAAGGTACTCCTTAAATGCTGAGCGAAAAAGTGTTTAGTATAATAAGAATAATAAACAAGACGAAAACAATAGGTCTTTTCGCCGAAAGCGAAAAACCCTAATTATACAACGATAACAATTGATGAAAACATAAATTCCAAGTGAAAGAAATTTTTTTAAGGAGTGGGTATTGGATTATACTGTGTGAAAAGTATATGGATAGTATTCTTGAGAAATTCTTGACACTATTTTTTGACGTTACAGTGCCGTTAAGACTGTCCCTCGGGTACAAAACGTGCCGATTTTAAAATGAAGTAAATTGATTTCTGTTAAATCGAATGGAAAGGAACTTTACGCATCAACAAAACAAATGTTTTTACATATGATATAGTGCTTATTTCAATATTTTTGAAAGAATGACGTCGTCCACGAACTATGCGAACAATCCTCGTAAAATAATGATGAACCACGTTGCGGCATATGCATAAACCTAATGAATTGCTTATGAGCCCAGTGCTCTCTATCCCTAGTTAATTTTAACTTTTATGTTTTTCTTTTTTCCTTTTTTTGAAGTTTTTTATTCCATTTAAGCAATGTTTATGATTACTTTCTGGGTGTCTGTGCTTGTATTTAATACGCGTGCATGCACTGCACAAGAAAATATCTTTTGTCATTCCTTTTTGATGTATTACTGTTAATTTGTATTTATACATGCTGTTTGCATTCCAAGGGTATCATGTACTTAATTATTTATTCATTTTCGGTTAAGAACATTAAAAAACATTTTAACCAAATTACGAATTCCGTCAGGTGAAAAACTTAAACGGGGTTTTATGTCATGTATATTGTATTCTTTTTTAAAAATATTAAATCAATTTTCTTTTATACAATAACATAGAAATTAGTTAATCTATTAATGTTTTTATGTTAGAACACCGTTATTATGATTTAATTTTCGAATATTTTTTACTGAAAGAAAAATGACCCTCAGATAAAAGAAAACAGTGGCAACTAATGACTTTTGAGGGTTTTGACTGATGCTGAATGGCAGCTTTTCAGGGATTTGAGGAGATGCTCACTCCTCCATGGCAACTGATCCCACCTCTGATGTTTCGGAGGTCCGTGTTTGCTCTACTTCTAGTTTGTATTGTTGTATGGACTTTGATATTGAATACTGTTCGTTATCTCCATATCCTTCTTCATTCAGGTTACATGTGCAACAATACATTTAAAAAGTGATGAAAATCAGATCTAATTACTTAAAAATTCCTAAGAACTTCTTAAAATTTTGAAATCACCCCCCTCCCTAAAAAATTCAGCAGCATTAAAACTAACACCAATTCCTCAAGACAGAGTCTATGTATATTGATATCATTGACAGCTGCTTTTTCAATGAAAATAGAACTTGTCCATTTACTCACCTTGATAAGCCAAACACATTGATGTATTACATTGAAAATAAATCTGGAAGGGAAAAGTCATCTCGAAAATCACACAAAAATAAATAATAAATATACATAAAATAATCAACAAATTTGAAATCATGTTTTCTCAAATTGAAAAAAAATCCAATTATCTAACGTTAAAAAAGGAGAGAGAGAATAAGAAGTCACAAAGTACATTTGCGGAATATTATATCGTTTGCTGTCGATGCTTTGTGAATGAATTACTAGTTACGGTTTGTTTTTTAATGAAAATAAGCAGACTAGTAAATTGAATAGTGTGAAAATTTAATAGATATTACTAGTATGCCTTTGCCTCACAATGTATTAGACTACTGTTGTGGCAGCTGAGACTAATTTGTTTTGTATTTCAAAATATTTTTGCATTAATGTCTATTTTCCCTTTCTTTCGCTCATATTGCAGGTTCTCCAAGCCTGCATTTAATATTTGATTATATACCGACTTTGTTAATGATTTCCGGTTATTTGAACATTTCGCATCTGAGCGTTTTGATAAAATCATGCAGCAGTAGTCAAGAACTTTCAAGCTAAAAGTTCTAAAATAGAGATTTCTGTGAAATTCTTTCAAAATATTATGTCTCCTACAGTTTTGGTCTGATTTTAATATAACTTGGCACACAAGTAGACTACACTAAGATACATAATTCTCTTTATCGGTTTTTAATTTCGATAAACAGATTTGCCATGGCTACTAAAAATAGAAATTTCTGTGAAATTCTTTCAAAATGCTATGTCTCCTACAGTTTTGGTCTATTTTAAATGGAACTTGACACACAAGTAGACTACACTAAGGTTCATAATTCTGTATATCGGTTTTTGATTTCGATGAACGGTATTTTGCTGTGGTTACTATAAATAGATATTTCTTTGAAATTCTTTCAAAATGCTACTCCTCCTATAGTTTTGGTCTGATTTCAGTATAACTTGGCACACAAGTAGACTACACTAAGGTTCAGAATTCTCTTTATCAGTTTTCTTATGAACGGTGTTTTGCAGTGATTACTAAAAGTAAAAATTTCTGTGAAATTCTTTCAAAATGATACTCCTCCTACAGTTTTGGTCTGATTTCAATATAACTTGGCACACAAGTAGACTACACAGATACATAATTCCGTGTATCGGTTTTTGATTTCGATGAACGGTGTTGCCGTGGTTACTAAAAATAGAAATTTCTGTAAAATTTCCTTAAAATTGTACTCCTCCTACAGTTTTGTTCTGATTTCAATATAACTTGGCAAACAAATAGAATACACCAAGATACATAATTCTATTTATCGGTTTTTGATTTCAATGAACGATGTTGCCGTGGTTACTAAAAAAAATCTGTGAAATTCTTTCAAAATGCTACATATCCTACAGTTTTGGTCTGATTTTACTCTAACTTGGCAGTTGGCACACAAGTAGACTTCACTAAGATACACAATTCTGTAGCTTTTGACTTCGATGAACATTACTGCCTTGGTTACTAAAAATATAATTTTTTGTTAAATACTCTCAAAATGCTACTCCAAACACAGTTTTAGTCTGATTATAATATAATTTGGCTTGGAAGTAGACTACACTAAGAACAATAAGATACTTAATCAAGGATCATTACATATGTATTCTATTTATTGCTGTTGTAAAGTTTCGATACTCAACTGCTTAAGTACTTTTCTCTTCCTTTGCTATAAGTACCAACTAGTGGAGCTTCAGTCACAACAGAGACTTCTGGTTAATATTTCTGGTACAAATTTCTTACTGTACATTACCTATAGATACAAAGTGACTGATTGGGCAAATGAGAAGCAGACGTTATCGAGTATTTGATGAATAAAAGTCACAAACTTCAGAAAGTATCTGCAGTTTTCAGCAAAACTGACTTAAAAAAAAACCAGAAAAGCTATAGGTAAGCTTCATGAAGAATTATATAGATGATGTTTTATGTTTACAATAGCTCTTAATTCAATTCGTATGTTAGACGATATATCCGAGTGAACGTGATAGAAAGACACCACGGAGTCTGTCCTGACAATAGAAATTAAAGGCCAATAAGCAATTAAAATGCACGACAACAAACGAGGTGACTAGATTTTCCATAGTGTACATTCCTTACTTATTTAGTGAAATTCCACTATCACCAGCTACTAGTAATAGTGTATGTCTCCAAACTTATTTGCTACTCAAGAGCTTGCTTTGTGTATGATTAATTTTAAAAAGCTAGGCAGGCTACTCACTGATAAGTTGGTGTAAACAGGTATTTCAACAGCCTCGTTTAAAAACAGAATTTCTACATTTTATGGTTGTTGTAATGACCTTGTATGCAATTATAACCTATTTTTGGTCGCATTCTGGCTGACTTGGTCAAACCGTTTTGCTAGGCCTTTTATAAGAATTGATTAGGGATAGTTTCAGCTCATGGCAGGTGTGACCGGTCAACAAGGGAAGCTCACTCCTCCTAGGCACCTGGTTCCATCTCTGGAATTCCCAGGGGCCCGTATTTGTACAGATTTGAATTTTTTTTTTGGATTTTTTACTAATAGATCTATAATTATGGTTATCTTTACCTTTAAGCCCAGATAGCAGGATGTTATTGGACCTTTGTTGGGCCAACAACGCTCCTTATGTTTGGCCACTGTTTGAATTCAACATTGGGCCATCGGTAATTTGCTCATCGGCCCTTAATCAAACCAACTTGTTGGCTTATTGTTGGGCCAATGTAACAGTTAATATTGGGCCACTGTTGGGCCAATGAATTATTTAAATATTGGGCAAACGTCATTTTTGTACAATTGGGCCATTGTAAGCAACTAATGTTGGGCCAACGGTAATTTGCTCATCGGCCCTTAATCAAACCAACTTATTGGCTCATTGTTGGGCCAATGTAACAGTAAATATTTGGGCCACTGTTGGGCCAATGTATTTTTTCAATGTTGGGCAAACGTCATTTTTGTACAGTTGGGCCATTGTAAGCAATTAATGTTGGGCCATCGGTATTTTGCTCATCGGCCCTTAATCAGACCAA
>PRKT01000463.1:369100-386108 GCA_003671525.1 Saccostrea glomerata
AATACATTTGTTACTTTTCTCAGTAAAGGGTAAACATACGATTAAATTTACAAGTATATCACTATATGTTTAAGCTGTCAATTAAGGAATAACCGTCTTTTTTGTTTCATGGTGTGATTAAGTGATTAGCTTGTGTGATGAAGGCATTTATGCATAATTTATACGCTTGATAATCATCATCAAAACAATTTTGATTCAATGTTGCCCCATATAAAATACATGTATTGAAAATTTGTCGTTACACTGAACAAATTTTAATTGAAAGAACCCAATTTATTTTTAGTACTGAATAAATTTTGTTTTAACTTCAGCAAATTCAACATTTTCAAAATGTTTGATCATGTTCTCGACGTTAAGTGTATATAAGTAAATTAAGTGGTAGACTTCGGAAATGTAATCTACTAGACACAAATTTCAATTTAAATAAGGAGCAAATTAATAATTGTTTTAACTGTATCAAAACACATTTTTATACTTTCATTTATTTTTCTTGTATATAAACAAAAAATTTAATCACTGATAATTTATTTTGTTTCGATAAATTATAAGAATTTTAAATTTATTTTAGCTAGCTTGATTTTTCAAGTAGGATTGGTTGTAGATTTATTTCTGATTGTAGAGACGATCAGATTTGTTAATATACAGATTTGTAACAATTAAATGTTTATACACATTGGCCCAATGTTGGTCCAATATATTTGGCCAACATTGGGCCAAGGAGCAAAATGACACTGGGTCAACGGCATTTGCCAACATCGGCCCAATGTTCTTGTTGACGTTTCGGCAACAATGTCGCATTAATTGGGCCAATGTTGGCGCGACGTTGGGCCAATATCTGTAGAAATAACACTCTACATTGGGCCAACGTTGGCCCAACATATCGGGCCAACATTGGGTCGATGAGCAAACTTAAATTGGGTCAATGCCATTTGCCAACATTGGCCCGATGTAACCGATTACATTGGTCCAACGTTGGCCCAATGTTAGCATGCTATCTGTACAGTGTTGACCCAACAGCACCTGACCTCTGCACTTCCCCGTGTCTGATTTACATAGATTTGTACATGATATCGTTTAAAAACTAAACGTTAATTCAGCTGTGCCGAGGCAAACATATTATTAATACTTACAAAGTGAGTGCAGATATGCCAGGTATCAGTCTCATTGCGCTCGTGTCAGATTAAAAATGGCGCGGATATTACAAGTAGCCCGGTTGTTGTCTACCCATGATGCTCAGTCTGATTCATGGTATATTGTGCCAACGTAGGGCCGATGCCAATCCCCAAACAAATATTTTCTCTCATGATAATAGTTTTATGATATAATGCCAACAGTAAGCCCAACATTAGCGCACTATAATACATAACCAGCTATCAATATTCCATGTTGGGCCATTGTTGGCCCAATCAAGGTAACCCAACATAGATAATAGAACCATATGTAAGATTTGGCCAGCGGTGTTCTGCTATCTGGGTTATTACAAATAAATAAGCATATACACAATTCAAAAAATAGAATAAAACACTCTTTGGTGCTTGATCACTTAAGTGCAAAGTTAAAATGTTGAATATATCATATCTAAACAAAAGCAGTCATCCAATGATAAGCATGGACATAGAAAGTCCTCTTAATTATTTCAGAATGTACCAACGTTGTCCCAACGTAAAGCTCAGCAGCTAAATATAAAATTGACACCATCAATTAGTTGGCAGTATAATAAATGGGCCAACGTTGGCCCAATATGAATATCCCATCTTTGAAGACCTAAACAAAATAACACTTGTGTGTATTACAAACATTGGGCCAACGTTGGGCCAACATACAAGTACCAACTTGATAAGGCACTTTCTTTAAGGATGTATTACAAATATTGTGCCAACGTTGGGCCAACATATTACTACCAACTTGATAGGACTCGTTCTGTATGGGTGTATTAGAAACATTGGGCCAACGTTGGGCCAACATAATACTACCAACTTGATAAGGCACTTTCTTTAATGATGTATTACAAACATTGTGCCAACGTTGGGCCAACATACTACTACAAACTTGAAAAGGCACTTTCTTTAAGGGTATATTACAAACAATGGGCCAACGTTGGGCCAACATACTACTACCAACTTGTAAATACACTTTCTTTAAGGGTGTATTATAAACATTGGTCCAACGTTTGGCCAACGCCATGATCCTTCCTTTTTTTTGGAAACTAAAGTGAATGGAAGTTGCTTACGTTGGACCAACAATGGGCCAACATAGGAATTCCGTCATGGTCGAGAAGGTTGACTTTGTAACATTGGTCCAACGTTGACCCAACGTTGTTCCCCCAACGCCAACCATACAACCTTTAACAAATGTTGGCCCAACATAGTCATGCTATCTGGGAGAGCATGTCTACGAGAAAACCATGCAAAGGGTTATGGGAGCAAGGTTCTCTGATCAACTTCATATTTTGTGTGTAAATTTCTTCTATAAAATGAAATATTTTGCCACAATTTTTTTTCCGTATGGTCTCACTTTAGGGGGTAAATCGACATTGTTACTAAAAATAGAATTCTTGGTCCTTACACAGGTTGAAAACAGGAATTTTATAGGATTTTATATTAAAAAATTCAGCATTTAATTTAATAATGATCTAAAATATCCATATATGGTTGAAAGTGACAAGATACACTTGTTTCGGAAAATTTTTCATAATCACAAACTGTACCCCCGTTTAAGTGCAAAAAGGTCACAAATCTGGCATATTTCCAGATTTTTGAAAACCGGTGAAAATACTCACTTTTCAAAAACCTACAACTCAGAAAGTGACGCTTAGAATCAACTCAATCATATACCAATTATTAGACAACATGTCTTTCTACATTATATAAAAAATCTGTCTGTGGACTCTCAAATTTTTGGCTATACTTTTTACTTAAAGTTGGACATTTTTTTTTTCAATTTTCAAATTATCTCATCCTTGAACTTCAGCAAGGAGTTTTTTGCTTAGTTAAATATTTTCAAAAATTTAAATTTTGCTGTTGAAAAATACCAGTTTGTTGTACATTTTTGTTCTTAATCAATTTAATTATTTCTTTGGGGTTATTAAGGGGGGGGGTGCTTGAACTTCAGCAAGGAGTTTTTTGCTTAGTTAAATATTTTCAAAAATTTAAATTTTGCTGTTGAAAAATACCAGTATGTTGTACATTTTTGTTCTTAATCAATTTAATTATTTCTTTGGGGTTAATAAGGGGGGGGGTACCTGAATTGTATTATTTTACAGTGCTTTGTAAAGGGTGATATTCACATACTGCTTAGCACCTGTTTGTCAGTCAATGGACAAAGTGTGTTCTCTCTAATCTTAGAAAAAAATTATAAATTTGCTCAATAGATAATAAACATAGTATACTGGTACCTACAAATAAGTAGATGGCCCCTTTTAGTTTGGAGTTCACAAGGTCAAAGGTCAAGGGTTACAATTCTCTAGATATACCAGAATGTAGATTTTAATCATTTAAAATCTTGAGGACCCATTGATTCACAGACATCAAATTTAGTATACTGGTTTCTTGAAAAGTAGAGGACCCCTCTAGATTTTGAGGTCACAATGTCAAAGGTCAAGGGTCAAACTGAACAAAAAGGAATATCAGAGCCATTTTCTTGACAGAAATATTGTCATGGCAACAAACTCAAAATGAATGAACACCAAGTTTTTTAAATCAACAAATTAGGACATTTCTAATTTTTAATTTCATTGCAGATTAAAATTTGAATATCACTCAATAACTAAGTACATTCAACAAAAAAAAAAATTACAATGCTTGACTGCTTCCTGATATTTTATATTCACTTCCAAAATTAAAATGACCTTGAAATTTTGTATGATTGAAAAAAATTATACTTGCTTAAGTATACATCATGATTCTAAATTAAGATAAGATTTAAAAGAAAAAATCACAGCTTCCCAAGTCATATTATGAATTATTTGCTATACCTGTATACAGGAAATTAGTCTTTATAATAGTGTTATATCTGGTAAAACAAAAACACTGTTGAACTTGATCTTTGACCTTATCTAACAAAACAAACACTGAAAATTTACTCTGAATTTTTGTGTATTCCTGCAAGTGAAACCTGATACATATAAAATATTAAGATGTTAACAATGTTGAAGTACATGTACCAATAAAATTGTACAAGTTAACATATATGAAATACCCTGAAATATTGGTCACTAAGCAAGCTTCTTCAATTATAAACTTTTTTTTCTTTTTTTCTTCATGTTCGGTACACCGTTTGGGTTGATCTTGAGGTCTCAGGCTTTCAAAATCTATAAGGTGTATCCAAACAATTCTGTTCAGTATGACCCCATTTTCTTCCTATGTAGCATCCAATAAGTTCTGGAGAAAATTTAACATATACACATACACATACGAGGTAAAGCAGGAGGGGGAACCAGACTGGCATGTTTGTTTACATTCAGCTGCGGTACCAGATTAATTCTGATTCTGACAAAATCGGACCGTGGTATTAGGATTGAAAAACTCACTGTCAGTCTCTTATCATTTATATTGATAGTTTTGAAATAATTTTTTCATCAGAATATAAACATGATTCATGTAAGAAATCCATTCTAGTCTGTAAATGAGCCCGGCTATCTGTACTTCTGAGTACTTTGTTTACATATCAATAAGCCTTTTTCATAATGTACATAGTATTATAAACCAAGATCAAACTACATGTACCTGTTTCACTTTCAAATTCAAACGTTGTTGATTCGGTATCATATCATCACTACATCCGTCTCGCTACCAAATGAATGTTCGCTGTCAGAATCATATTCGTCAAAATCAGAGCCAGAATCTGAAGACTCGTTGACAATTCATGCACCTGAATCTTTTTCTGAGGACGTATCCTGGCGTATTGTATTTTCGACCTATTTAGATGTTATTTATTAATTTATGGCAAACTTTATAGAATCTGAAAAAAATATGGGCTTAAAATGTTAGCATATGTATTTACAAATAAAATGATATAACCCAAATTGCAGTTTTGTGTTTATTTTATTTATATGCCATAATATGGAGTGGGTGCAGTTTTCCTTACAATAATATAAGCGTCTTGTGTTTTCGACCTAAATATAGTATCAACGCCCAATCAGTATTGGCTATAAATATCCATTGGATATTCCAAACAATAAAAATACGATTGTCTGTCTTTCAAAAAAACATTGAACAAGTTACATACTATGGGTGCAAACACATTTATTCGTTGGTTGAACCCATATATCAGTAGCTGTGCATTTCTAAAAAAAAATCAATGAAATTACGTTGCTTTTTTCAGTAAAAAACTGTAAGAAAGTGCTCATATTCAAGGAAGAAAAAAAATTGTTTGATCCACCCATTAATTTTAATATTCATATGTCTCTTTGACAGAGATCTTTCGGAAAAATGTCATAAAAAAATCTTTGTAATTAACCATTTACGGCTCTGATTAATCAACAGATAAAATTTGCATTAGTAACAAGAATAGATATGGGTTACCCCATATCCAAAGATATTCGACTGTTAGATTTAATATGTTTAACAGTGTTTATAATGACGTTAATAAAAAAAAACTGCACTGTCCAATTATGGAACTGTTGTAAATATCGTGATTCCATAGCATTACGGTCACCCAGTCTCCTAACAAACAGTACACATAGGCCTACATGTACCTGTAGCCTTGGTCTACACACGTGCAATGGAGCTGTCACACGCATCCAGCGAGCTCGGAGAAACACGTTTTGTTTTGCCGAGAAGTTACGGTGTCAGACAAGACTTTTCTTTTCTTAATTAGATCATATAAATACGAATTCTGATTAATAAAAATTATACAATCCCTGTTGAACTTTATATAGTTTGTTCTAACATTTGCATCTGCAACAACGTGTTTAAAATGGCCGGGTTGGGAAAATCAGGACCGGGTCGGAAAATTCTAAACTGAAAACGTGGAAAACCTGTTTTGTTTTGAAAATAACTGAAATATACTAATATATTTGTCGCAGAAATTACTTACATTATTCAAGTTCTATATATAATGGTATGCTGAACTTCAACACGAACCCGAATCTCCAACCCATGCAGTTCTCGTTTTGCCACACATACCCTACAGTTTACAAAGTGCATGTACACACGAGCAGGCCAGGGATTGAAAATTCCGTCATTTAATAATACACACACACAGAATGATTAATTTTTTCTTTAAGAACAAATTGTACATGTTTGTGTTTTGCAATATTGTTGAATTTATACAGATATTTTTATTGCTACATGTATATGTACCAACCTTAAAATTTCTCTTGATATGTTTGCTAGGTATATATTCAGGTCCAGTACAATCACTAGATTTAGCTACGTAGGTAGATTTTTTTAATAGAAATAAATAACTTTGATAGCTAAATAAAGCTACTCCAGGTAGGTAAATAGAGCTAACTATTAAAGTAGGTAAATCAAGGTACGTAGCTGAATCTAGTGATTGCACCAGACCTGATATTGTCTTGTTAAGAATTTTCTCTCGTATATAATTGTAACAGAGTTTGAAGTGGCTATGCGTAGTACATATTGAGGCCACGCTCCTTCTAGCAATAACTAGTGGGTTAACCCTTTAGCTTATTCGGTAGAGCGTTGAATTTTAAATCTGAGGGTCGTAGGTTCGGGCCACAGTGTGGACACCCCCTAGCTAATCGGTCATATTGGCGCCCAACTAAAAAACCCACATGGTGAGTGTTGTTTATAGAGTCTCGTGTGTGAGATTTCTTAGGGGTAGGAAATCTCAAGAAAAAGAAGGGGGAAGTGTAACAGAGTTTAAAGTGGCTATGCGTTGTACATATTGAGGCCACGCTCCTACTAGCAATAGCTAGTGGGTTAACCCTTTAGCTCATTCGGTAGAGCGTTGGATTTTAAATCTGAGGGTCGTAGGTTCGGGCCACAGTGTGGACACCCCTTAGTTAATCGGTCATATAATCAAGTCCCCATCAACATTGTTTATTTATTTTTTACATATCAATAAGCCTTTTTTATAATACATTGTATACATAGTATTATAAACCAAGATCGAACTACATGTACCTGTTTCACTTTCGAATTCAAACGTTGTTGATTCGGTATCATCATCACTACATCCGTCTCGCTATCAAATGAATGTTCGTTGTCAGAATCATATTCATCAAAACCAGAGCCAGAATCTGAAGACTCGTTGACAATTCATGCATCTGATTTTTTTTCCGAGGACGTACAAAACGTCACTGGAAGCCATGATGTTTACACGTGGTTACGGAACCGTACATCGATCCCGATGGATTTCATAATATTTCATGTATTTTTTACTTAGGCCACTAGCATATATGTAACAAATTAAATTCACAGGAAGGACAATTTTCTTAAATACAAACATAATGTATGCCTAAAACGATTAAATGACAGACATCTCTTCATAAACATAGAGATAATCATTATCTACCTTCTCTACAGAAGAGTGCAATAGGGGAGATAAATCTTACAAAATCTAAAATAACTGTAAAATACGTTTTTTTCACATGAAAAGCAGGGGAAAATTAATTGATAGCTTGTATAAAATTCAAAATAATTTTATTGTTTATATTTGTAAATATATTGCACAAAATTCCTTTAATTTACTGTAAAAGTTAAACTTATAAAATCACCATTTTTTCTATCATTTGAATTTGAGATGATTTTATTACGATGTAACTTTTATGTCCTTGAGAGTCCAAAGGTGGATTTTATATATTGTTGAGATAATATCTTAGAGATTTTTAAATGAACAAAATTTTGAAAAAAGAAGCGTCACTTTCTAAGAAATATATCCCTGAGTATTGACAAAAAATGAATCATTATCATTTCTTGGCACCATGCCAATATTTGTGCTCTTGGGGCAGCCTTTGATACATGGGCATTACAAAAATTTTGATTCCAACTTAATCTTATGACTCAGTTCTGTGAAAAAACATTGCCGTTTTCTTCATATATTGTTTTTTCTTTTTTACTTTTAAATATAGAAATGGTCGTTTTTTCACTAATTTTTTTGCGTTTTCCCTTGAATACTGACCAAAATGAATTATTGGCTGTTACTAAAAATAGAAATAACCGATGCAAAAATAAACAACATATTTCTGACTCTCAAAGAATGTCCATTAAGTTAATAATAAAAATTAGTTTGTTCTTGAGACTGCCTACCAGAGCATTTTTCTATATATCTGCATGGTTTTCTCGTAGACACACTCTTAACATTATAAATAGAATGAACATCCAAAATAAAAATACAGCAAACTGAGACCGTAGATGTATTTAGTGATGGCATCAACACTTAAAATAGGTAAAGATAACATTTAGTGAATCCTCTTAACAATTAATTCAAATGTTTAAAGAGCAAAAAAAAAAGATCCTAGAAGATGGCATCAGACTTGCCCATGGTGGAGTAAGAAATCCATATTGACCGGTTACACCTGTCGTGAATATACTCTGTACTGATCTAGTTATCAGACAGATGAAGCAATTCCAACTTGTCAAGTCAATATTGGTAAAAGGGAACGGCTGAACAATCGGTATGAAACATGACAAAATATTTACATTCGCTGTGTTTCTCTACTAATCCAACTGTGAAATTGATTCGAAAATAATTTTCGTGTATACTCACGCGTAGAAATATACATGGAGAAACGTGCCTTACCGTGACGTCACAATATAGCTACAGCGACGTTAGAAAAAGTATAACAATATAGGGCAGCGAGAAATTCAAATATTAAGTATATTTTTGGTGCTTCCAAACATGTAAAATGTAAATGTAAGGAATGTTTTTAAGTTTAGTGTGAATTATTGGTGTGAGAATCACACAGACTTGCACGTAGGCGTATTTTCATGAAATATGCCTACGTGACAAGTCTGTGTGATTCACATACCAATAACTCACACAAAACTTAAAAACATTCCTTAATAAAATACACCCCAACAATAATTTGAATTTGCAAAAATGATTTTATTTTATAGGAAATCTGACTAAAAATACTTCGCAGTAAGCTTTTAAACATTAAGTTATTTTTCAGTCACCTGTGTCAGTTAAAAAAATATTGCACTAAGAAAGTGCTTCACTACCGAATAAGCAAAAAGCGACAGTTAGGTAGATTTTACATAAATACCCTACATATATACAAAACGGGGGAGTTTACCATTAAAAAGTTTTGTCATGTATGATTAAAAGTTTAAAATAAATAGTTGTCCGAAATATAATTAATTAGTCCGAACAAATATGTAATTCGTAAGAACGAATTTCTAATTCGTCCGAACAAAAAAAAATATTTTGACCTGACCTCCAGCGGCGCCGTAGGATTTTATATTTCAAAATTGATAAAATTCTCTCAGCTTCATGAAGACATGTTATGTTATCGATTAGATTAAATATCACTGTTTTATTCAAGAAGTAAGGTCAATTCAAGGGTATTATATTTTGCATCAACATTGACATCAGAAAATTTTGGTCCCTGGTTTTATTTGAAAGGATTAACTATCTAAAGATCTCATTATATATATATCAAATCAGCTGATACTACCAAATTAGAATAAATAATTCAAATAAGTAGATATTGACCAATCCCAATTTCTTCTACTTCTTTAAAGTTTAGGGAAATTTTAATCATTTTAATTTTGTACATTTCGTCTTTTCATTTTTTCTTGCGTATACAAATGTTGAAGAAATGATATACATGTAAAGATACAAAAGGATATATTTACATTCGCTGTGTTTTTCTACTAAGCCAACTGTGAAATTGATTTGAAAGTCATTTTTGTGTATACTCACGCGTAGAAATTACACGGAGAAACGTGCGTTAACGTGACGTCACAATGAGACTGCAGCGACATTAGTAAAAATGCAATGATAAAGGACAGCGAGAAATTCAAATATTGAGTGTATTTTAGTTGCTTCCAAACACGTAAAATGTAAATATAAGGAATGTTTTTAAGCTTAGTGTGAATTATTGGTGTGTGAATCACACAGACTTGCACGTAGGCATATTTTTCATGAAGCGCTAGCGCGCTTCATGAAATATGCATACGTGACAAGTCTGTGTGATTCACACAAATAACTCACACAAAACTTAAAAACATTCCTTAAATAAATGCAAACATTTGTTCTGATTGTTAATGAAGAGGGAGAGAACAGAACTTAGTGATTTGGTTATCGAATCTGTTCTAATTTTGGAATTCAAAAGCAAAAAATATTGAAATATGTGTTGAAAGTGATAATGATTTTATTTATTTAAAAAAAACTCTAATCCCCTGGTTTTATTATCAGTAACTCATGTTAAAGGCTGCGAGTCTCTGACAAAAAAATTCTTTGTGTTAAAAAAGAAATACTGGACGTGTATAATTACAGTAGGTACATGTTGGACGTTGTAGATTATAGCATGGTTTTAAACCATGGAGGGTATCGGATTTGTGCAAGCTTGTTTTTATTTACGAAACACGTGAAAGTTTAATAAATTTTAGTTAGTGATGCCTATGTTAAAGGCAATGACACAATGTTGTGGACTGTAATTCTTTACTCTTTTATCATCTCTACTGCAGTTATACGAAACGTGATATCGTGATATCTGTATTAATAATTTTAAAAAAAAATTAAAATATAATTTATTATAGCCTCACATACATTCTTTTTAATGCATGTGTCATTTTCCTTCTGAATAATAGATTTTTTCTGGATGTGTAAACTAAAACTTTTCGATTTCCTATTTTAGAAAAAAAGAGAACAAAAAAAATTTAAAAAAATTCAGCTCAATTTCATATGTCGAATAATAGTAATAATTCATTATTAAAGTAATAGTTCATAGACCCAGTGCTTACCATCCCTAGTTAATTTGAACTTTTATGATTTTTTTCTATCGCCCACTTTTGAAGTTTGTTCTTATTTTATCAATGTTTAATGATTACTTCCTGTGTGCTTATGCTTGTATTTAATATTAGCGTGCACTGAACAGGATCACATCTTTATTGTTCCTGTTTGATGTATTATTTTAATTTGTATATTTTTACATGCTGTTTACTTTCCAAGGGTAAACGGTCTCTGGAGTAAACTTTTAAATTATGGAATTAAGGCAAATGCTTCACGTATATTACAAATATGTATCAGGGAATTAAATCACTTATAAAGATGAACGGTACAACAAGCGATTTTTTTTCTTTTGTAATGTCGGAGTCCGACAGGGGGGAAACTTGTCTCCTTTTTTATTTTCCTTGTACATTAATGACCTAGAGAATAATCTTGTTGATAGAAATATAATTGGTTTACAAAGTCTTACTACTTCACTAGAAAGTGATTTATGTGTGTAATTGAAACTTCTTATACTTTTATATGCAGATGATACTGCCATTTTGCAGAAACTCCTGATGATCTACAAAATGCTTTGCATGAATTTGAAAGCTACTGCTCAGAGTGGAAATTACAAGTAAATATTGCGAAAACTAAAATATATTTTTTTCAAAACGTCCCTTAAACAAAAGAGTATTTTACTACAATAATAAGAGTCTCGAAACTGTCAAAGAATTTCAAGATCTGGCTCTTTTTTAAAAGCCAAGAAACATCTTTGTCTCCAAGCCCAAAAAGCAATGTATCATAATAGTGTTATCAGAAAAATAAGACAATTTAATCTCCCTGTCTGTAGAATGTCAACTTGATTTGTTCGATAAAATGGTTTTACCAGTGTTACTTTATGGCTGTAAAATCTGGGGTTTTGAAAACCTAGATATTATTGAACGTGTTCATTAAAAATTTTTGAAACATGTTCTGTACTTGAAAAGTAGTACCCCGAATTACATGTATATGGTTTATAGGGAAACAAGACGTTTCCCACTAACTGTTCTTATTTATTCAAGAATAGTCTCATACTGGTGTAAGTTACTGAATAGCACAGGTAAGAAAATTTCATGTATTTTATATCAATATTTAATTGCTAACTCACAATCTGAAATTGGTAAGAATCCTTGGATTGACTGTGTTCATCGCATTTTTGACTGGTGTGGTCTATCTCATATTTGGAATGAACAGTTTTATCATAATCCTAATCAAGGCTGGGTTACTTCTGTTGTTAAACAAAAATTACAAGATCAATTTATACAAAAATGGCATTCTGATATCAATAGTTCTTCTAAATGCACTTTGTATAAAATTTTTGAAACAAATTTTGAGTGTGAAAATTATTTAAATATTTTACCATTAAAATTTAGAAAAATACTTGTCAAATACGTTATATCACGACTACCAATGAGTACCTCATAGTTATCTAACTTACTACCGCTCTTTTGCGGGGGAGTCGAGAAAAGTCTAAATTTCTGGGGGCAAATGACATTGTTTACAGTAGTGACAATCGAATGATTCAAACAATTTAATGCCGAAATCACGATGTTTTGCCAGATATTGAACTCCAAATGATAGATTGTCAAATAAGGAAAGATTAGAATATTTTATCTGCTTAAAAATGTGACGATTTTTAATGAAAATTTGACGAGCAGAGTTAAAATTAATTGACAATTTAGGATTGGCTCCTCTCAAAAATATATAAGGCTGGTTCAGCGATTGTTTAGCGAGGTATTCCATCAGAATTTTTTTACTTATCTGTCCTTATAAATGCTACAATGATTGATCTTGCATTGTATTGAATAGCACATTGCCCCCACCCAACAGACGATTCCTACCTCCTTTGCGAAAGAGTTCTGCCAAGTTAAGTAATCGCGATATCAAGTATTCCGTACTACTAATCACCGTCTACCAGTTGAGCTGGGAAGATGAGCATGTATACCATTAAATGAAAGATTATGTACACTTTGTGATGCTGAACATGTTGCTGATGAATTCCATTTTATACTTGAATATACTGCACTGTCAAACATAAGGAAAAAATTATATTAATTACTTTACTAGACAAAATATTTTGAAATTTTCCCAACTGATGACAAAACAAGATGCTATGTCACTTAGAAATCTTTGTATGTTTATATTAAAAATATAATATTATGATTTAAGTCTATCCTCCATAATTTTTCCCCCTCATTTATACATGTATTATACATGTTTTTTCTCTTTTTTTCTTTTTCCCACATTGCCATTTTCTGATTATGTATATCATATACTTATACCTCTGATCTGAATATATTTATGCTGTACGTGAATATTTTTAATTGTCCTCATGTACCATGTATTTTAAATGGCTTTGAAAGAATAAATGAACTTGAACTTGTATCGTGTACTTTATTGTTTGTTCAATCTCTGTTAAAAACATTAAAAACATTTTAACCCATTCATGTTTTTCATCGTGTGAAACAATCAACCAGAGGGTTCAGTTTATGAATATATATTCCAATGATCTTGAATTTAACTTACTTTAACCCTATACCATAGTGATTAAGATTTCATTTACACTTATTATACTCCCGTAAACGAAGTTTTGGGGGTATATAGTTTTTGTCGTGTCCTTCTGTCTTTCTGTCTCTCTGTCTGTCTCTCTGTTTGTCTGTTTGTCCGCAAAAACTTTAACCTTGCCAATAACTTTTGATTTAGTGGAGCTATGACTTTAATATTTCATATGTATATTCCTTTTGACAAGACCTTTCTTTGGGTACCACCAAATTTGACCTTTTGACCTTGACCTTGGAGTTTGGCCCACTTTTACATGAAAATTTTAAACTTTTACTTTAGCCATATCTTTTAAACAGCAGACACCAGGACAATTATACTTCACATATATAATTTTTGTTAAAAGACCTTTCATGGGATATCAACAACCTTGACCCTTTGACCTTGACCTTGTAGATTTCCGTACTTGTAAAAAAAACTTTAACCTTGGCCATAAATTTTGAATGGTAAGGGATAGGGCTTTCATACTTCATATATGTTATCCTTGTGAGAAGACCCTTCATTGTATACCAAGAATTTTGACCCTTTGACCTTTGAAATTGACCTACTTTGAAAAAGCAAACCTTGACAATTAATTTAAAGAGTTAGGGCTAGTTCTTACATACTTTAAATATTTGATTCTTAAGACAAGACCGTTCATTTGATAACGAGAACTTTGACCCTTTGACCTTGACCTTGGAGTTTGACCTACTTTTTAAAAAAAAAATTGAACGTTGGCCATTACTTTTAAATGGTTTGGGCTAGGGCTTTCATGCTCTACATAAGTATTCTATGTAGCAAGACCTTTCATTTGATACTTATCAAAATATTAAAATTGTTTTCAAATTTTAGTTCATCTTTGTATATTCTATAATTTAAAGCTTTGGGTGAGGTTTGAAGGATTGATTGCCAACTTTGTTTGAATTGATCCATTATTCTAAGTTTAACTTTCGCCTTTAACCATTTAATATTAATTGGGTTTTGTTCAAGCCATACATTTGAGAGTCCACAGTTTTTCAAGATATTTCATATATTTTCAAGCCAAACAATTTTCTCTCCTATGTCTTGATTTATAATGAAGCCTAATTTATAACATAAATTTGCAATTTTAATTTCCTTTCCAGTGATTAATTTTGACCAATAAGATATCCTACGCGTTTTTATTTGAATTTCCATGGGGTGTCGGCCAAGTTCGCCATATTTCATGAAATCTGGGGTTGAATCTTTTAAATGGAGTAGAAGTTTACAAAATTTTAAGTGAACCCTTTCTATAATTGCATTATTTGGAAATTCCCAAACTTCACATCCATATAACAAAATAGGTTGCACAATTTTATCAAATAGATCTAGTTGACACTGTATTGATAGGTTATGTAATCTTCGTTTTTTTTAAATGCTTCGTATAGTGCTTTTGTTGCCTTTTCAGCTATTTTCTTTTTTGCCGTTATAAATGAGCCAGATTTACATAATATAACTCCCAAATAGTTAAATTCTTTTACTACATCTATTTTCTTATCATCATACTGCATCTGTGTATTTTCTTCACGTCTACTTCTACCGAATATTAATATTTTCGATTTGTCGATATTTATCTTTAAATTCCATTTTTTACAATATTTACAGAAGCTATCTAGTTGTTTCCGTAGCTCTTCAGAAGATTCTGCACCCAATACAGTGTAATCTGCATATAAGATTGCAAATAATTTTAAAAATATATTCAGTTTGTTTTCAAACATCTCTGAATTAGTTGATAAACCTTCAATATTGGATGCATTCAGGAAATCATGTAAATCGTTTAGATACATAGAAAATAAAAACGATGACATAAGTTCATCCTGTCTAACACAGGAAAAAAATCTGACTTTTCTTGATTATAGACAGTTCTGGATTTTATCTGACTGTACATATTCAAAATAATGTCATACATTTTGCCGTTAATATTCTGAGATAAAAGTTTAAACCATAATGCTTTCCTCCATACGTTATCAAAAGCTTTCTCAAAATCTATAAACAAACAAAATAGTTTTTTCTTTTTTGTTTTAAGAAGCTCGAATAAAATATGTATTGAGAATAAATTATGAATTGTTGAATAACCCTTTCTAAAGCCTGTTTGATTTTTGTGTATTACTTTAAACTCATCAGAAAATATATTTAGTCGTTCATTAAGAATCGATGTGAAAAGTTTTTTAACGCAACTTAGAATTGTAAATGGTCTGTAATTTTGTGGCTTACTTTTTTCGCCTTTGTTTTTATATATTGGTATAAAATTTCCTTCTAACCAAGAAGAGGGAATATTACCTGATGAGAAAATTGAATTAAATAATTTTTCATAAATTGGCAACATCATGTTCTGCGTTGCTTTGATATATTCATTTCTTATACCATCTCCACTCGAATTACTGTTTTTTAGCTTATCTATAGCTTTTTTGATTTCAATATGATTTATATATTTGTTAAGTTCTTGGTTAAGATCTATGCACTGTAAGCTAGAGATATCATTATCAACTATTTGATTATTTTCTTCATCTATTTCCGGAGCTATTTATTTAAATCTTTAAAATATTGATATAGTGTATCTACATGTATATCTATTGGTGTATTTTCTTCATGTTTATTTCATTTTTTATAATTATTAATTATTTTCCAATACACTTTAGGGTTCTTATTTTTTATTTCTTTTAAATGTTTACTAGAATTGCTTCTATATTTTATCTGTTCTTTATCTATTACTTTTTTGTATTTTTTTTTCGGTTTCTTTATATGTTTTGTGTGCATTTTCTGTACGTTTTCTAAAATAATAAACTTTGCTATTCCGGTATTTTTTTCGGGCTTTTTCGCAAGCTTTTGTAAACCAAGGTTTAGAGTTCTTTGTATTTTTATTTATTTGTTCCTTTTTTTACCTGTATTGACACGTATAGAAATTTTTGATGCATCTATGTATATCTTTTTTAATTTTTCCACAATTTCATTAATTACATCGTCCGTAGCGTTTTCTAAATTGTTTAAATCTAACAATGCTACAACTTCATTTAGTTAAAATAAGAAGTCAAAAAAGTACATTTGCGGAGTAGTAAAATCATTTCCTGTCGATGCTATGTGAATGAATTATTCTGTTTTTATGAAAATAAAAAGACTAGTTAATTGAATAGTGTGAAGATTTAATAAATATTACTCATGTACTAGTATGCCTCTGCCTTACAATGTATTAGACTACTGTAACCGAGCAGTAACAAGACCAGGTCACGTTTAGATTAAATCTTTATTAAACAGCAACAAACGACAATGGCATGTGTCTTTACGGACAGCACGGCCTCGAGAAGTGTGACCTTGAAAACTGGCTGGCGGGACAAGTAATTTCAATCGAACATGAGTATTTATACCCATACCTACTGCGCAAGTGGATTGAGTTGATTTTAAAAATACGCCAGTCAGGAATGAGATTACAAAGAGTGTTCGACGAAAGCCTTTACAAAATATTAGAATCATACTCACTAAATTCAATAATCAAATAAGAAATAAGTTAACAAAAGTGAGTACGGTATTAGCCTAAATAAATATATGAATTAAAATATGTAATTACTTGGTCACA
>PRKT01000463.1:398853-443244 GCA_003671525.1 Saccostrea glomerata
AAACAAATAAAAATACCGGGAATTGTGATTTATTTCTTTTTTTGTTTTGCTAGTGTTTACCTGGCCGATTAATGTTTATAAGATGGTATCAACACCCATTGTTTCGATCGCCTTTGGGCAGAAAAATCGATACATGTTATTTGGGTATTTGTATCAGTGTTACACATCATTGAACATGCTGGTAAACAATGACCCTAATTTCAATTTATTTAATGCCCAAAAAATGTGATAAATGAAATGTGTATAAATTTCTTTTGGGATTAATTAATTTTGAACATAATCTGAAGCTTCCATTCTGGTGATTTACAGATGTACACTCTAACATTAACAAATAAAACTCCTAAAACTGAGTTTTATAGAACTAGGCATTATCGATAATTAAATTGACATGTCAGTAAAAATAATCATGACTGAAAAATAATACCTGGCAAAATTAACAAACAAAAATTTTAAAAGGCAAAATACTTAAGAAAACTCTAACTTTAGAGTATCCCGATAGTCTAGAAATGCCATATAATGATAAGATCTATTTAAAGCTTCTTCTGGTGGAAAATAATTAATTCAAGTTTAATTTTTCTTTATAAAAAATAAATATGGGAACCAGTATCAATCATAGAAGAATTATTAATATACCCAAGAATTGTGATTAAATATTCTTGTTCAGTGTAATTCATATATGTACATGTAAGTGTGAAAGCCTTCTTCCTCCAATAAATATCATATATTAAATTATTTCAATTTTTGTGTGCGTACATATTCTGTTCATAAATGACCTTCGCGTACATGTAAGGATTCCTGGCATACTACCCAGAATCAATTTCTACTGCCTTTTATAGTTCCATTGTTTATTGGAAATCTCATTTCTGAGTTAGCTCCGCCCATTAAATTAATAAACCCCGCCCACTGGGACTGCTGGGACTGCTTACTGGGACTGCTGGGACTGCTCTCTGGGACCGCTGGGACTGCTGGGACCGCTCTGGGACTGCTGTAGGACTGCTCTGGGGCCGCTGTGGGACTGCTCTGGGACTGCTTTAGCAGTCCCAGAAAGCAGTCCCCGGGACTGCTCTGGGACTGCTTTGTGTCAGGTTGGGTCTGGTCGGTACTGCGTTAACATGCGTGACTGCGAGGAAGGAGGTTAAATACTTTCTTATATTTGATGTTATTTGTTTGATGTATGTATAAATAAAATACAATGGTTCTGTTGTAAAGTACTCGGATATTGCTGATGAAATAAGTATTTTTGTCCTTTTATGTATATACCCCCAAAAGGAATTTTTTCAAGGGGGGGGGCATTTTAAAAACTTTTTCCATTTTCCGTTGATTTCTAAAGTGAGAACACGAGTTTTACCAAAAATTTTGAGTTATCTCTCGTTGTGTTTTCAAATAAACAATGTTTTTCAAAAATCCGTATAAACATCAATGTGAATATGAGAATATCTTAACTTTTGAAAATTGACTTGGAGATAGGCGGGAGAACATAACTATAGTTCACAGTTCTTATCAATATACAGCCCACTGTATAATTTTTAAGTAAAACCAGAGTTCAGATAACTACAGTGTATTTCACAAACATATATTTTTATATTGAGAGTAGGTTAGTAAATAATAAATATATTTTATAATTCTCTCATCCATATATTTAGAGCACAATTCCTATTCTGATATAATAATGAATGTCTTGAACAACGTATGATAAAATTTTTGAAACATCGAAAAGGCATCCTATGTCCAATTTTTTGTTGTAGATCTTCAAAGATATTGTTTTCTTTTTTTGGTCACACCACGTCTATTGCAATTTCAGCTTCATTTTTATGATTTTTCTATTCCGTCTATCTTTTATTACGGGACATATGGATTCTTATTTACAAAAACAAACATCGGTACGAATGCAAAATGTTTATAAAACAAACAACCATCCTACGAACTGGATAACTTTCGTTTTTTTTTATCGTTTACATTTCCTATTCGTGTTATGATATCCCACTACCACATTCATATGGTGTAAATGTTTAACAACTGATGCTGCACTCGTTAGAGTGTTCTAATATATGAGTTATAGGAGTAGTGGAATAACCAGGGTACTGTGCCAGATTTTATTATAGCACGTCCGAATATGCCACATGTTTAAGGCTTTATATATTAGATCTTTAACAACAGGACCTGTGCCTTTTTATGTCACCTGAGTAAACTCAAGGGACCTATTGTTATCTGTATTCGTCCGCTGTGATAAAATTTAAAAAGATTTCAGCTTTTTCTCTTCGACCGCTCAACCAATTTTAACCAATTTTGGCACAAAGCATCCAATATGGGTGAAGAGGACAAAAATTGTGAATTTCATGACTCCTGCCCCCTCCCCCTCCCCCCACTGGGGCCTGAGGGCTGAGGCCAGAACCACTAAATTAATGCAATTTTTTTAAAAAAATCTTCTATATTCCTAGACATCTAACAATCAAACTGTTAGCATGTTTGTAATCAGCATTGAGTCTTGTACCAAAATTGTGAATTTCATGGCCCCTGGGTCAGGGGGTTCTGGTGTTAGAGCGTGGCGCTAATGATTATATATAGTGAAAATGCATTAATTCTTTAAAAATCTTTTTCTTTTCTTCTGGTCATTAAATAGACTAACCATGAAATGTTTATGTTGAATAAGGCTGCTTTTTCCAAAATTGTGAATTTCATTGCCCTAGGTTGATGGGTTCAGGTGTTAAGGTAGGGCTCTATTGATTATATAGTGAAAATGTATAATTCTTTAAAAATCTTCTCCCCTGCTCCTGCGTATTAAACAAACTAAATACATATTGATAATGTTCGAGAATGCCTCTTTCAAAACTGTTAATTTCATGGCCTCTTCCCCCTAGGGCTTGAGGGCTGAGACCAGAACATCAAACAATCAAGCTGTTGGCATGGTTGTAAGAAACATTGAGTTCTCTACCAAAATTATGAAATTCATGGTCCCTGGGTCAGGGGTTCTGATGTTAGAGCGTGACGCTAATGATTACATATAGTGAAAATGCATTAATTCTTTTACATCTTCTCTTCTCTTGGGCATTAAATAGACTAATCAAATAAATGGTTATGTTGAATAAGGCTGCTTCTTCCAAAATTGTGAATTTCATTGTCCTAGGGTGATGGATTCTGGTGTTAGGGTGGGGTGCCTTTAATTATATAGTGAAATACATTAATTTTTTTTAAAAATTTCTTCTTTGATCCTGAATATTAAACAAACTTACCAAGAACACAGTTACATTTGTATTATGAGTGAGAATGCCTCTTTCAAAATTATGAATTTTAAGGCCCATGGATCAGGCCTAGGGGTTCTATTGTGAGGGAGGGGCTCTATTGATTATATAATGAAATTGTATTAATTCTTTAAAAATCTTCTCTGCTCCTGGGCTTTAAACAAACTAACTTAGTACATAGTTATAACGAATGAGAATGCCTCTTCCAAAGTGAATGTCTTGGCCTTTGGATTAGAGGTTTTATTGTTAGGGTGAGGCTCTATAGATTATATAGTGAATAATGCATAAATTCATAAAAAATCTTCTCCTCTGTTCCTGGGTATCAAACCAATAAACTATGTAAATAGTTATAATGAGGAAGAATGCTTTTTCCCAATTTGCGGAATTCATGGTCCATGGGTCACGGTTTCTTGTGTTAGGGCGGGGTTCTAATGATTATATTGTGAAAATGCATAAAGTCTTTGGAAATCTTTTTTTTTTTTGCTATCGGGTATTATGCCAATGATCTAAACACATATAGATGATGAAGGAAGGTGCCTCTTCCAAAATGATTAATTTAAGGGCCCCTGGGTCAGGGATATCATTGGAGGGGCATTGTCTGAAAATAAATTAATGCTTTGAAAACTGCTCTTTGGTATTAATCAATAATAAAATAATAAAATTAAATATCTAATTTTGATTCTGATTTAAAATTTTCCAAAATATTGAAATATGTGGACCCGGGTCAGTGGGATGCACAACTGGTGGTTAAAAAGTGGAAATGCATTTTCTCTTTGTTACTGTGATCTACCTCTGGTATCTCTGGGTATTAAGTAACCAAAGTAAGCATTCTAAGTGTATATTTATGATAAACAATGGCGCTTCTTTCAAAATTATGTACTTCATGGCTATTGGTGAAAAACACGAACCAAATTCAATTGTTGGAAAGTTGTTACTTGATACTCAGTTAACATGTAAGGCCCGTGGGCCTTTTGTTTTAATTTACTTTGCTATATGTTAACCGATCGGAAATGTGATATTTTTTCAAACATATAAGCAACTGATTTGGAAAGAAGACGTTGACACTTTGTCAGAATGGATTAAATGTATGAGATCTATGTGATCTGGGATCTATCAGATCGCGTATTAAAAGATTGAGGGACAATATGAAAAATATCCTTCTGAATTCAACAATCCAGAAGCGAAAAATGCTCTATGTGTGAATTATTTTACACCCTAATGTTTATTTTTTAGCTTAAAAATCAAACGCATGTTAAAATGTTTTTATACAAGAACCACTGTATTAATTAATGAATTTGTTGTTTCTGAAGGGGAAAGGGTGGGTGGGGGGGGGGGGGGGGGGGGTGGTTGGTTCCAATTTTCTAACTTCTTTTAGTACCAAATTGTTTTACTCAAACATACTATACATTTGATTGACCTTTCTTTGACTGAACTGCAACAAAAGTAGGGGTACCGGACTTTCAGTTTTTTTTTTATTTCACATTTGCTACAGGAAAACGTTTTGTCTGTAAAAAAAAAAAAGTGGGAGATAGGCCAACGGTATAACGTGCTTGCCATGGGGTAAGTATTTCCCGATGTTTTAAAGCTGGGAATCATGAATGTATTATCGAGCTTGAAAGGTCACGGTAGCAGCATGATAGATATGAAAAGTAATCAAAATATTAAGCATAAAACAACAAAGGCAATAATTGTTGCCAGGTTTTAATTTACATGTAACGGAATTTTATATGTTTCTATTCGTAGAAAATTGAAAACAATCTGGGCATTTTATTTCTTTCCTGTGCCGGAAAAAGCATGAAAAATTTAGTATTTTATGAAGACATGATTATTAAACTAGTACTTTAACAATGTAGCGGTCATTGGGGTACTTGGCACGACGGTGCACCTACTGTGACATATACCCGCACTCCCTCTCTTCTCTTACCTGCTGCAGAGTACAGACATGTGTCTGTCAGCTCCGTTATTGTTGTATATTTTTTGTAATTTGCGGCCACTAATAAATGTGTTATTTTACTTTAGTGTTTTCTCTGTTTTGCCATCACTGCATTTGGATACGCCATAACAACCAATTATAACAGTATACCAGTAAAAGAGAAAATCCTATGCCTTAGACTATGAAGAATATTGGAAAGTTGATGTAAAAATAAAACAAGTATTTATATATACAGTTTTAAAACCATATATACCCTTTTCAAAACCATTAGAGGCATATGGAGATAATGAACAGTATTCAAGATCAATAGTCCATAAAACAATACAAAATGGGAGCAGAGCAAACACGGACCTTCAAACATCAGAGGCAGGATCAGGTGCCATGGAGGAGTGAGCATCCCCCGCCTGTAACGACAAGTGACCCCCGTAGAATATTGACCGAAGGCCAGGGGGTCAAGTTTCTACGTAGAAAAATGGCCCATTTTTTCGTAGAAATTATGGCCTTGGGGTCGTGTTTTTCCGTGTGCATTGTAGAAAAATGACCCCGTAGAATAATGACCCCTTGTCATTTTCTGATGCAAAAACATTAGTTCTGTTAGGAATATCCTTGTTAGTCGAATGAATATTAGTAATATCAAGCAGCCTTATGATTTCATTTCTGAAAGCTGTTAAGCTTGAATAACAAAATCAAAGCTATACTATACCTAACATTGATAATACAAACCGTTTTATTTCTATCAAATGAAAACAATATCTATTAAAATCTTCTAAGGCTATGAGAGCAAAGATACGCGCATTCATAGATTTGTTTATTACATTTCCACAGTTGTCATTTTAATCTTTTTAATTCTTTAAAAAGATCATTTTCAGCTGGTGTCAGAAAAAAAAACTTTAAAAAGTACCATAATTGTAAATCTCTTTGATTTTACCCTTAATAAATT
The DNA here is from genome assembly GCA_003671525.1 of Saccostrea glomerata. NCBI lineage: Eukaryota > Metazoa > Mollusca > Bivalvia > Ostreida > Ostreidae > Saccostrea > Saccostrea glomerata. The sequence goes on from PRKT01000463.1 coordinate 404,966, forward strand.
TTTGATTTTAAAACTGGCACAAAAAGGCGCGCTTGCTTAGAAAAATTAGATCTTATTTGGTTTTCTGTGTATGAACTTTCAAACTTATAGTAGTAGGGATTGTTTAGTTTATAAAAATAAATACTAAATTCAATTGCCTCTCACCTATGATACCAGGGAAACAAAAAATTCAAAATGTCTTTTGTCTTTTGCCGTTTGCTAGTGTCATCAAAACCTTAACAAAATGAGGGTTAAAGCATAAAAAATGTTTAACTAAAAAGTTTTCGTCTTAATGGGGTTTATCCAATATGGATAAACCTGCTTATTTCGTGCAGCTTAATGTTTTACATGCAAAGAAAGACAACTCTTAGTTTCTTACCATTGAACTTCATAAATCATCGGGCACGGTGCTCAAAAAATTCTTGATATTTCTTGTATGCGCATGTCTTCTAGAATATTCCTTTTATATCTGTAATTTGAAGGAAGCAGACGCAATTTTTTTTTTTAAACCCACTGTCTTAGTCCAATGTCACGAAATAACCAAAATTTGCACATGTAGTATCGTTTTCCCCTTTCTACATGTACTTACGTGTGATGATGTTAGATTTTTTTTACCAATTAAAAAAAAAAAACAAATGTTGCATTATGAAAGAGCTGTCAGTTTGCATATTATATTTATGCCCCTGTAAATGAGGTACGGGGAATATAGTTTTTTCAACTATCCGTCAGTCTGTCTGTTTGTCCGCAAAAACTTTAACCTTGCTCATACCTTTTGACTGGGTGGAACTATGGCTTTGAATTCATATTTCATGATCACAGGTGTATTTTTTGTGACAAGGCCTTTCTTTGGGAACAACCAAATTTGACCTTTTGACCTTTACCTTGGAGTTTGACACACTTTTACACAAAATTCCTCTTTTTTTTTTACTTTGGCCTTAACTTTTGGACGGTATTTATGGCAAGCTCTTTTGCTATTTATTCGGAAAATTGATTTTATCTTAGAATTACAGAGATATCTCTCATTTTAGAGAGATATCTCTTAAAAATAGAGATATCTCCCAACTTAAAGAGATATATCTAAATCTCATTTTTAAGAGATATCTCTATGGGACCTTTACTTTTGGAGATATCTTTCGAAGTTAAAGAGATATAATAAAGTAAGTAAAATATATCTCTCTCTTGGTTTATCTCAAGAGATATCTCTCAAAGTGAAAAAGATATCTTTCAAAAGTGTCTAATAGAGATATCTCTCAAGCAAACAGAGATATCTCTTTATTGCAAGAGATATCTCTCTTCATTATTTTTATTTTATTCCATTTGAAATGACTTCTCCCTTTATCGGAAGTAAGCTTTTTATTCACGGAAGTACACTAAAGTGTTTTTAAATTTCGACATATTCATGATATTCTTAATTATAGCTTTGACGTTGCGCACGGTGTTGGTGTCAGTTTCGGTAACGTCAAAATGACGTTATTTTACGTAAATTTCTTGAAAAATTATTCGACGTTACTTTTTTGCTAACATTTTTTATGGAGAAAAAATAAAAACCCAGTAATGCCGACAATTAAATAATTCAAGTAATTGAAAACACGTGTAATTAAATTCTCTGCACCCTTTTGCATGAATATTGCGGGAGGAAAATATACGCATGGTTTGCATCATTAAAAAAAAACTTGGTAGAAATAACGAAACTTGTTCTTCAGCGCATTTTAAATTTACATGCTTTTTATTTTATTGAGATAAATTCAAAACAATTTTATATGATATCATATCAGTAGGCCCTAGAACCTGTCCTTTGTTTTTTGTAAATTGTTCGATTGTAGATATGTTGCTGACTTTCCATTGAATTATTTTTTTCTCATCACATCTTGTAATGAAAATCTGATATACATTTGTACTCACCTCCGAGAACCCCATACCCTTATTAAATATTGGACTATTCAATGTAAACTCGCCATGTATAGTCTATATCAGCATAAAATAGAGTTGACACACTTTACTGTGAGTTTATTCATATTTGAAATCATATCCTTGCATAAATTTTGGTTTGTGTGATTTTTTTTTCTCGTGTCTTAATTCGAACTCTGTCTGAATGGTACTTTTGTACAGATTATGACAAGGATATACACAAGGATATATACCAATACAGTGTACAAGTATACGCTGTACATGTTCTACTTTTATATATAAATACAACTTTTAAAACTTAAATTTTTCTTCTAATTAATCATTATTGGTATGTTTTTCTTTTATCCATATCAGGCTCATCAGCATTAAAAGAGTAAGTTTTGGAGAGAGAAAAATAGTTTTGACGCTTTACATAACATTTTATGCATTGAACATTATAACGTCATTTATTACGTCTGTGACATCTATGTTGACTTTTAATTTTTGTTAGGATTTTGTCACCATTCTATTGAAATTATTTTGGAATATACCATTAACTTTTTGAAAAGATGCACATTTCATAAAAATCCTTTAATTTTCAATATGTCTATTTTCAATGACTACACATATGATCAATGTTACTACGTTTATGCAATTATAGTCAGATTTATTGCTTTTGGACAATGCGTGACATTTATGTTGACTTTGTAAAAAGGCTTTAAAACAAACACTTCTTTATAGAATCAATTCATTTTCATATCTAAATAAAGTTCAGATTTTGCACATTTTGTATTTAACTTTGTTTGTTGCCAAATTAAAAAAAATGAATTCTTAAAATGTAGGCCATTGCTGGAATGTAGCATTTAAACGAGACGTTTTTGCCGTTAAATTCAATTGTGACGTATAGCTACAAGTAGTACATATATGTAACACGGAAAATATTATTAAAATTTAAGGTACCGCAAGTTAAAATTCTGTCTAGAGATCTTTTCCTTAATAACATGGCAACATTTCGTAGAATTTAAAATAATTTTCAACATCAATTTTTCATCCAGCAGTACAAAATTTGCCATATGACAAATCTTAAAAACTTTGCGACATTGGACCTCCAAAGTTTGTGACACACCATCTTAGTCAATGTCCCCACAATAAATCGGCTTAGTATGTTGACTTTGTAAAAAGGCTTTAAAACAAACACTTCTTTATAGAATCAATTTATTTTCATATCTAAATAAAGTTTTGAATTTGCACATTTTGTATTTAACTTTGTTTGGTGCCAAATTAAAAAAATGAATTCTTAAAATGTAGGCCGTTGCTGGAATGTAGCATTTAAACGTGACGTTTTTGCCGTTAAATTCAATTGTGACGTATAGCTACATGTAGTACATATATGTAACACGGAAAATATCATTAAAATTTAAGGTACCGCAAGTTAAAATTCTGTCTAGAGATCTTTTCCTTAATAACATGGCAACATTTCGTAGAATTTAAAATAATTTTCAACATCAATTTTTCATCCAGCAGTACAAAATTTGCCATATGACAAATCTTAAAAACTTTGCGACATTGGACCTCCAAAGTTTGTGACACACCATCTTAGTCAATGTCCCCACAATAAATCGGCTTAATATCATAAACCCAACATACATATCGACATAAAATATTAGTCTAATTTAAAATACAGTTCCTTGCACACAAAAAGGATCATTGACATGCCATTTCAAAATTGATTTTGCTCATGAAATTATTTTTTTAAGTTACCGATGACATTTCATGTTCCTTCCATATTTCTTCGGATAACGCTTATCTACATCGTTGTCTTGCATTTTTAACAACGCGTTCACAGCATTCGGATTGAACAACATTACAATTGTAAAACTTTACATCATTTACATCATATTTGAAACTTTTCTGCCATATTTTATGTTTGTATTGTTTGTTTTATAGAAATTATCAACATTTTCTTATTGCGTGTGCGACGCTCCTGTTACCGATCTACATGCGTTTTTGACGTAATTGATTGAATAGTCGAATTAACATATTTGATAAATGGAATTTTTAAATCAATATTTTTGTTTAAATGTATTTAGTATACAATTACCGACCGAATGATATATAGTTTTCATATAGTGAATTTTTTAATATTTAACTTTTATTATTTGTTGTTTCAAACAATGGGTTTATAGCATTTTCTTCTACATAGTACGTATATCATTCAGGGTAAATCATGTTAAGTCTTTTCTATAACTGTGACATTTTTCCATAGACTTCCTGTTTCACTTTCGTATTAAAGGGGATATCAATTATTTTATTTTAAGGATAACTGGAAAAGAGATATCTTTCCATGAAAAGATATTTCATTACTTTCGAAAATCAAAAGAGATATGTCTCTAACTAAGAGATATTTCTTTTGACCTTGTTAAAGAGATATCTAACTTTAAGAGATATCTCTCTTTTGCTTAAAGCGATATCTTTCTTGCTTGAAGAGATATCTCTCTATCTTATGAAGATATCTCTCTAACACCCCATTCATACGACAAAAATTTGCTTATGTGTGCAAATTTACATATAAGTAAATATACACACGTAAATAAAAGTTAATTTGCTATGCGTTCAGACGAGATTTATGTACTGTTAGTAAATCTTCATATTTTCTTATAAAAGAATATATACAGATTCATGATTATGAATTTTAATAGAAAAAGGATATTTCCTTACTGTTTGGGTATAAGACTAAATTTTGAATGTTCCTCAAAGAAACTAGGGGGGTCCGATCCACTAATTTATTTGTACAAAAAAACTTAATGACTTTAAGGACAAAGAATGGTGTCAGAATTTACAAAAGAAGAAGGACAATTTATAAATAAAAAAAATGTTTAATTTTGAAAAATATTTTGGCTTCGGTACTAGAGACTGTAGAAGAGCCGTTGTGTGTTTGGGTGTAAAAAAAAATTGTTGCCATCTACTGTTTGACCTGTTTTGCAGAAATATAGAACGATTGAAATCTTTTGGTGTTGGGAAATCTACAGTACATCAAATGTGTTATTATTAAATATCTGCTTGAATATTATAATTATGTTTTTCCAGGAGAATGAAAAGAATAAAGAAAACTAACAGGGATCGATCTCAAAAATCTTTGAAGAATACAAAAATCGTATGTGAATAGGAAATTAACACGAACCCCTTGACATTCATGGTGGGATCGGGTGCCAAGGGGGATACTAACGAATGCTTACTTTCATCTAGTTTATTGAAATTCCTGTAACATTAACTTATAATTTATGTGAGTAGCTTGCCTGAATTAAAAAAAGAGAAAGGTAGAAGAATACCATCAAGAGGTAAATGGTAATGGGGCCCGAGCGATAGATGGAATGCATGTTTCTATCATAGCTCCTGAGTAATTCCAAGGAGACAAATTGAATAGTTCTCTACTTTTTAATTCTACAGGGCACCTGTTTATGACCACATCTATATCTTTAAAGACATAAACGTAGGTTTGTCAGAAAGCGTGCAAAACGCCCTCGTTTTTGCAAATTCAAAATATTATCTCGGTGGAGATAATGGCTGCTTGTTTATACTTTTGACTTCTTACCAACTGATATTTTATACGCCAATGCATACACACCTGAAACAACACTTAAAATGGAGATTTATGCAATAAACAAAACAAAATACATACATCAGTAAATTTTCTGCGTGTTCATACGACAAAATTTACGCACATGAACTAATAATTTGCTACAAAGTGTATGCAAAAGTTAATTTGCACCTAGTCCTGACCAGCTGTAAATTTACTCAACGGTACAGAATTTGCATGTGAGTAAATACGTTCATACGACAAAAATTGCACATGTGAGTAAATTTACTTATGTGTAAATTAAACTGAGGTATGCAAATCATGTCGTATGAATGGGGTATTAGTAAAGGTGATATCTATATTACAAAGAGATATCTCTAAGGTATAAAGATATCTCTATAAGTCAAAGAGATATCTCTTTAAGCGAAAGAGACATCTTTCTAGCTAAAGAGAAATCTATGTTATTAAAAGATGATTTTTATTTCACGAATAAATAGTAAAAGGGCTTGCCATAGGTATGTGCTAGGACTATAGATATCGAAGTAATGGCATGATAGACTTAGAGTTCATTTGTATTTGCAAAGTTAGTGTCTGAGAAAATCTCAGAAGAAAGGGAATGTTACAGCAATCATTTGTCAGGTGTCTGGGCTAAAAAGTTTAGAAAAAGGAAGTTTCTTTTAATGAATTTAAAGAAATCTGTGAACTATATTTCACTCAGATGTAAATTTTTGTCCGTTTTGGGTTATTTTTTTTATATCATTATAAGAATGTTCTCAGTGTGTATGGTATTTCCTGTATATACGGGAAAAAGTATAATACATTATATAAGGTAGTTAAAAAATATATTTTAAAGCACAATGCATACAAATATGTAAATATAGATGTAAGAACTAAGGGAATTTATTTTATATAATTAAATCGCATTGTTTTTCTTGCTTCTATGCTATGTTTTTGGATTTGATGAAATTGTAATCCTGGCTAACCCGAACCCGGAAAAAAAATGGTTAAAAGTGCTAATTTCGGGGCCCTCCCTACAAGTTAATTGTTACCAGAAATATATCATGTCATTTGCAGAATCATTTAAAATGATAATAAAACAAACAAAATATAATCGTAAATTCATGCTTCTCAATGAATTACTCTGGTAATATATATTCATTGGGATTCTGCAAGCCAAAAAGATCCATACCAGATACATTGATTATGATGCTACTATTAAGATATGAAATCAAATATATGTTGGAAAGGAGTAAAATACATTAAAAAAGAAACCTCCTCCTTACATTTGAAAGTATAAAAAAAAATATCAGGAGACGAAGATATTATATTTTATTGATTAAAAAAGTATTCTGCTGTCAAGTTGCATCTTACACAAGAAGCTCGAAGGATGGAAGAAAGTATTTATATATAATATTTTTACAAGGGAATGAAACTTTTTAAAATAATTTGTATTAACCTGAAACTGTGATTATGTATATATATGTCAAATTATTTTATTCAGGCTAGGAAAATTATGTAATCCTCAATTTTATTTTTTATTTTTGTCTATGCTGTCTTAGTCAATTAAATTATAATCAACTTGTACCATCTGAGGACCCCATTGGAAATAAGCATGTTTTATACATTGCTTTCATGGGTTATCCTAGGCAAAGATTGATTAAAAAGATGTTTATTTGTGTTGTATGTGATAAGATCTGGTTCTGAGATCTGTATAATCCTGTGATAATGATAACTGTGATAATACCTGGAGTGATATTGTTTTAATGTGATAGCTACATGTATGTGCTAGAACTTTTAAGCGATCCCTAATTAATTTTTGAATGTAATTTGTGTTATGATTTGTAATGAATTTGACTCTTTGCCTGAATAAACATAATAATAATAATAATAAAGTAGGGGTCAAATTTCTATGGTGGTCATTTTTAAACGTGTGTGGAGTCGTAGAATTCCTGGTCTGGAATGTTTTTCTACGGTCGAAAAATGACCATACTTGTCGTAGAATATTGACTCTGGTCAATATTCTACGGGGATTACTTTTCGTCGTTACACTTGCCGGTCACACCCGCCATGTGTCCTTGTCATAACTGGGAAATAATGAAAAAATCGTCATAAAATAAGTGTTTAAATAATGGACTAACAATTAGTATGAAAATGTCAGTCAGCATTTGACTCAATGACAAATTGTATTGGCTGACAAGGTCTTTGTATCGACCATATAACTTACAAAATGATGACTTTAAACAAGACTACTGAAATTCTTGTTTCATCAACTTATTTGTCAATTATTTACCTCGATTTAGAAATTGTTCATACGTAGAGCATGCTCTTGTGTATCGAACTGAGATATATGCACTCCGTATACAGGCAATAAAGGTATATTGCTGCATAAGTAAGGGAAATTGACGAGTGTAAAGTTCAGGTCATTACGTTTATCATAGAGTTTGGGTGTTAGATTGTCATTAACGTCTGTTTAAAGTAAAATATTCAATTCTGAAACAGATATGTCAGACTCTGTGGTATTTTTTTTATCCCAAGCTTGCCAGGATATATCGACTTAAGAATGAAAATTACCATTGTTAACATTGTTAATTGAAAAATACGTCATTGATATTTCTAAACTGTCACAGCAAGTATTTTTGTCTTTTCGTGTATAAGATACCTGTAATTTATTTAAATGAATGACGTGTGAAGTTAAGCTGGATTTTAATAACTCTTTATCAAATATTTGCTCTATGCTTATATATCTTACAATATGACTTTGTTTCAAATATTTCAGTTTTGAGAAATATTCTTTAAAATTATCTATGAGCAAATTTAATCTTAAGATTTTCTAATACAGCACTCCATCTGTTTAGAGGTTAACAGGTATTTTTCATTAGACTGTTATAGATCTCTATTATATTTTTAAATTTTTCAGGTGGAGGCTATCGTTGTTTACTCATTCTTTTTTAACAAAATATATATTTCATAATATATATTTTTAAAGGCACTCAGAAAGTGAATATCTCTGAAGTAAAATCTACTTGACACGCTTTTGATAATATTCGATCAAAATCTGAATTAACTTATTTTAAAACATACAGAAAAGAGAGAAATCTTTCTTTATGCTGCATATTAAATAGTAGACATTTGTCAATAAAAGCTCTTGATAGAAAATGTTTTCATTTTTAGGAAGACAGGCAATTAATAAATTCACCTTATTTCTTCATTAAAATCTGATACGACTTTTGAAAGAACTCTTGCTGACAGACATAAACAATGGCTGTGTTTAACCTAAAAATAATGTGTTTTGTTTTTTTTACTTTGATATTTCCATTCTTATCTTGCATGTTATATCTATATATCTGTATGATTTACAGCATCATAAAAGCACAAGCTTTCTAAATATTCCTAAGACCTAATTTTCACTGAAGATTCCTGCATTTAATGATCGGACTTTTTTTCAGATGAAGATTTGTGGCTTCATCTTTCAGATTTTATCATATATCAAAGTAGTGCAAGGTTTGACAGGTAAGATACTAAAGGTGTTTTTATTGTAAGAACTTGTAAAGTAAAAGATACTTTACTTCTTGTTGAAAGACGACAAGATTGGATTTGGTAAGGTTATCATAAGGTCTACCATCTTTCTTGTAAAATGCATGTATCATCTGAAAATAAAAGTTTAAACTTTAAATTACTATGGTAATTATGATTACATTAGAAAAATTTAAACCTGAATCATAATTTAACTTAATCACTTCGTCAAAAACATACCAAATTACGAACCTCACACAACCATCCATTATTTACTACCTAGGGTATACTATTTTGACTCAATAGGTCAAGGGTTCAACTCCGGGCTGGGGCTGGCATCCTAATAAAAAGTATATTTCTTTGAGCTTTCTATATTAATGTTTTTTCACCTAAGGCAATTACATTGTATGTTACTTTAAAATGTGCTATATAAATAAAAATTGATTTTATTTTTAACTCTTATTGGTAACGATCCTCAAATAAAATCTTGTATCAAAATTACTGTATCGCACTACAATTTTCAATGACCGTGTAGTGTTAGGCAGCGCTGCAAGAGTTCCATCGGCATCGAAAGCAAGTTTTTTGACTTGCCTAGATAGCCAAGCGGTCTATTGCGCTGTTCCTGTACTCTTAGAAGATAGATTCCAGATGGCGAGAATTTCAGAGGACGAGAGCTAAACCCGGGCTGGGGCGGAAGTGGGTATCCTTAACGTATATTGATAAAGATCCTGTAAAAAACTATTATCCAAAAGCTGTATCTCTTTTTACATTCTCATCGACCGCGTAGTTTAGGGTGTGGGAATGTGGGCGTGTGTGTGTGTGGGGGGGGGGGGGATATGTGGGTTTGTAATCACTTTAAATTTCTTTTATAGAGATTAGCATCAAATGCAGGTACAGAGTCTATCTGCCGGAGGCGTCCTGGCACACAGCATACGACGTGTGTGAGAAGAATAACCAGACTCTGACAAACATCGATTCATTCGCTGAAGAGGGCATTTTAAAGGACGTTCTGGAAGACGTTCATAAGATGAACGAACACATAGACAAGTACTCAATCAATCCTCTTAAATATTTTATGTTGTTTTACCTTAGAAAATATATTTTTATATAAAATTTATACTAAATAATGTCTAATATTTCCTATGTTTTACCGAGGGTCATAAAATATTGATATTTGACCGCAAAGTGAGATATTGGACCTGTCGTTGATCGATGTTCGAAAATGACAGAATAAACCCGAGTTGTAGTTCAGGTAAACGTAATTAACAGGGTATCCAGCACAAAATATATTTTTGTCAAAAAAGTATATTAATGAAAAAATTATTGACTGTGTACTCGTGCACAATCCGTTTTGTCGACCTCTGAGCCAAAGTATTTGCCTTAATACCTCGGGCACAAAATTTGCATGTCAATACAGTGTATCCCTCTGAGCTTGAAATAAAAGAGACCACAGAGTCTGACATATGGAAGCTGCCTTCTGTGGAGAACTTTCATTATATGCTGGTACTTTATCATTATATTATGGTACTTTGTCATTATATGCTACTATTTAATCATTATATGATACTACTTTGTCTTTAAATGCTACTGCTTTATCATTATATGCTACCACATGTACTTTGTCATTATATGCTACTACTTTTCATTATATGCTACTACTTTGTCATTATATGCTACTACTTTTCATTATATGCTACTACTTTTCATTATATGATGATACTTCAACATTATATGGAGATGATTTTTAAGGTAGGATTCTTCTCTGGTTTCTGGCTAGATGGAATATGCAAATTACATTTGTTGATATGTCTTATATATTAAGATGTAAGAGATTTAAAAGACTATATTTTTCTTTCCTCATCACAATTATACAACTTTAAATAGAAATGGTAAACTGCGTTTGAAAACTGGCAGGGACTATATTTTTGGCGGAATAGTGGCGTATGAAAATATCTTCTTTTCTGCCTCTCAAAATTATTATAGAACATTGAATTTAGTTATAATTTTTACGCAATCAAAGACTAGACGAAATTTTCAAATGTAAGTTAAATTAATAATAAAGGACTAAAGTTTCAAAATATATCAAATAAATAAGATTTTTCACACAAACAAAAACTATGTTGGCTTTTAAATGCTTCAAATCTAAGTACAAATTTGAGCCAAAAATCCAAAAAAAGAGTTATTTCTCTCTTAGTAAACGATCAAAACTTTTAGTTTTTGTATCATTTTGTACCTTTATGTGACAGCTTTACTATATGTGAAAATTGGAAAAAGTTAAATATAGGAAGCATGAAAAAATAATTAATAAATCCTAAAAATTTAAGAAAAGTAGAGGAAATTCGGATTAGCAAATATCCATTTTATTTAAATTATCCACGTAAATTTGGTAATATCATTTTATAGGCTCTATACGGTATTATCTTTTTATGCAAAAAGAAAAACATTCAGACTTTTGAATTACGAGTAGGAATCGCATGATTAAAACACTGTATTTTTTTATTCTTAATGTCCAGGAAAAAGGTAATGACCTTGACCTGACCTTGCCTCTAATATTAAACGGTCAAATTTAATCTCACTGATACCATAACTTAGTGATATTGTCCTCCTGATTCTGTGAAAGTTTCATTTATTTTTAAATACAAGAAATGTGAGAAGAATCCTACCTTAAATAAGTATAAAATCGGGATCGGGATACCTTAAAGTAGTTTAAGGAAAAAATGACGCAAAATTGTGAAAACGCGATCACATTGAAAAGCATCTCGAGGAACTAAAGATGGGTCCGCAGGTGATCGATAGATTTGTAGAAGAGAGAATATGTGTTGATAATATTTTTAGCTTGAGCGATGAACAATTGAGCAGTTCTGGAATTACTACTTTTGGCTATCGAATTCGTCTCCGAGAAATGGTCAAATACAAGAACAAGAAAAGTTAAAACACTAGCCGTCAAGCGGTAAATCTAGTCTTCCCGACGGTTCTGGATTTAAGATTTTTAGCGATTTCTTTTTATTGGTGCATAGAATTTATTCAAATTTTTATAATATTTTTTAGGTTTATATGAATTCATTAATGCATAAGAACTTTAGGAAACATGCGTATTTATTACTGAATCAGCAGTATGACTATCACCTGCCAAAAAGCTGTAAATGTAGTACTCTGTCAGGTTGGGGGAAACGTAAATTCCGCTATAATAGTGGTATCTCGCTATTATAATGAAATTACGCTATATTTCCTGCCGTGGATACCCTCAATTTCATCCGATAACATGATAGGTTTTTGAACCGCAAGTCATGATGGGTATTAAAATGAACAAAAATTGTCATGTTTGCATGTTTAGAATTTTAATGAAATTTCTACCGTTGCGTTTAATAATGCGAGCACTCTTTTTTTTAACGGAAGTTGCATTTTTAACATAGCAACCGATGATGGCGGGGTATTTAAGCCTGTTTGAGTCACACTTATTCATTAATGTGCACAAATTGGTGCTTGTTACGATTGTCAACTCGCACTGGAAAGGGTTTATTGAATTAAACAAGAAAAAGATTATTTATGTATGCATGGTTTTGGGTATGGAGTCCCGTTATGGTAAACGTAAAGACCCATTATTGCAAACATAAAAAAAAGTATATTGACAAAATTTCTATCCTCTTAACTAAATCATATAATAAATAATAAAAAAAATACCTATATAAACGATCGTAGAAAACATATCAAATTTTTAATATCGGCTGGTTAATTATTTATTTCAGAAAAAAAGACTCAATTTATTTTGGTGTCTTGAATATTTGACAAGAGTGCCTGTAACCGTATTTTAACACATGTTCAAATAATTATGAATTGACCGTTATTTTAACTCCGCACAAACGTATCTTATTTACTAACACTTTATGGTTAAACACTTAAGCAAGAACGATTTAACTTAAACATCTGAGAGAAATAGCTTTAGTTTTTTTTCTCTTGTTATTCGAAAAATATATATTTCTAATTCCCGGGTATATTCATATGAAATGAAAGTATATTGCAAAACATCACACTAAAAGTATTAATTTTTCAGACTTAGATTTATGCCAAAGTGTTGTTGTTTAAACCACAAGGAAAATTCAAATAACCAATCATCACTGCTCAATATTCAGCATAGAAAGTGTGTAAAAATATCATTGACTCAATTCAAATTTTCCACAATCAAAAATTAATGCAAAGCATCAAATCGGCCGCAAACAATTTAGCATTTCAAAAAGTACTTTCACAATTTTGAAAGAATGGAAGCACAAGATGTTCAAAGCTGAACTAGAATATTAAGAAGCGTATATTTTCATTTTGAGTAAATTCTTAATATCAGTTATCATTGACTTTATTATATTGATGAATTCATCTGATGAGCAAATGCACATAAATCTCTATTTAATTTTTATTTTTAAATTATTTATTTATATTGCTTTGAAGATAGTCTGCAATAAAAATGACCAAACCACGTGCAGATACTCTGGATCTTTATCACGTGATAATGCACATGCATGGTTTATGCAGAATAATCTATGCTGCAAGGCGCTGTGCAAAATGTATACGTAGAAACAAAATTATCCTTGTTTCATAGTTGTTTTTTTTTTTTTTTACATTTTTTATTTATGGTTTCTGCAGAATAAGCTACTGCAAGGCGCTGTGCAAAATGTAGAAACAAAATTATCCTTGTTTTATTCGCAGATGTAACATATTCAAAACAATTTTTACTAGTTGAACAGTTTTTCATTTTTTATTTACCATGCACTATGTACCACGTCAATATTTTCCGAAAAATCATAATCTCCTTTTATACCTATATACCTTTTGTAAACTCTTTTTGTATAGTCAAAAATCATCAAATATCTTGATGAGAAATGACAATGGAATTGAAACATTATAACAACGATTAATATTTAGTTTAAAGCTATCTTTAAAATATATTTTACTTATGATTTTATACATGTTATCAATGAAGAATTATTTTACTGAAGTATTACAAAAATCTTGTCATTTCCCATGTGCACTATCTAACACAACCACAAAAAGATCGGCCGCTGCTGCTTTACGTTTACCATAACGGGCCTCCATACCCGTAACCATGCAGACAGAAATAATCTTTTTCTTGATTAATTCCATAAACCCTTTCCAGTGCGAGTTAACAACTGTAACAAGCATCAATTTCTGCACATTAATGAGGAATAAGTGAGATTCAAACAGGCTTAAATACTCCGCCATCATCGGTTGCTATGTTAAAAATGCAACTTCTTTAAAAAAAAAGAGTGCTCGCATTATTAAACGCAACGGTAGAAAATTTATTAAAATTCAAAACATGCAAACGTGACAGTTTTCGTTCAATTTAATACCCATCATGACTTGCGGTTCAAACACCTATCATGGTATCGGATGAAATTGAGGGTATCCACGGCAGGAAATATAGCGTAATTTCACTACGCTAATAGTAAAAGCATGTAATGAGAAAGTACCAGCATATGATGAGAAAGTACAAGCATATTATAACAACGTATCAGCATATAACGCACATAAGGCAGTTACGGCGTTCCATACTGACACATCTGATTCATATTTGGATATGTTACTTGAAAAAGACGTAAATGGTTATCTAACAACCAGGAATAAACATGCCTGACCTTATTTTTTCAATCGTCAACTTTCCTTACGTATGCATCAATATACCCATATCACCTGTATATGGGGTGTATTTCTCTCAGTTGATTCGATACGCAACAGCTAGCATGCTATAGGTATGAGCAATCTCTGAAGCGAGGAAATTATTGAAATAATTTGATAAAATAAGAATATCCACAATCTAAGGTCGGTACAATGACCTTGTCAGCAAATACAATCTATCATTAAGTCGTATGCTGACTTAGATTTTTCAACCAATTGTTAGACTATTATATACACACTGACTTGTCAATTGTTTTTCCGTTATCTCCCGATCATGAGCAGAGCACATGGCAGATGTGATCGGTATGCATAGGATGCTCGTCTCTGCTCTGCTCTGCTCTGTGCCCAATTCATAATGATTATTTATTTATTAATTTATTTGAATTTTTGTAATAAAACAAAATAAATCATCTTGATGATATTTATGGCGATAACGAACAGTATTCAATATCATTTCTAAATGGACTTTGAGCTTGAATACAGTTTGTTATCTACATACATATCATCAAATGATTTTCTTTTCCATTAAATAATTCTAATGCAGGGAATTACACAAAATTTCGGCATGGATTTAGGTAGAAATGTAGATTGTTTATAACCACACAGAAATTTATGAATAGAGATTATAGTTTTTAATCATATACAAGTACGTATATGATTCATTATTATTTCATTCGCAAAATTGGGTACCCTATCCTTGATGTTCGATAATGATACTTTCACGTACTGTAATCTTTCTTACGTAATGCCATTGAAAATACCCTGTTCTACTTTTCGATCGAACACGTATATTTGGGTTCCTAATACCAAACAATAACTTTATCATACGTTCTGTATTATTGGGCCTATTTCTTATCCACAGCTCCTACTGTACAACTGAATAAATTTTCAGAGAATCTTCATAACAAGATTCAATTGTAACCTCCAATTTTAATTTTTGATCGAACATGTATCGGGTGTCCTGTACCATATCTGAACACTGTCATTTTTTTTTTTTTTTAAATCGGGGTTACCCATTCTCTTATCTACAACTCTTTCTAGACAACTGCAAAAATGATGCTTTCAAAGAATCTTTATTATATTGTGCCATTGTGCACATCCTATTTTACTTTCAGATTGGTAACAGGATTCCCTGGCCGTAGCAGGGTATGAACACTATCATTTTATATATAATATCAAGGGAACTTATTTTTTACCGAAACTTCTCCTATACAACTGATAAAAATATAATTATACTTTTACAGAATCTTTGTTACACGATGTCATTGTGCACATCGTCCATTATGATTTGATCAGACAGATATTTTTGCTTACCCATAGCAAAAGTTGGATTTTGCCATTATATTCATATGGTAACATGGGTATAATTTTTTTTAGCTCAGTGCTCAAAATACCTCTAGCTTTAATTATTTTTATTGAAAAATAGATTTCTCTCTAAACCAGCATTTCTTTAATTTGTTGGTACTGAAATCCAATGTTACCATCAGTTTATTTTCGAATTTCCTTTACTTGTTAAGACTTAGCGAGGTCTTACAAAAAATTCGTCACTCGTGGTTTAAGAGATGGCTACCATCAATATTTTAGAAAGAATGGCGGTAACTTCGCTTTGCTACGAGAAACTCAAAAACTATTTTGGATCAAATTGTGCACAATGATACACTGTAACAAAGATTATTTATCTTTTTAAATTTTATTGAAAAGTTCCAGATAATAAATGCGCACCCCCAAGTGTAACAGGCGGACATCCGAACACTATATACCCTCCTACTTTTTAAGCGGTGGGTATTACAAACAATAACAAACAAACAGTAAACCATTTATTTTAATAACGTCACCTGCGTCACTCAAGTGACCTATTGCTATCTGTTTTTGTCCTTGTATTTATTGGTCATTGTATCGACCATAGAACTTACGAAATGATGACTTTAAACGAGACTGCTGATATTCTTGTTTCGTCAACTTGCTTGTCAATAATTCACCTCGTTTTAGTAATTGTTCATATATAGAGCATGCTCTTGCGTATCGAATCAACTGAGATATATACACTCGGTATGCAGGTGAAATTTACAGCAACCAATGTTTGTTTTATAGACACATGAACAAGTTGATTTCAATAAACAAAAATTATGTAATGGGCATTAAAAATGGGTACTGTCCTTGGCAAGAAGAACTAATACAACAACCAATGTTTATTTGCGAAATTTCAGCTTAATATCACTGATTATGCTTTATTGACTTTAAGACACAAAGCAAAATTGATAGAAATCATTTTGGGGGTAGTTCACACTGTTTTAAAGAAACATTTGATAGTAAAAAAAGCTTAATACTCAAAGGTCACCCTATATTTTGAAAAATGAGTGGAAAAGACAGCATGTAGGAATATCTTAACAATTATTTTTTTTAAAAAATCAAAACTTGTACTCATCCGCGTTTGTCTGAAATTCAAACAGATAATGAAGTTTGAATCCATTTTGCTTTAAACCCTCAGAACAAATTAACAATAAGATGCACTTGACAACCTTGCAAAGGCGTAAAAAGAGCGAAGAATTGCAAGAGCACAAAAACAGTTTTATGTGCTATTTTCTTAAAGATTAGCGGTCTTATTGTTCAAATTCATACTCGGGGATGAAGTTTAATTACTGGAGGAATCTAGAAACTTTTTTTTTGCAAAAAAAATCGAAAGGATTATGAGAGAAAGGAAACATAATGAGGAATTCACTACATTAGATTTCTTAATGTCAGCGTCCAAACCCAGAGGCCATGAAGAGTAAAGGAGTTTTGGGGAACAGAAAGTTAATGATTTGTCACACCAACAAAATTTGCCAGATTTTTCAACCTTTGACTTGTTTCATTTCCCAAACTTAGATATTTAACATCTATCAGAAAAAAATAATTCCGAAACCCAATGACATTATTCATTAAACGCCCCTCGTATAGTGAACATTATTATTTCTTTGAAAATATTCTCCTCTGCTTCTGGGTATAAATCCAATTAACTATATGCATATTTATGATGAGGAAGGGTGCCTATTCCAAAATTGTGAAATTCAATGCCTCTGGGTCAGGGTTTCTGGTGTAAGGGTGGGGTTCTAATGATTATATACTGAAAATATATTAATTCTTGAAAAAAATCTTCTGGTTATTTATAACGTTATTTTGTAGTATTTATTCAGATGTTTGGATTGGTGGAATTATGCGGACATCCAACAATGAGAGCATGTATCTAGACTGCAAATCGTTTAAGCCCCGTCATCAAATTATCGTGCCTGGAACGGAGCTGGAAGATAAAATGGCCTGTCTGTATTTCAACCTCACAGATAAGAGACTGTACGTGGATAGCTGTGAAAGTAATAAAACATTCGTATGCGAAAGCAAGAATCAAGGTAAATGAAGGTCCATCAAAATTTTCTTGATGAGCCGTGTTAGTTTTTCCATTAGCCTCATACCGGAGGGAACTAGAGGTCGTTACTTTGCGTATGTCCGTTTGTCTGTCTAGCTCCCTTCCGTCTTTACGTCTGTATGTCTTTCTATCTGTCATTCTGCCCTACTTGGTTTCCAAAATTTTTTCTAAGTGTTCGAGAATTTGAATAATTTTTAGCATGTTTGATTGTTAAATATTTAACGTCTCTCTCGAGAATTTTTAACTCATATGAATACGCCACCATTTGCTTGTATAGAGCTGCAAATTTTTTTTCTCCTATATTCGGCACTTACAGTCATTGAGCAGTGAGGGATCTCATTCGTGCCAGAACTTAGTGCGACACGGGACCACGGTTTATTGGGTCTCATCCGAAGGACATTCTCCGCGTCCAACACAGTGGGATTTGAACCCGCGAAGTAAGGATCAACTCCTTACTCCGCGACTCTTTAGCAGACGCTCTAAACACTGCGCCACGCAGGCGACTATTTTCATAGCATGCAAGTTTGCAATTCTTTCCGCATCGATGATATTTGACTAATAATGACTAAGGAATAACAGCCTTTTCGACTTTTAATAGTCATTCTCTGTAAGCACTTAAACTTCGTTGCCACGCATGGTCACCGATTTTGATGAAACTTCACCCATGCTTAGTACTTGACACCAGAAACAAATATCAAACAAAATTTCGTTGCTATGTGTCTCGGTTGCTATGGCAACAGCCGGAAAAGTTTGAAAAATCGAGATTTTCAGCCACTTCAAATCTTGACTGTGGCTTAATGAAAACTAGAAAAAGCAAACAAACCATTCTCACAAAAACATGACACCTTGATGTCACTTATACTGTAATGGAACTGTTTAGAATATATCTCTAAGTAAGTGGTAACCAAGGGTACATTTGGAATACATTTAAAATGCTGAAATATGCTAAAAAGTTAAAAACACTCGGTATTCACTAATGGTAGGTGTTTCATGCTCAAACTCAATCAACGACTTAAGAAAAACGATGAAAATGTTTAACCTTAAGTATATAAGTATAAGCAATATTAATATATAAATTACTTTTATAGTTGCCATGGTAACACAGTGTAACCATGCAAAACCAGTAACTAAGATTGGGTTAATGCTACTGTCTTGAGGTAAAACATGAAAATTCAAGATTGACAAATATGCATCCTTAGGACCCTGCAACACCAAAACCATAAGAAAAATTGGGTATAATTGCTACTTTGCAGTGCTACCATGGAAACAAAGTACCAGTGCTTAAAAGTGAATTATTTTTCGCTGCATTAAGAATTAAATTGCCATTTAATCAAGAAACAAATTAAAGGATTCAGCTTGAATAGTACTTATCTGTTAGAACTGAAGTTGAATATCATATATTGATAAAATTTTATGAATAAAACAACACTGTTGCTATGGTAACCAAGAAGGGAAAATGTTCGATTTTGTGAACTTAACATCAATATTAAACCCTGTGTGCCAACTTCTTGCATACACTTAGAGATTGGGTGATAGTCAAAATTAAAAGTCAAGTTAGCTGAATAAATATTAATCATAAAAGTTTTGGGAATCTACATTTAAGGGTACGTATCCAAGAAAAGAAAATATTTTCAGGTTTTTTAGCATATATTTTCTGCTTATTTCCATAGCATCGCTCTATTTAAAGAATCTAATCTTAATTTTTAAAAATGGGAAAACTTGGTGCACACCAGCATCTTATAAGATTGATCATTAGTTATGAGGAAATGTGCTTTCTTTAAAAGATAGGATCAGATTTAAACACACAGAGTGTTACTTTGAAGGCTCTCTGTGGTATAACAACCTTGGCAACCATTGCCAACCAAAATGAAATATCATATTTAGTTCTTGGTATATGTTTCAAGGCTCTTTTTTCTATTATTCGGTCATATTTCATCCTATAATTGCTTTTTATTTTTACGTGTATGACTTTATAAAATTCAATGAATATTTTTTTTTTACTTTTGAATACTTTGTTACCATAGTAACATATGTAATAGTTGATTTACCAAACATGTTTATCATGCATTTGAGATATCTGACATTCAATTTTTGGAGACCTCCATTGCCAATTGATTGCTTTGCCGCAAATTTTAACTATTGGGCTCTAAACATGTTAAAAAATGCCATTTTTCGAACTTTAAGAGATGTTGCCATGGTAACTATAAAACATAGCAACCAATTTTTGCCTGATTTCAGTTTAGGGTATCAATGACTTTTATCATAGAGAGTTTGGAGAAATTCTGAGACTATGCGTGCCACAGCTCCTATATAAAATTCCAAATCATTATAGAGAATGGCTCTTAACTTTTCAAGTATTAAGCTGATTTTGTTACATGTATGCAACATGTCCTTGAGGAGTTATTGATCAAGTTTGCATTTTGTATTTTTTCAGCTTCAATAATTTTTTGAAGAAATTTTTACATTCATAACTTTAGAGGGAATCAAATAACACAAACCTGTAGGGTACTAGTATTGCTAATGCTATACTCCCAGAATGCCTGTTATACCCCCGCTTAAGAAATGGGAGGATATATATATCGTGATCGGGATGTACGTCCGTCCGTCTTTTACGCTTAAGGGTTACCCATCTTATCTTCAACTCTTATACTTCTTCTTGAAATTTAATCAGACTTTCAAAGATTCTCTGTTACGTAGTACCATTGTGCACCTCTTATTTTACTTTTTGATTATATATATATTTGGATTTCCCATGGCAAAAAGTCGCCCGCGTAGCACAGTGGTTAGAGTGTCTGCTCTAGAGTCGCGAGTAGGGAGTTGATCCTTATGTCGTGGGTTGGAATCCACTGTGGGATGTGGAGACTGGTCCTTCAGATGAGACTATATAAATCGAGACCCCGTGTCGCAATAGGTGCTGACACGAAAAAGATATCTCCCTGCTCAATGGCCGTAAGTGCAAAGTATAGGACAAAATTTGCAGCTCTTCACCGAAAAATGGTGGCGTCTCCATATGAGAGGGACAACAAACACAACTAATCAATCAATCCCATAGCATTACATTGATACTGTCATTCTTATTATTTTTAATAATATTGAAGGGTACCCATTTCTTATAATTCTCATTTATGGAGCTCATTGCTACTAGAACCTCTAGCTTGGACATTATGATGAATACATGTACATACAGAAGAAGTTTAATTTGGAATCTGAAATAATTTTCTTCTGTATTTATTCATCATAATGTCCAAACTAGAGGTACTGTGAGCAATGAGCTCACTAAGTGCATGATATACCCCCGCCTCCCATATGAATATAATGGGAGTTTCAATGTTTTGTTGTGGAAAAACCAAAATATATGTTAGGTCAAAAAGTAAATTAACAGGTGCAGATCGGCAATATGGAATAAAGATTCTGTGAAAGTTTCATCAAATTTCATTCAGTGGTATGAGAGGAGTTGCGGATAAGAGATGGGTATCCTAAAGTGTAACAGACAGACGGACGTACAGATAGACGGACATAACAATTACTATATACCCTCCCGCTTTTCAAGCGGGGGGTATAGAAGGACAATACCTGTATTTATCATGTATTTATTCGTTTAAAACTTCACATTGTTATTAAGATACGAATGTTTTACATTTATCAGAATTTTTTTTCAAAATCTTCTTTTGAAAATTAATCTCTTTTCATACAGACGACTAAGTTTACTCAGCTGGGTGTTGGTCCCCTTGACCCCTTTTTTGGTACAGCACTGAAAATAAGTTTTGTTTTCCTCAGTGTACTACGACATTGGCGGATCCAGAGGGGGGGTTCCGGAGGTTGGAACCCCTCCCCCCCTTTATTTTTTGCCAAGTGGAGAGAGAGAGAGAAAAAAACCTTATCTGAGAAACAAATATTTGTACGTTTAACTTATGTATTGAATAGATAGATTCCCACACATTTAGTTTCCTCCATTCACCTTCATTATTACTTTTTTTAAGAGCGAATGGTAGAAAATATTATACTTATTTTTATCTATCTTATAACATGCGACGTTTAATTTGATATAAGATTCCCTTCGGGCGTTATAGAATTTGATCACGTGACCGACTTCATGTCATACCCGAATGAAACTCTAATAATGATATTTTATTTCTTAAATGTATACCCTTTTTTATCGTATCTTTTGAAGGAACTAACATGGAACTCTTTGTTTTACACCCCATCAGCATCTTACCCCCAAAAAGTTTTTTTTTCAAATTCTAAAAGAAAAAAAACCTCCTTACTCTAATTAGGAAATGCTGCTTTTCCATTCAATTCTATAAGGTTTCAGTAGTTTTTGAAATGAGTTTGTTTTATTTTACTCGGACTTGGGGTACCTCTTTAAAGAAAAATGTAAACAAAGATATTGTTTACCACGATATTAGATCTTTCAATAAGTTTGTGTATGACTTTTGCTCGAGAGTATATATAGGGAGGTATAAGAGGGACACAACCCTGGAACCCCCCCTTTCAAAAATTGCTGGATCCGCCCCTGTACGAACGATTCCCGATTCCGACCTTGTTTAACTTGATTTTTTATTTTTCAGCTCCTTCAAATTGCATGATAGTTTCTCAAACAAAAAGTTTGAAGGACGACTTGGTGTATAAACTGGTTAATGATGGGACATTTAAGCCTGATGAATGCTTACCTAGTTGCGTATCTGGTTGCCTTAAAAAGCCCGAATGTTATGGCGTAAAACTTACAGAACAAGGAAACTTTGCGATCCGCTATTCAAAAAATTACAGCTCATTTGTTAACGACACCCCTGAAATAAGACACAAAAGTAAGTTTATGATACTGATGTCTAAAAATAATTTTCGACGACGAGAAAAGAAACCGTATGTTTTATCTAAGAATCTACATGTAAGACATTTAGAATCTTGATTTTGATTTCTTTAATTATGTATAGAGACAAGGATGAATAACTGATTATAAGTGTGTTTTAATGTAAACCAAAAGAATCCACATTAATCAATGTCAATACATGTATTTAATTTCAACAAGCCTGTATAGGCTGTCAGTAGTAACTACTACATTTTTTTCTATCGGTAGTAGGAACTAAAATACAATTTCCCGCGCACACGCGGGATTTTGTCCAGTACGCATGTAAATCAGAATTGCAGAATTTCTCTGTTTTGAACTACTAAACGATATCAATTCTCCATATGATACATCCTCTCATTTGTGCACCACACGTTTCTGTATTCATTTTTTTTCTTACTTACGACATAATTTTCTCATGATTACTAAATAGTGGGTATAAATTCTTTCTAGAATCTTGATTTATAAGTCTACTCTCTCGATTCCAATAAAAAAAGAAGAAAAGAGACATTTTGTTTTTAAATCATTATATTTTCTTTTAGGTTTCTTTGTATTTAGTCGAGATCCACCTACTGCCTCGAAACCTAAACCTTTGTCTGAGTGGTGCCCCGGTACGTACATATTTCAAATATCTGGTTATGTCATAATATAATTTTTTTAATAAAAAAAAAAACATGTTTTGTACTCTAATTAAAACTAAATTAAATATTATTCTTGCTTGCATTTAACTTCCATTTACTAGTGATTATATTTATGTTGTATCAGTGTTGAGTATTTAAGTTCTCTAGGGAACTTTAAGCAGGCTGAGGCCCAGGCTAGTATGTGGTGGTAGAGGGGGGTCATTCTCATTCTAAGGAATTTTTATACAACATTCCGTAAAAGGGTTCGACCATATATACTGCAAGAAAGGTGGGGATGGGTCAGAATAAAACGTCCCATTTAATTGTTTAATATGTTTATGAATGATAAATAAATAATGATAATTGGAAAAAAATCTCCACAAAAATCCAGTTCTCTATTTAGAACAGCACCTCCCCTCATTACCACTACCACCTATGGTGCTCTGAGCCTGCAAATTTTGGCATGGGTAAAAAATTGGATTAAGAATTGTTTTGATTTACAGAATTGACTCCGGAGATCATTCAAGAAAAGGTTGATGCTATTCAAACTAATTTAACCATCGACAGAAAAAACACAACCAAGCACAGGCGTACTCTGATAAGCGCACCAGATGACAGGATTTCTGCCAGGAACCTTGGATTAGTCGGAGTAGTCTTCATTTGTCTCGTCGTCTTTGTCATCGTTTCTTTCGACTTTATTAACTTTTTTCAGATTTCCCGAAACAAACGCCCAGGTGTCAAAGAAGATTAAATGCATTGCGTCTGCTTTTACACTAGTACTATGAATATAGAGAAGTGAAAATGCGATTTGTCCAACATCTTTAAAAAATTTTCTTTGACCAAATGATAAGGTTATACATTGCTATGTTGTGGACTATATATAGTGTATTTCCATAACACTGATAGAGTCGCAAATATATTTTTTTAACTTCTCTGTGAGCAAAAAGCACTCCTAAATAAATTTTTGATGTATATTTTAAAGAAACTGTCTGTGTGAAAGAGGTCTCAATGTTCATTTTCCAAAGTTTTAACTGCATGTGTGATGTCTTGAAATGAAGATATTTAAAGATTTTTTATTGTCTCATCAGGCTTAAGGAAGGAGGGCATGGAATTACTATTTTCCCGCATTACCCATCGACGTTTCATTCCTATATGCTTGAAATAGCTAGGTTCAATTTCAGAGAAGAAGCAGAAAATGACCGACGCACGATGAAAGACGCCCTACAACAAACAAAACTAGAATGGCACACGTGACCTTAAAATTACCAATTTGTTTGTACATCCATGCAGTGTAATACACATGTGAGTCAAATTTCCATAATCAAAAGATCAAAATATATTCAAAATTGTAGAAAAATTACAATTGTAAAACAACAATGGAATAGAGAAACCAAATTTTCAAAGTGAGGTATTTATTTCATCTACCCTGGTATGATAAGTTCAAACTTGTTTTGGTGTAAACGATGGTAAGCGCAGTTGATTTTAGTTAAAATAAAGAAATTGTTAATTTACAGTGGTCTGGTATTAAGCTCACAAAACACTCGTCGAGAGACACAGATAGGTTGCGTTTTGTTTTGTGAAATAGATGATGTGGGCAAATAAGGGAAGCAAAATGCCTACTCGTATTGTGCTACACATGAAAAAGGACATTGTAAAATTATTAATAGATTAAAGCAAAATTATCTTTAATATTTCATTGGCAATAACAGATATTTTAGTTTTGAATTTGCTTATCTCCTTTAAAAATGAAATGTTTCTCTGGAATTGGTCTGCAATAATATACAGGCAATTGATAAATGAAATAATGTTGAGAACTATAATAACTTCCAACTACAGCTACTCTGAGCAATGAGCTCACTAAATGATAACCCCGCCTCCCATATTAATATAATGGCAGGCAGTGTCCATGTTTTGCTATGGGAAACCCAAAATATGCGTAGGATCAAAAAGTAAAATAGGAGGTGCACAATGGCAATATATAACTAGAAAGTCTGCTATTGCAAGTAATAGCGTACATGTATGTCGCCCCGAACTGGACAAGACTTTCATTTTTTCATAACTAAAACAACACCCATTAGCTACGCTTGGACAATTTGCAATTTTTAAATCCAATGAGCATAATGATATTAATCAATGCATAAATAAAATTTCATAAAGAATGCTCAAGGGACCAGAGAGAAAATCGTCGCTTTTTTCAGGTTTCCACGGCAACGGTAGCCATTTTTTAAACTGAATGACCACACAACCCAACTACAACCAGTGATCCACCTTTGAGGAAAGTTTCAGGAAGATTGTCCCAGCCATCTCCGAGAAACAGCCTGGAGAACAAAAACATGCGTACAATCGCAATATGTCGCCCGACTTCGTTCGAGGCGACATAATAAAGATTCTGTTGTGAAAAACTCATAAAATGTCATTCAGTGGTATAAGAGGAGTTGCGGATAAGAGATGGGTACCCCAGAGCGTAACAGACGGACGGACGGACATCCCGATTAAGATATACCCTACTGCTTTTCAAGCGGGGGTATAATAAAAACCTGAATCCCATTCAAATTAACTTATAACATTCGTATCTTCATTCATTCCATTTACTGGATAACTAGAATGACAAAATAAAAACTTTGGTTTGGATTTTACGTTTATTTTTTAAGCATATTTCTTTATATAGTAATAATTTCAAAAACCATAGGTACAAGCTATATAGATGTGGAGTATTAGTACTGCATACAGGAGGTTAAATTCGTCCGAGTTAATTTTGCTCTTTTATACTCGCAAACAATATTGAATGTCCTAATTTAAATTCACCCAGCCAGCGTTTTGTATAAAGGTAATATTTCTGTATTCTTTGAAGTTTTCCCGTTTTAAGTTTCTTTAACTGAGAGTAGGGCGATAGAGGCGAAATTAATACTTAGGCAAAAATTACGATCATCAAAAATTATTATTTTACTTTTTACAGCCCTCGCTTGAAAAGTGGGAGGATAAATAGTACTGTGGTTTCATCAATTTTTGTTGGCATCAATTTTTGTGGATTTTGTAAAATATACATTTTCGAGGATACGTAATTTCACAAATGTATGTTATATTTCGTTATTCAATGAACATTTAAATTCGTGGATCTGCTCAACAACTAAATCCACGAAAATTGGTGCTCAACTAATATTAATGAAACCACAGTATCAGGGATGTCTGTCCGTCCGCCTGTCTGGTACACTTTGGGGTACCCATCTCTTATCCGCAACTCCTCTCTTACAACTTAATGGAATTTGATGAAACTTTCACAGAATCTTTATTGCAAATTTTTATTGTGTACCTCTTATTTTACTTTTTGATCCATCACATATTTTGTGTTTACCACAGCAAAATATGGACAGTGCCATTATATTCATATGGGAGACCCTTGGTATCATTTAATGAGCTCATTGCTCAGAGTACCTCTAGTTTTAAACTCCTTAAAATTAGTCCTTAAAAATAAGAGACGTTTCTTTTCTTGTACCAAAAGTTTTAGAGTAAATCAGCCCCTATTAACCATTGATAATTTTGGACTATAATATGCATATGATTGTCTTGTAATATTGCCCAGAGAACAAAAAATTAACTTACTTGAAACTTGTAAAAACTTGACAAGCAAAAAAAAAAGAAGAAGAAAGAAACCAAGTAAGCAATTGCCAAACTAGCCAAACTAGAAAATCCTATTTCGTGGAGGAAAGGGGATGTTTCGATTCCAACTTCTCTTATTTCTAAATTTTATTAATACTTTATTCATACTCTACTACAATACCCTTACTTGACCATTTTGCAACAAAATATGGGTGGTGGACAATCGGTCTGTCAATTAACATTTTCAATTGTTAAAAGCGGTGTTTGGAAAATACTGGAGCCCCCCTCCTGATGCCACGTGCCTGTAGACTGTTAACTTTAGACCGTCTCTACTCTTGGGTGTAACATGGACTTTGTCATTCGATCACGCATTATTATAGTCATTGGTAGTATATAACACCCTCCGAATATTATTTCCATTTTTAAAAAAATTTATCGGTCAGTGATGCCACCAAGCAATCCTTCTGTATTAATTTCTGGAGCAACGACCTCTTCCAGCAATATTGCATACAGTGGTATACCCACCTAATATAAAAAATTCAACGTATAGGTATTTAATTTTAATTTAAATGTGTTTCATACAGCTATAAATATAAGCAATAAATTATCTTTCTTTGTTTGTTAACTAAGGGAATTAATGTCACATCTGTTGCAGTAATTTTATTTTTACATAACCCGCTATTTTATCAGCAACAGCTGCGACATTAATTGCCGTACTTACAACCAAATAAAGCATGTTTTGGTTTTAATAACTTCTGATTGCACAGTATATCGGAGACTGAACTGCAGCATGACCTTTTAATACTGAACTCTGTATCCTCGGCTGTGCATATTGCATTACACATTCTAGACCAAAGTAGAGGTTGTGCAATGGACATGGTTACATGTACTACGTACATGTTTTGATAGAAACTGTATAGACTTTGTATAGAGTGAATTCAAAAGTGATGACTTCCAGATTAATTTTTTTTTGAAAATTCTCAACTACCCATAACATTGTTTTCTCTTACGTTTATCATCATATTGAATATGCATTAGGGTTAAATTCCTGATGTGACAAAAAGTAAACCATTAATTAAAAAAGTATCAGAATTTTAATATTGGGGTAAATTAAAGGAAAATATCAAATAACATCCTGAAAGACTTTCTAAAATACATAATCGAAAGAATTTTTAGCTTTTAACTTCTTATTATTGACATTTATGGAAATATGAGAAAACAAATTTTCTGAGAGAAAAAAATCTTGTAAAAAATGTTTCTTTTAGAAAAATATTAGATTGTATTCGTGGGATTCGAACAGTAAAAATCCGAAAGAACACACTGCTTTGAGACAAACGCGCTAATCACTATGCTACACGGCTTTTGATGATTGTGGGCATTTAAATCATGTTTGTGATATGACCCTTGACAGAATGCAGTATTTTTGCGGAAAGATGTGAATGTTTTTTCATTAAGTGTACTTTTAAGGTATAGTGGGTCTTCGCTCCATTTTTTTTTTTGAAAACCAAAATATGTTTATTTTATTGCAAGCTTTTAGGATTATCTTTTAAAAAATGGAGCGGACACCCAATCATATAAAAAAAATTGTTAAAGTGTGAGAAGGATCGTTTTTGTTCTTTTTTGTGTATGCATGCTTTTTCGTAAGCAAATATTTTCAGGTTTTGTGGGATTTTTGTAAATTGTAGAGATTTTAAATTTAGTATACTTTAGCAATAGATGAAATATCAAATAAAATTTGAATATAATTAAGATAAAATTTTTCATTTCTTATCTGTCGCACTATAGGCAGCCCCGTGGGGATCCGGGTTAGAATAGGTCCTCAGTACCCCTTTGCTTGTCGTAAAAGGCGACTAAATGGGGCGGTCCTTCGGACGATACCGTATAAACCGAGTCCCCGTGTCACAGCAGGTTTGGCACGATAAAGATCCCTCCCTGCTCAAAGGCTGTAAGTGCCGAGCATAGGCCTAAATTTGCTGCCCTTCACCGGCAATGGTGACGTCTTTATATCAGTGAAATATTTTGGAGAGGGACGTTAAACGGTATACAATCAATCAATCAATCGCACTTCAGGCACTTCGTCTGCCTAATACCCCCATCTACTTTTAAAAATGCTGTTTTATCCTTCGGTTAAGTTACAAATAATTGAAGTACCCTTTATTGTCTCTCTTAAGATATATTCTTATTAAATCATATTATGCGTGTCGTAAGAACTTTGCACTGGTTATTCTGTTATTTTATATTTCCACCCATATGCAAAATTTGGAATTGAATACCAATTCATGAGATTTTAATTTATAAACTAGTATATGTTTCTCAAAAACTCTTGCCTGTATAATTCATAAAACAATGTGCTGCAATATTTTGTGCATTCTGTACATCTCCAAGAAGATTGAAATTCCTCTTGACGTGTCATATTATGTTTAAATGAGGAACAGAAAACTCAATGAAAACTTTGCTGTCTCCAGTGAGTGATTTATAGGGGATATCATAACTAGCTCATGGAAAATCTATTGGATAAAAGTCCTAACAAGCTATCTGAAAAACATAAGAAGCTTTTATCTAGTGTATGGATTTTTTTTATTGATTTCTCAAGTTCAGTGTATTTTTTTTTTAAAAAGAAGAGCCTAATGGAATTCATGTTAGCAAAGCACAATTCAAACCATTAGAATTTAATTTTAAAAAAATCCAATCTCTTATAGAGTTACAGAAGCTCCACTTTTTAAAATTTATTGATTGTATATTGTTTAACGTCTCTCTTGAAAATATTTTGCTCATATGGAGACGTCACCATATGTCGGTAAACGGCTTCAAATTTTGACCTATACTCGGTATTCAGGGCCATTGAGCAGTGAGGATTCTTTATCGTGCCAGCGCCTACCGTGACACGGGACCTACGTTTTTAAGGTCATATCCGAAAAACCCGTGACTTTCACTTCTAGTGCCGAGCGCTTGGCGAAGGAACAGTCACTACCTTTGTTTACGTCTTAGGTATGACGCGGCGCGATCGAGAATCGAACCCAGGCCTCCCGATCACGAAGCGAACGTTTTTGTTCTCTTTTATTGGTGAACATCAAAATGAATATACGTACAAACATCTCTTACAATTCTATAAAATCAAGATAAAAATTTTATGATCATGATTAAAAAAAATAAATAATAAAACATCATCAGTCAGTTTAACTAAAGGGTTTCTGTGCAAAAATTTCTTTGAAAACACTTCCTTTTTCTTTTCAACAATACATAATTGATAATGTTGACATGAGACATAATGCTTTAACATGTACTTACAAAGCCTTAAGTTTGTAAAAATATTTGTCGCCTTCTATAAATACAAAATCTAAAAATGGATATAAAAAAATTAACAAAAAATATATAAACATTCTTTACCTCACATGGAAATGTTCTCATAGACTATTGTCACACCAATATCAACGTCCTTTAAAAGTGACTCTAAATAATGAATCACAAAATTGTTTTTAAAGTTCTACTAATTCATCACATGTTTAAAACAAATGTAAAAATATCTTCATTTTCAGATCTACAAATTGGAGATAAATTTGTCTCTGATTTTCCAATTTTTAATAATTTTTCATATGTGAAAATAGCATTGTGATATATTTTAAAATCTGATTCAACTAAATCAGGAGGTTTATGCGCCTCCCACAATGAATCCCATCTTTTTGTTAAATAATTATCATTCAACAATCCAAATTTGTTTTTCCAGTATGTATCTGATACAGGCATTTGAAAGAGTTTTTCAAAAAATATTTTATAAAATATGTTTGTACATGTAGTGCATGAATTGAACAAATTTCTTCTTGCTTAAATGAAATAAGAAACTCAGGATTAAAAACATCTCTCCTGTACTCATTTTTCAAAACATATTCCTTCCAATCTTCTGGTAAAATAGAAAGTAAATTTGTATAATTTTCCTTAATTGATGATACACTTATTTCTGAATTGTCTTCATGTATAATTTCAACAATGCTAGACAACGGTAAAAACCAGTAATAACTTCGTGTGCCATATCTTTCACATGGGTTATACCAGCATTAATAAAATGTTTCCAATATAACATTTTGTTACCATTCATTATTTTCGGATTACAAAATAATCAGTATTTAAAAATATCATTACCCCTTTCGGGATTATAAACGTACTCTTTTACAGCATACCACGCACTAAATAATTCCACATAAAAACTAGGTAAGCTTTTAAAATCTTTTTTCATTTCGTAGGTTCTATGGTCGATACAATGACCTTGTCAGCAAATACAGTTTATCATTGAGTCAAATGCTGACTGACGTTTTTCATACCAATTGTTAGTCCATTATTTTTACACTGAATTGACGACGGATTTTTTCCGTTATTTCCTGATCATGACAAGGAGCACACGGCGGATGAGACCGGTCGGCAGGGGATGCTCACTCCTCCATGGCACCTGATCCCACCTCTGATGTTTTGGGGGTCCGTGTTTGCTCTGCTCTAATTTTGTATTGTTTTATGGACTTTGAGAATGAATAATCTTCGTTATCTCCATATCCTTCTTGTTAAACTGTATTAAAAATGTTTCTATACCTGCTTTTAAATTACCAATCTTTATCAAAAAATAGTTGAATATACCTTTCCATAAAAATTCTTTTGTGTGACAACAATATTTGGCTAAAATATTTAATCTAAATGATAACATTTTTGAATGGATATCACCTATTTTCAATCCACATTAATGTTTCTCACCAATTATAGTTTTATACGAAACTAAGTGAGCACCAAAATTCCAGACAAAATTAGAACACTCTCTTTGAATAATTTCTCTTGCCTACTGAGGGATTGAAATAACTGTCAAGGTGTACTATAATTTAGACATAAGCAAACAATTGATTACAATAACTCTTCCTTGAATTGATAAACGTCATTATCTCCATAAATTGATAAATTGTTTGATTTTTTGCACTTTTTCATTCCAATTCAAATGTTCACATTCTATTCTATTTTTACCAAAATAAATACCAAGTATTTTCATGACATTCGTTTGAGAAATACTAATTGATATTTTTTTCATGTTCTAAAATATCTCCAATTCCTATGCACATTATTTCAGATTTCTGAACATCAATTTTGGCTCCGGATGCTTTTCCATACAAATCAAAAATGTTTAAAACTTCAAAAACAGATGTTTTGTCAGAGAGAGTCAAAGTTGTATCATCTGCATGCTGAAACATAAGTTCTGTCTTATCTGACATTGGAATCGGAATACCCTTTATTAAATCGTTTTGTTTAATAATATAGCTTAATGGTTCTGCTGATAAAACATATAACAAAGCAGACATTGGGCATACTTGTCTCACTGAATTCTTGACTGGAAAATATCTAGTCAAAAATCCGTTACATTTTACACTAGTGTATATGTCAGTAAAAATAATACGTATTCATTTTCTGAAATATGGTCCAAATCCAAATAATTCTAAAACTTCAAACAAATACTCATGACCAATGATTCAAATGGGTCCTAGAATAAAATGTGTAAAAATAAAGAAAATTTAACCGGTAGTTTCAGATATTTTTGCGATCAAAAAACTTTCAATGCCCAAAAAAACTAAAAAGATTCAGTAGATGCTGTCACAATATTTGACTTTTGACCTCTTGATATGACCTTTACCTTAGTTGTACATAAAGAATGGAGACTCCTTATATATGTGTCCAAATATCATTCCTCTACTATGTATGGAACAAAAGTTACAATGCATTTTATAACAGACTGTCACATGCTTGTTTATTACACTTAGTTAACATAAAAACATTCTAAAATGTAAGCCCCAAAGTGACCAATATATAGGATTCTCTGGGGGTTTTTCACAAAATATGACGCAAACATGTCAAAACTTATTATTTTGCTTACAGGGATCATTCGTTGTTGTCAATATAGTGATATTATTCTTCTTTTCTCCGATACTTTTTAAAAAATGGGTTAAAATAGAATCCC
Organism: Saccostrea glomerata; assembly: GCA_003671525.1. Taxonomy (NCBI): domain Eukaryota; kingdom Metazoa; phylum Mollusca; class Bivalvia; order Ostreida; family Ostreidae; genus Saccostrea; species Saccostrea glomerata. The sequence goes on from PRKT01000463.1 coordinate 438,050, forward strand.
CTGGTGTTTTGTCCTACCTTAAGGTGAAGAATACTCAGCGTTTTAATGCCTCGGGTATCATCATGTACACGGACCCCTCGGACTTTAACAGAGGAAACAGCACTTACCCCGATTCCTGGTGGATGCCACCTTCCGGTCTCCAGAGGGGCACTGTGGGGCCGGACGGAGACCAACTGACCCCTCTCTATCCCGCAACTGGTGAGTACATTTTTAATCTGTAAAACACAATGTGGATCAAGAGATAAATTTTTGATATCAGTTAAATTAATTTGAAGACAATTCGTTGTTACTTGTAATATTTTAGTGAATTCTTAGATACAAAGTGTATGAAATGCGAATTAAAATAGGGAGTTTGGAATTAAAAGTTATTTGATGCTTCTGAGAAATTATTTATTCATTTTTAAATAGACTACGCTTACAGAGTAAAACAGCCAGATATTGAAATCCTAATACAGTGTATAATGTTCAGAACACCAACATATTGAAAAATGTTGGAATCACAAGCATAATTACTTGATATATTGATTGTAAAAATATTTTATTCCATTGTTAAAATTCTTTGAAAAAATTAAAGATTTCGTTACTTTTATTTCATCTGGTATTTAATATTATAAAGAAAAATATTTTTTGGTGAAAACTGAATTAAAATAAGCGATATATTTATCACTTTTGATCTTCCTCTCGCACAAATTATGAGATGAAGATCAGTACAATAATTAGGTATGCAATGTGAGTCCGACTGCTTTTTATGTTGAATTGAATTTTCTTATTGTAGGAGAATTCGTGTAGAGGTTAGTAACTTTGAAGAGAGAAGAATAGTTGAAAATCTTATTGGATACATCAAAGGCGCAAAAGAGCCAGGTCTAGCATTGTTCATATAATTTTATTTTAGCAATAATTTAATTATTTGTCAACAAACCTGTTTTAATACCCTTATTGTGCTTGAATCCCTATGTTTGTATTTAGAGTTTATGCAATATCACAGTCTTTATAAATTTTTATATAAAGTACATATTTATCCTTTTATTTTCTTTCAATTTGTTTTTACATTGATAAGCTACCTCGATATTTCAAATAATGTTTTACACTCAAAAATGTTAAAATTTATTTAAAATTTATTACATTTATTAAAATGTTATAATTTATACTGACAAATATATTTTTTTACTTGATAAGTTAGCCCAGATATTTTACATAATGTTTTACACTCAAACTGTTGAAATTTATATACAAGTTTAACATTAACTATTTTTTTTATAATTATTTATACAGATAGATATATTTTACTCGGTAACCATCACGATGCGTGGGTGTTTGGTGCCATTGATCCCCTCTCAGGGACTGCCGTTATGACGGAACTTATACGGGTATTCGGAGAGATGCTTAAATCTGGTAGCGTAATTTTGTACAATTAAATACAATGCCATTTTACATCTTTTTATATTTTGCTGCGAGTGCTTGAAAATAAGAATCCAAGATACTCAAATATATTTAGCTCTGTTGGCAAGATAGTAATATGTTTGTCGTTTGTCTGTCCATATGTCTGTCTGTAAACAATTTTTCAAAAGGCTAATCCAACTACAGTTTTGCATTTGTTTCAATGGCTACTAAGAATTAAAAAAAAATGAAATATACATTCAAAATACTACTCCTCCTACAGATTTAGTCTGATTCCAATATATCTGGTACAAAAGTGACCAACATTTAGATACATACATGTAATTATATGCATTGATTTTTGATCTCGATAAATTGTGTTTAAAAAAATGAAAATATTAAAAATTGATACTCCTCCAACAGATTTGGTCTGATTTCATTGTAACTTGGCACACCGGTAGCGTACACTAAGATACATAATTCTGATTATCGGATTTTGATTTCGATGAATAGTGTCTTTGTAACTAAAATTAGAATTTTTTTAAAAAATCTTTTGAAAATGCAACCCCACCCACCTACCTTTGAGTCTAATTTCAATATCATTTTGCATGTAAGTAACTACACTTAGGTACATAATTTTGCATATTGGTTTTTGATTTTAATAAATGGTGTTGCTTTTATTAATAAAAAAAGAATAGAAAACTCTGTAAAATTCTTTCAAAATGTTTCTTTTCCTACAGTTTTAGTCTGATTACGATAAATATTTCCAAATAAAGAGACTTAATCCAGGATTATTATTGAATATAGGTACTCGACCTGACCGCACCATTGTGTTCTGTGCTTGAAGAGTAGAGGAACATGGCATAATAGGATCCAATGAGTGGGTTGAGGTAAGAACGATAACTTGTTTATCATTAGAACATACAGGGTTGTGTTCCTAGGTTTACATTTTTTCCTTCTAGCGTTAAAAGAAGTTATGACAGAAATAGGTACATATGATCAATTTTAGTCGACTTATTTTTGCCAAGAAACACCATGCCGTCTGTTTGCAATGGTTTATTTTCTTTCTAACATTACTTTGTTATGTGAACGTTATTTATTTTTTAAATGTCTTTATTTCTGAAGAAAGACAAGTTAGAAATTCATGGATAAATCATTGCTTAACGTTTGCAGTATTTCAAATGGTAAATATATGGGGAAAAGGTGTATATATGTCTAATTCCTATCCCCGATATAAATGAAGTGAGATGTTAGTTACTCTAAGAGTGTGTCAAAAATTTTACTTTGGAATATGGATAGAAAGTACCTGATGAAGATCAGTATTCCAATTGAAATGTAAACATACTTGACTGCCGAACTTAGCTCTCCGATTTTTTGGTTGACAGACCGTCTATATCCCAATATTTCAGGCCAGTGCGAGCTACATGTCTGCAGCTAAAACATGCTTAGTATGTTTATATTTATGATCACATGAACTCTATTTAAATCGACAATTTAGTATTCAAAATGATCGTCTACATTCTAGCCCAAAACCTTCACGTTCTTATGTTACATGGATATGTAAACCTGACGTTTTGCTTCTGCACTTCTACACTTATGCAGTTGTGAAAAATCATTAGAATCCGGTGAATAAATACAAAAAATATGTATTGTTTTAGGAGTACGTGAAAGTGCTAAATAAGCGAGCTGTTGCTTACCTGAATGTTGACTACGCAGTAGATTACAACTATGTCTTGACTGCTGGAACCAGTCCACTTCTGCAGGATTCCCTGTATGAAGCTACTAAAATGGTAAGTGCTCATGGAAATCGTGTAGTATTTCACTGTTCTATGAAAGAAGTTCTAAAAATTACTAACCGAATAGTTCAGATACCATGATAATGCAGCTAGAGTGTCCATCTTTTTTTTGTAAAACGGAATAAACAGAACTGTAAAGTAATTGATATAATTTAGAATAGATTAAAAACATTATTTACATCATTTAAAGTAGAGTACTAGAAAACGTTATTTGCATATATATTTCACCAACGTAAATGTAAGTAAACAACAGAAATTCTGCTCCGTAATACTTCTTTGTCTTTAAATATATTTTAGGAGAAATAAGGAAGGTACCCTATTTTGAAAACCAAATATGTACAACTGTTCTTTAAGTCTGAAAAAACATTTTTCATTGTTATTTCTTTTCTTCACTTTACACAATTCCATACCTTACAATAAATTAAAATCTGGGCACCTGTTCTCAGCTGTAAAATTTCTTAGAGACCGTGTTTTATGCCCCGTTCATAGATTTGTATTGCTGGTAGATTTTTTTTATGCCTCGTTAACAGATTTATTTTGCTGGTAGATTTTTTATGCCCCGTTCACAGATTTGTATTGCTGGTAGTTTTGTTTTCTGCCTCGTTCACAGATTTGTATTGCTGGTAGATTTTTTATGCCTCGTTCACATATTTGTTTTGCTGGTAGATTTATTTTATGCCCCGTTCACAGACTTATTTTGCTGGTAGATTTTTTTATGCCTCGTTCACAGATTTGTTTTGCTGGTAGATTTTTTTATGCCTCGTTCACAGATTTGTTTTGCTGGTAGATTTTTTATGCCTCGTTCACAGATTTGTTTTGCTGGTAGATTTTTTTATGCCCCGTTCACAGATTTGAATTGCTGGTAGATTTTTTAGATCGATCTCTGTTTGCTCTCTCCACCTTTTTCATTAGAACTTCCTCAACATGAAAATCTTCTATTTTCAATTTTTTTTTTGAATTAATTTTTTATCTCAAGGCTCCTAATCCAGACACTACTAGCCGTGATAAAACAGTGTATGATGCCTGGAAAACAAGATACAGTTCAGATGATGTATAACCAAGGTATGAATTGTCAAAGAAATCGCCAAAGATTGTCAAGGAAAATGAAGGAAAATGGAGTTTAGGAGAGTATCTTTTTAAAATGTTTTTAATACACTTTGTTAAAATTATTAGTTATCATCATATTTAAGGAGTAATGCTACACCAAAATTTTATTTGATGGATCTTTAAGACATCCTTTTTTGAATTACACTGTAGGTTTGGAAGACTGATAATAAATAACATTTTGTTGTAGCATTCCTCCCTAACGTTGGTTTTGCTACAGGTTTTCAAGTTTACTTTCTTAAATTCAGAAACCGCGATAATTTTAGATATAATATGTAATATTTTATTTTCATTCAGCGTATTTTATTCCCTGGCTCTGGTAGCGACATGGCTGCATTTTATCAAAGAGCAGGAGTGCCATGCATAGACATGTGGTTTACTTATGATTCGGTGACAGTTTTCTTTTGATTGGAAATGGTTTATAGATTCGTCTGAAAACAATGTTTGGTAGAGTTTTGTTTAGTACAAGTGAATACTTAACACATGTGAAATATTTATAGATACAATATTATAACCCTCCCCCGTTTTAAATTTGCCCAGACACAGTTTTTTCTTAAGAAATAATGCTGTCTTTTTTCTTATTTGTTCCCATCTAAACTCATCCACTTGCAAGAAGGACGAGAAAGGATAAAATGAAATGGGGACGAAAATCTACCAATCTACAGATTCTTTTTTTTTTCCATACCCAAATTAACTATACTGAACCATGTCATCTCGAATAAATTTGATATTCATTCTATCACTTCTTTTCAGAAAAAATGGGATATCCTTTCCTATCTGGTATATCACTCTGCATATGAAACAGTTTATTTGTATGAGAAGTTTATTGATCCAAATTACGCATACACGAAATCAATGGCTGAATTGTGGGGCATCCTAGCATGGTAAGAATGAAAGTTAAAAATTAAACTCTTACTG
>PRKT01000464.1:9682-56089 GCA_003671525.1 Saccostrea glomerata
CAAATCCAATACACATTTTTAGCGGGTTTTCGTTGTTAGGGAAGCGCTTGCATTTGCAATCTTGACAGCGCTTGGAAGTCATACATCCTGGCGCAATGCAATCATGACCATAAATCTTGCCTGCGTTTGAAAAACACATCATGACTAAGCCAAGATTGACGCTTGACATTGCATCCTGACTTGGCCAGGATTGACGCTTGAAGAAATCTTGACTGCGTTTGGAAGTAATATATCCTGGCGCAATGCAATCATGACCGACCAAGATAGATGGTCATGTTGTCAATCCTGACTCGGTCAACATTGAATCATGACCCGGCCAAGATTGGATGGTCATGTTATCAATCTTGACTTGGCCATGTTCAATCTTGACTGAGCCATGTTATCAATCTTGACTTTGCCATGTTATCAAACTTGACTGCGCCATGTTATCAATCCTGACCTGGCCAAGATAGCATGGCCATGTTGTCAATCTTGACTTGGCCATGTTATCAATCCTGACTACGCCATGTTATCAATCCTGACTTGGTCAAGATTGAATCATGACCTTGCCAAGATAGGATGGCCATGTTGTCAATCCTGACTTGGTCAGGATAAGATGGCCATGTTACCAATCTTGACTTGGTCAAGATTGAAACATGACTTGGTCAGGATAGGATGGTCATGTTATCAATCTCGACCTGGTCATGTTATCAATCCTGACCTAGTCAAGATGGTAAAAATCCTGACCTGGTCATATTTAAATCTTGACATGGTCAGGATTGATAACATGACCAGGTCAAGATCGTTTTTCAATGAAATATATAGAATATGACATGGGGGTCCCCTATGGCTTTCCATACTATGGAAAGTGGTCCCCTATGGCTTTCCATAGAATATATAGAACATGACCGCCCAAGATTGAATTACTATGAATATATAGAACATGACCGTCCAAGATTGAATTACTATGAATATATAGAACATGACTTGGGGGTCCCGTGTGGCCGATCATGACATGGCCGGGATTGTAAACATGACCGCCCAAGATTGAATTACTATGAATATATAGAACATGACTTGGGAGTCCCGTGTGGCCGATCATGACTTGGCCGGGATTGTAAACATGATCGCCCAAGATTGAATTACTATGAATATATAGAACATGACTTGGGGGTCCCCTGTGGCTTTCCATAAATAACGTTCCATAGACACCTTCGTGACGATCAATGATTTGTTTATACAGAGCTATTTGGGATCTAGTCAGCGATGCAACAGTATTTTTCATAGTTTATAATAGCAACTTCTTTCAACTTGGCATTTTAAGATTTTTTTGGATATATTTGATTTCAAAGCTAACGTTTTTAATATAAATTTTGTAGCTTAAACTGTGATGTGTAACTCACGCTAAAACTAACTCTCGCTAAAACATACTTACAGACTAATAAGCTACATCAATTTTAACAGAAGTACACTTCTATTTTGTATCCCACCCCGTTACGAGGGGACAAAGAACTATTAATTAAAATTAAAATTTTGTTTTCAAGTGCTATCGAGGTCACTTACAGATTAGTAGCAGACGAATTTTTGAGCGTTTCTTTTTTCAACATAAAACCACACACCGTTCAATATCTAGAAATCCAATGATTTGTTTAGAACTGTTTCAATATCTAGAAATCCAATGATTTGTTTAGAACTGTTTCCTGGTTCAAAACAGTTAATCAGCTGCAATCAAAATCTTTATCAATGCGATTGTAATGTTGTTATAAAAAAGTTTATTTCTCCTATCTTTCAACATTGGTTATATTCTTATCAAGAATTATTCCGAAATAATCCCGGAAGTTTACTTTTACAACAGTAAGTCGAGATCAAAGAAAAATAGTGGAGATTTCTCTCTAATAAATCACGGACGTCATCAAATACTTGTCAAATCAGAAACACATATCAAACCTGTACACCAGATATGAAGATTGGACCCTAGAATGAAATACTTATCTTGAACTTTTTTCGCAGTGAACACTGTAAATTGAATATACTATCTGTCTTTTTTTTAAGTTAAGCTGGGGAGTTTATTTGACCTCCATTCACCATTTAACTTCCGTAATGTATAAGATAACATGATAAAAGACCGGGTTTTGTTATCGTTCAGATAGAAAGAAATCAATAAATGTTTCGAACATATTGATTTTCATTTAACTTGTTAATAGTCTAGGTCACCTATACGTTTGTTGCATCGATGCGTGGTCTCACACCAAACTTTGAGTGGGGGGGTCAAACGACTTGCGTGACCTAGGCTAACTTGTTAAATGCAATTTTTTTTATAAATCCAGCAAAAGAAGAAATCGCTTGCATTCTATACACACGTATACAAAACATTATTCTGCAATATGTAAGAAAATGCAGACTTTATTTTTAATTATATGTTGTTTACTTGATTACATTAAAGTATATTGCACCCAAATGTTTTAAATTAATCTTTTTGTACCTTTTATGATTGATACTCCGACCTTTTCAACAATTGCAATTATTTAGTGAATGCAAATATACAAACACTACATAGAATTGACACTTCGCTTCTGTAAAGATTTAAAGTCTTAAGTAAATGTTCTTCCAAACTCATTTTATCTTTTTTTTCAAATCAATAAAGACATCTGAATATTGAGTAATGTTCAACCCTGACATTTTTTCATAGTGACCTAGAAATGGTTCGCAATAAATTTCACCATTCAAAAATAACTTTAAATCTAGATAAAGTAAATCTGCAGAATAACCTACATTGAATGAATAAATGCTTACAGATTACTTCGTATACACGGAAGAATAGCTTGCTTATCAAACCTGAATGTTCATTTCAAAGGTACAATGTACAGAATGTGGTTTAAATGGATTGTAGCCTTTTTTGGAATGTGTTGCGTATCAAAGACATCATGTTATGGTTAGTACATTTTATAACACATGTGTGATATTCTTTCTAGTAAATAAAACACTTATATTAATTATCTTAAGGTATCTATAATATATAGCTATTCAAAAGTGGCACACAATTCAATTATCAAACTATCCATGATATAGTTTGACCCTATTAAAGAGCTGAAGATAATATTGTACTTGTAATTTAACGCACTTAATTGTGTGTATGAGAGAGTGTGTGTGTATTCGTTTGTCTTGTACAAAACAGAAGGGTTGTGATGTACGTCGTCAAATGCTGCTTCCATTTCTCAAAAAAAAACTCTTTTAAAGGGGCTGGGTGATTCTGGCCAATTTTAGACTATTTTGATCCCCTTTAGAAGAGAGCGCCAATTAAAGATATACTAAAAAGATCAAATTTTAAGATTAACATTTATGAAATGTTTCTTTGCCAAATTATCGTTGACAGCTTAAGATTTCATATTTAAAAGACTAAGTTATATCTGGTGGTCAATTTGTTGAACCGCTAGCCCCTCAAGGAATTTATTTGAAAATCATAAGATTATTAACGAAATTAATATACGTATTTATAAGAGTAATTTGAACAATATTAACCGTATAGAATTTACTTTTATTCGATATATCCTAATAATAGGATTTTAATAGTAATTGACAAAAATGACAAATAATCAATATATGAACGATTGCGAAGAGAACTGAATTTTTTAAAATCATAAAAAGGTTACAAAAGTTAATGTGTAAAAATAACATTCCTTAATCACATCATTAACAACAAAAATATTTTTATACCAATACAGGCATTCTTTTGTTTTATTTTTATCATCTCTCCTTTTAGTTCACGAAGCATCTCGAGGACCTTTCATACCTTATCATTGTTTGATTTTATTTCTTTGTTGTTTAACGTGCCTGTAGGGAATTTTTCACTCAAAGACACCATCTCTTGTCGGTGGATAGCTGCAAACTCTGTCCCATATTCGGCACTAACAGGCATTGAGCAATAACGGATCTTTTTCGTGCCAAGACCTACTGCAACATAATCCGCTACATAAGTATTAACGCTTTATTACTTTGCGACACTAGAGCAGACGCTTTTACCACTGCGCAACGCGGACGTATTTTTCGTCGAAGAGGATCATGAGGATTTCCAGATAAATAAATAAATAAATAAATAAATATATTAGTTATATAGATCAATAAATTATAAATTTGAGAGGGTTTTAACGTTTGCAAGAAAAATAAATAACTACTTAATGTATCTACATGGCTATCAAAAGTTAGAAGGATACTCTCTATCCCCTATTCGAATGTCGAACTACATGCTGTGACCGGGTTTCTTATCAAATTACTGTAATGAAATATATTGAGATATGCCTGTCATCAAAAAAGGGTGGGATTAAAAAAAAATAAACGTCAAACAAATAAATATGAACACTAATATATGTACATATATAACAAATATAAGATAAGACGGTGGAAGAAAGGGGGATGAAGGGAGGGTTTTCGACAAAAAATTTCCTTGTAAAGAGCAAGAACCATCTTATGCATAAAATGGCCCTGTATTTATATCAATTAATTAACTACCACCCTCTTTCCATTTTCATATATCAAAATAAAGTAGACACTTGGTGCTTTCGTATTCTATAATGAAATTTCGTTTTGAGAATCCAAATATTTGAAAACAAGCTATGAGAAATTGCAATATTCTTGAAATTTGCAGAAAATATGCGTATTTGACTACCTTCAGCAAAGAATTAAAATATGGGCACAGCCCACGATCTAAATATAAAACATGTTTTTTGATCTTCAGAAACAGGCCTTTCATTATGTAGTTGCATATTTTGGATCAGAGGTTGTTCTCTATATGCAATATTGAAAAAACGCTTCGATTTTAGGTCATTTTCAAAGGAATTTACAGGACATGAGGAAAATGACGCATTTTACGACGTCATAATGCATTAATTAGATGTGAAATTACGTCACAATTAATAGATTACGTAGTCACCAACAGTTAAAGTGATAAATACTTCATTTGCAACCTAAACTGAGCGGTTTTGAATTTTCAGAAATTCTCAGGGCCACGAAATGCCCAAATTGGCTCTACCTCTTTGTGTGGCTTTCTCCTTTGGTAAATAAAACAATGGTCACGTGATTAGGAGAAGCCACTCTGATTGGTTGTAAATTAAGTCAATGGAGTTATAGATTAAAATTAGGTAATTGATCCCGATCTAAATATTTTTTAAAAATGAAACAACTTTACAATAATAACCGAATAAAAACATGTTACATCAGAAATAAATTATAACAAATAAAACAATTACAGTTCTTATAACTCTGTCACATAAAGGATATTATTATTGTAATTATAATAACTCATTTATGTTCCTCTGTTATTATGCAAGACCGAAGCCAAGACTACTGAGCTAGTTTTTTGATGGATTGAAATTAAAATAACAACAGTAGTGAAAGAAAAAAAAATGTCATTTATTTAGGTAAATGACGCAAAATAAAATATAAACATATTATAAGGGGGTCAGACAAGAATAGAAAAAAAACTTCGAAAGAATACAAAAATCTTTTGTATCATATTATGCAATCTGACCCCCTAAAATTAAATATATCATAAAGCAGGCACTGAAATGCCTGTCATAAAAAAATGGTGGGATAAAAGAAAATAAACGCACAATCCAATTGATTTAGAAGGGAATGAGATGCGTTACTGAAAAAAAAGCGAGAGGAGCTTTCTGTCAAAACTTATTTGTCCATAATACACATTGTGTATTCCACTTAAGTATATTCATGCCAAATGTGAGCACTTGATGCCAAGATTGAAAGTCATTGATGACGGAATGAAGGAAGCCAATTTAAATCTTAGACATAATCAATATGCTTATAAAAACTTATTTTAAAATGTTTAGAATAGATCATACTAAATAATTATTATACTGACACCTTACACGTTTACAGGTTTCGAGGTAGATACAGTCCCTTAAAGTATTTTTTCATGTCATTCTAAACATATTTTCTTTTCCAAGAAAGAGCAAAAGCCATCTTGTGCATAAAATGGCCCTGTACGTATATCAATTAATTTACTATTACCCTCTTTCTCATTTCATATATCAAAATAAAGTAGACACTTGGTGCTTACATTTTCTATAATAAAATTTCGTTTTGAAAATCCAGATATTGGAAAAAACAGGTTTGAGAAATTGCAATGTTCTTGAAATTTGCTGAAAACATGCGTATTTGACTACAATCAGCAAAGAATTAAAATATGAGCACAGCCCATGATCCGAAAAATAAAACACGTTTTCTGATCTTCAAAAACAGAGCTTTCATTATGTATTTGCATATTGTGGATCAGAGGTCGTGCTCTATATGAAATATTGAAAAAATGCTTAAACTTTAGGTCATTTTCAAAGGAATTTACAGAATTAGAGGAAAATGACGCATTTTATGACGTCATAATGCATTGACTAGATAGAAAAATTACGTCACAATTAATAGAAACGTGGTCATCAACACTCCAAGTGATAAATACTGCATTTGCAACCTAAACTGATCGCTTTTGATTTTTCAGAAATTCTCAGGGCCAAATAAGGCCCAAAGAGGCTCTTGCTCTTTTATAAGTTTTTCAATTTTATGCAAAGAAGAGATATATCAGTCCAAATCTTTAATGTTGTGTTTATTATTTGAAGATACTGTACTTTTCTTGCTTATTTACAAAACTATTTTCATTCATTTTTTCTCTTTTTTCATTTTAAATTTTAGTCAACCTTGCCAACAAAACAGTTTATAAAGGCACACCTTCACAGAGTTCAAGCTACGGCATGTCAATGTTCTCAGCAGATAAAGCAGTGGATGGGCAGATTCAAAACGGGACAGACGGTAGTTCTTGTAGTTTTACAATAGGACAAACAAAATACAAAACAGCATGGTGGAAGCTACCTTTGAAACTGATGTCAAACATTGCATACTTGCAGATACAGTTCCGGAACACGTGTACAATATTTACTAAAAACAATCCAATTAGAATATCGATCAAAAGCATTTTTCATTTATTTATTATGCATATATTTTAAGAAATTATTTTATCTATGCAAAATAGAAGGTCGTGAATTGCATAAATAGCTTTCTTTTTTTAAAAATAAGTTTAACAGTTTCTTTTGTTTCAAAAATAGATTATTATTCTACCTACGTTTCTAATTTTTTAAATTTTTACATGTACAGTCAAATATTTTTGTCAAACTATTAAAATTATCTAAAAGATTAAAAAAACGCATGTCAAATTTTAGAGATAGTCTTATCCTAGCTGCAATGTCCATTAATTTTTTTTCATAATGTAAGGCCAAATTTGGTGTCTTAAAACTTTCACATTAAGGACAGACGAGACGTTCCTTAATAATAGATAAATTTTTCTAAGAGTTGGTCATTAAAGTATTGCTACTAAAACATGTTTACTCACAAAAAATTGAGGTACCTTACCAGGCATTTCTGCAAGATATCAGGGGTAGTTTTTCTTATATAATCCTTTGGGGAAGAAAAATAATTTTCCAATTTCAAATATTTAAGTGTTTGGATTTTTTAAAACCGTTTAGAAACTGGTTTAGAAATCAGAATGTTATTAAAATTTTGAATAGTTTTCATTCATTACGAAGATATACAAAACAGATTTTGAGGAACGTCTCGTCTGACCTTAAAAAAAAAAACAATTAAGGAATCTCTTTTTCAAAATTGATTTAATGAAAGCTACATTTGACTGCGTAATTTTCATTTAGAAAGATTGTACATGAGAAGACAAATATCAATACTTTAGTTTTGATTTAGAAGCTACGTGCATGTTTATTTAAAACATATAATGCAAGTTCTAAAACAAATATGATAGCATGAGGTTATCTTTAAAATAATGTCTGCTTACCCTTATCCGACTCAACATAAAATTAGTAGGACTTGAGGTAGCTGGGAAAGTCTTGACAGATTTAAAACATTTGATAATACGATAAGCAGAATCCATAGATAAAAATTTATCTTGTAACGGACTGTAAAAAGTAAGAAGTTATGAGTCGGATCATTTTTATTTCATTCGTTTGTCAGAAGGCAACCAAATAATATACATAAAAATGGACTGATTAACTATTTTCAGTAAAGGGTTATAAGCTTAATTTTTTTCCAATTCACACCCTGACATGTCAACTAAAGGTATTGTCTCTTTTAGGGCATCTGAATCCATTTCTGATGACCTAAGAGGTCTACGTTTGCTCCACTCTCCTTTCCTTTTCTTCAATTGAATTTTGAGCTTGATAACGTTTTGATTTCTTCATTTTTCATTTCAGTGGAAGACAGACTTTATGGATTTTCCGTGTATGTTTTTAACGATTCCTCTTTCGAACCACCGTCACCTCTTGGTTATAAAGTATTTACTTATGGTGGACATTCATGTCCGTCAGTTATGATGAACGTTACTGTCAATAGAGTAACCAAGGGAATAGCTCTCTTCAATTCTAATGATGAAAACCATCAACTTTGCAAAAAATACGAAAAGAGTTTTGCAACTATAGAATTATGTGAAGTCTTTGTCATGGGTAAGTTTGTAAAAATAGATGTACACATTTTGTCTCCTCGATATCAATGATTTTATATGCACACATTTAAATAAAAAAAATTTCAAAAGATTTTAAAAGAACTATTCTAATACAATTTTCTACGGATAAGCAAGCGTACATTATCAATTATTTTAAAAGAACAGAATTTGCATATTAAAGAACCTTTCAATAGATTTTCTTTCCCCGCTTAATTAATAAAAACTAAGATCATACAGCAGGTGCGTCAGGGGATCCTCACTTACACCTGATTCCGCCTTTAGTGTTTAAGAAATTCCCATGTTTGATTTGTTCACGATCTCTATTGTTTAGTTTGAATACTAATCATGATCTCCATCTTTCCTTGAAATGGGCAGTAAATAATAAAAGAAATTATTACAAAAATTTATTTAAAAACAAAATATCACAAACAAATGTGTTTTTCGAAATGGCTAAGAAAAGAATGTTATTAAGAATGTTATATGAATGCATACGGTTATACCTCTGATAATGTCTCACTCGTGTGGCTGTTGGTGAAATTATGCAGGTTCCCATGAAAAACACTTTGGATCTGATTGTATTGAATGTGACGATAAATGTTTAGACAGGCAATGTGATGTTTTCAATGGATCATGCATATATGGTTGTAGTGATCCTCTAATGATGCCCCCGGAATGCAATGGCAAGTAGCTTCATGCCATCATTACAATTTATAATTTTTTTAATTACACATTAAAGCCTTTAATTCTTGAATGCCTGCTCAGTTTTATTTATTTAAAAAAAAAGATATTTATGGAATTTTATTTCATTATGACTGATTCTTTGTATAATACACAAATACTAATACATTTTAGTTTGTATTGACGGTTATTATGGGTATCCCTGTGAACAATGTGGTCATTGTTTAAACCAAGAAGTATGTAACAAATCTAATGGCTCTTGCCAGAAATGTGAAGAGAATTGGTTGAAACCGATCTGCAAAGGTACGTCTTTAGAGAAAGATTAATGTTACCACTAAAGATGGTCTTGCATTCTTTTTTACTGGTCAGTTTCTGCATCTTTTCACGCCTCTCCTTTCTTTTTGGTTTTATATATTTGGAAGTCTTGTACCTTTGCATTGTAAGTGCGATTTAATTTTCGAATTTGCTAACAATATTTCTGGTATTTATGATTTAGAAAAAATCGTAATAAATAATAAATAAATAATAACAAAATCTTTGAAAATACCAACTCATTGAAGCAACAAATATACTAATAAATGAAAAATAGCAAATATTTATATTTTTGGAAAATAATAATAGATATATCAAGTAATATTCAAGGTTGATGAATTTTGTTTTGATGTGTGTTGTTGGAGTTGATTTAATTTAACCCAATCACTAGTAAAATGATATTAAAATTTAGATTTTAAATTAGGCCCATTTTCAATAAGAAAAAAAAAGTTTTTATGATTGATACATTTTCAATCAAAATCAATTATCCTTTCACTGTAAATAAATCAGTGTACTTCAATACATAAACAGCAACATCGATAATATATATCAAATTCTAATAATAATTGCTATCAGGAGGGCAACAAGATCTCGATATATTGAAAAGCACATATACTCTACAGAAACATTTGAATGTTAAGCAATAAAAATTCAAAATTAGTACATGTATTGAGAACCAAATTTTACTTATGTACATGTAAAATACAAATTAGATCAGCATTATTCATTATCTACGCTGTATAAAAGATGCCAAATGCAGAAAACCATTTTTTCCCGCGTGCGAAACCGCAAATTATACGGCCTTTATCTATTCAGGAATATAAATCGCTGAAAACCACTTATTTAACACTATATTGTAGAAAATATTCCTCAGTCGCGTAAAACTGACGAATGGCGAATACAAGATGACGAAAATAATAGCTGGTTTATATTTAATAAAAATATTATTTAAAATATTCAATTAAAGTTATTTAAAATTAAAGTTCAAAAAAGGTTTAACCTTCCTAAAGTAAGAAACCTCCTTAAAGTAAGAGTTATTTGATTATTTTATCTTGTAGAATGCATTGATGGATTTTATGACACAATATGCAGCAGTCAATGCGGTCACTGTCTTCATGGAAAATGTATCAAAGAAAGCGGAACGTGTCAAGGAGGATGTGAACCCCACTGGGAAGAACCATTATGTGAAGGTATGCTTTTCCTTAATTTCTATTTTATTTTTAAAAAGAGGGTTCTTTTCTTGCGTCTTTTTCAACAAATCAAAATTGTTACTTGATAAGTTTGACCACGATATCCATTGAAAAGGAAATAAAAATCTGTAAAATGTGTTAAATAAGCGCTATTCGCTTTGATCGAAATATATTAAAGACTTGTTCACAGGCTTGAAAATTACAGTGTATTTTCTTTTAAAACTTCTTTAAATATTTTTTTTTCAACTTATGATAATATTTATGTCCATTTTATCACACGATTTTCTTACATCAATCTTATTATATCATTGCATTGTTATTCATTTGCATTTTAAGTCTTAAAGAATGGACGGAGAAAATATGAATATCAAACCCAAGCACCTTTTTAGTCATTTAATACTACAACGAAATTCTTTTCTATATCTTTATGACAATCATGGACTGATTGACCATTATGGTCTATTTAAGTATATACGAGGGTTTTTGGAAAAGTTCGTGGACAACTATCATATCTTTTTAATTTGACGTCATATGTTTTCCAAATTTGGTAGAAATATTTAAACAATCAATCCAAATTATTTGTATAAATTTTTTTTTCAAAATTTTACGATTTATTAAAAACTTTCAAAACTGCAAATTTGGTTCGTGGAGCAGGTCAAAATTAGGAAGTTACAGACAATGTTCTTAATAATGTCTTAAGTTATTTCTCTGTAAAATGGAGCAAAAACGAAAAACAACCTTTAAATTCAAATTCAGAACTGTTACATCCATTCGTATATCAAATTATGTGTTTATATTTTGCTTTGTTGAAAAGAAATCAACTTAAGAAGATAGGTAGTCCGTATTGAAAACGACAAAAACGATGACGTTTAAGAACGTCACGGAGCAGCGGATAACGATGCAATTTTGTGTTTTACTCAGGAAAAAAAATATGGAATAAACTCTAAAATGTTGGAGAAAAGAAGGCAAATATGTTACAAGCAAGCTGTGCATGTGTGTACAAATAGTACAGGCAGTATTTGAGTGACAGAGACTGTATCGGATGAAGATGAACTGTAAAGAAACGAACTGTAAGAAATCTTAGTATAACTTGAAAAAGTTGGAACCTCAAGGAAAGACACAGGCCCTTCACTGTTGCTTATCCTGTGAAAGCAGAGTTGAGTTTTAAAAGAAAGTAAAACCTTAACAAAGGGAAACAACAAACAACAAACGAGAGCAATTCTTAACAAAATAGATGTCAAGTACAAAATAGATGTCAAGTATTAGAAAAAGGATTTAATTAATGCGCATTGTAATATTGTGTGAAATAAATAGAGATAGTATTTTTTTTTTATTTTAAGACGCTATGTTTTGTCGTTGCATTGCCGTTAAGGGTGCTCCGCGTGTACCAAACAGGTTGATTTCAAAATGTAATATTTTGATTTTTGTTAAATCGAATATGACACTTCAAATATCAACAAAACAATCATTTTTAAATATTATAATCTGCTTGTGTCAAATTTCTAGTGACTTATATAACTTAGAATGACATTGTCCACGACCTTTTCGAACAGCCCTCGTATAAATATATAACGAATATATTTGAATATTTTGTTTAAATGTTATATTGTAGAATGTAAGGCTGGATATTATGATGCGAACTGCAGTAGCAAATGTGGGCACTGTTTAAATGGAGAATGTGACAAGAAAACTGGGACCTGTAAGGATGGTTGTTTACCAAATTGGCAAAAACCTTTATGCCAAGGTAGAATAAAAACAGTTATTTCAAAGTATTTTGTTTCACATTATTAAACATTTATGAGGGTAATCAAAGAGTTTGCCAATTTTGAATAATAGAATTTATGCCTTCCTCTTTCATCATAACCGAAATGGTTTGCTCAGTAAATGCTTCTTTAGCAGAAAACACACAACAACAGGCTATATTGCGAAAAATTTTACTCAAATTGAGATAAAATTTTTAAGAATTATAAAACATGTAAAATACATACATGTAAAATCCAAAATTATGACATAAGATTACATAATCAACTATAACTAAAAAGACAACAGAAAAACATGCAAAAAACCTTTCACGGTAACAAACACATAATCTCCATAATACAAAAATACAAAGTAAGCTTGGCCTTGCAAGGGGTCAACAGCCCACCAGGAAAGAGAACACTTTCCTACCCCACCGTATAAAATCCATTTTCACACACTTTACAAAAAACAGATCCAAAAAACAAATTCAGGTATATATTTCAAATAGACAAACACTCATGCATTCGTATAGCATAACAAAAAATATACGTCGGTTGTATACTGTATAAAGTAAACTTGGCCCATAAGTATTTAAGCGCAAACGCAAGTGCATTAGTGCAAATAAATTTTAGCGCTTGTATTGTCATCAAAATATATAAATGTGATATTGTTTTCTTTTATCCACGCCTTTATTTGATTTTTCGTTAGTTAAACATGGAACACACATTTTTTTTTAATAAGAGAAAACGTGGAGTATGTACGCATTCTATTTATATAAAAACAATGCATGCATCGGAAGAAAATTACTTCGATAAACGGTACACATAATCAGGTATTGTCTGGAAGCTCAATCGCCATGCTTGATTGCGTTGTTGACCTCGAAGCGACAGATGATTGGCACGCCGAAAAGCCAAACTTTGAAGGTAATATAGATAAATATAGGGTGACAACTAACAATAGTTTAATTAAATTATAATTTGGAAGAACTTTTTAGATTGATCCTATAGTGCTAGTGTGTTTATAAAAATCCAACGACCCTTCGATATTACGTTATCGTGTTTTCCGGTTTAGATGAACATGCGAAAGCTTTGAACACATAGAAAATATATAATTTAGAGATCCGTTGGTGCACAATAAATTTTAGCCTTCAGGGGCTCTGGTGCTAAAGATACTAAAATATGAAGTGCGCCATATATTCTCGTTTAACTGAATAATGTTCTGGATGTCCGTCAGTCGAAACGTCAGTCTGTACGTCTGTAAGTCTGTCCGTTTGGAGTAGCTACATGTATGTCCTATCTGCAACTATACCACTGAATAAGATTTATTTATTAATCGGACACTGATTTTGGGTCTTGTAGAGCAGAACATGTATCTTTCAACTATATCCATATGGTAGGCGGGGAGTATCATCTAGGGAACTAAGTGTTCACAGTACGTGTAGGTTTATATTTTTTTTATATATGAAAAAGGTGTCGATACAACCCTTACAAGCAGTTACTATAGTAAACTATACTCTACTATTTTTAATTAAAGTACAAAAGGAAAAACTTTGGAACTTTTATTTACCATAATTATGGTGACAACTTTGAAACTTTAATTTACAATGGTGAAAACTTCAGAAATTTGTTTCTCGATATTACATATACATGTAACTATTGAAATTATGATGGGTTATAAAAAATTACGACGTTTTCGTATTTAAAAAAGGAAATTGAAATAAGAATGAAATTTCGAACACATTCTAATAATTGCATAATATTTGTATTTTGTTAAGTACTCTAAGCTTGTGACGTGAAAATAGTTCATATTTATATGACTTGCTACAGAAAACGGTTGACTCTGTCATGCTAGAGCAACGAACGACAGCAAAGTTTAACATAAGTCTTGGATATTCCTTTGCAGAAGGAAATATTTATTTGTTCAAGCTTTGTGAAGATGAATGAGTTTTCATAAATGAAAGTTATTTTAATAACTGTTTTTATGTAAACGAGTGAATCATATGGATTTTATTCTATTTGTTGAATTTCTGTATGCAATCTTATTTAGTGTGTAACCCGTGGTGAGCCTCGATGCATCAGAGGTTTTCCTGATTTCTGATTGGTTTCACGTAATGTGTCGGACACAAAAAACCTCTAACATGTACCAGTGATAATTGGTCATGCACACTGCTCCGTCGTGTGGCCCGGGGGCGATCTCGTGCATTTTAACCTGACAATAGACCGTCCCTGTCAATAGCTGTTGTTAGGGGACCCACTTTTAACACAGGGGGAGTCCAGTAGCCTCGTATGCCGCCTTAAGTTGTCCATCTCTCTACACTGTGTCATGTTGGATCTTGTTAAATTCATCCTTCTCTGGAGCTTGCTGATAGGTAATATAATTTTTATTATACAAAAAAAAACATTTATATAAGCCTGATTTTTTTTGTATTATATTGCACGTTATCAAACTAACATTTATATAAGGACTGGTGATTGACAAATAATGTATATTATAAAAATATATATATCTTTATAAGTTTTATGATATCCAACATGATGTATATTATTTTTTTTAATTACATTTATATAAGCCTATTGATAGAAAAAAGGTATTTTATAAAAGTAGAAATTATGTAATCATACATTAAATGAATAGATAAAATACGTCATGTTTAATTTAATTTTTGATCGATGAAATAACATTTTAGTGGACACAGTTATGCAAGTAACACCTTTTCGACTTTTTATTCCGATGGAAATGTCGTAGATTTTTCGTCGAATTTAAAATTTTTGTGGTTCTCTTTCAGGTTTCTCTTTTGAAGTCATTTACGACGGACATTAAGTTAGATATAAGGCGTTAAATCAAATGCAATTATTTAAAACAAAAACTGTCTTGAATCTTCGATTGACAATACTTGTTTTCACTTGCATCATTAAAACATTTGAAAAAAGTTATCGTTTTTAAAGACCCGTGAGCTTCGGTTATAGAGTTCATATACATTCCAGGCATTTTTATTTTAATTTACCGTGATATTTTCATAATATGAAGACGGTTATACTTTATACAGAAGTGACAATATTTAAGTAACTGTGGGTGATTATTTTTTTACTTTATCTATGAATTTTCAATGTATTATCACCGAATAGTAACTCAGCTTAATATAATGTTTCTAGGCCAAGTGAATGTCACCCCAACTGTATTCTTACGCAGCAAAAATCCTACAATGGTTTTTTATTGTATGATTATTATTTATGCATTCATTAATTATAATAATCGTATAAAACATCAAGAAAACTCGCATTAAATCATCACTAAATATTGGGTTATAGCATAAATGTCTACAAATAAATGTAAAATATTCACATGTATCTATTTTTTTATAATGACTCGACAATAGAATGACAGCAAGGTATGTTCAGATGCATAATATTAAATGGACCGATAACTCTATTTTAGATTTTTGATTTTAGATTTTGTATATAACTTAATTTAGTAAGAAACATTGTCTCCCTTTTTGAAATATAATAAGTAAAATAAAGTAGTAATAGTTTTCGTATTGAACTGTGATAGCACTCAAGATTCATAACAGTGATAATTACTTGCTTGTTAAAAGAAAGAATATTTTGTCGTACATGAATGACTAATTTAGGGTGTTAAGTCTTCAACACTATTTCTCTCTGTCTCACACCATTAAATCATGCATCTGAACATTACAAAATATCGAGACAATAGCTATTATTACATACAAGCATTACACTTAAGGATTGAGATTTATGTTCTAACAGACACGTCGTTTTCATATCATCACCATAGTTGTGAATTTGACCCTGAGGCATTTAGCACCTTAGGGTATTCTGAAACACCATTATCTTGTCTGGATGTGTGAAATTTTGAATGTATATGACAAACATAGTAACGATTAGACGATCTCAATGTTATTAGAACCTTGCGTATTATCAATTACGGAAAGTCAATTCAATTCAAGTTATTATGAAATATCTATATTTTCAATTTAAATTTATTTTATTCATTCATCTAAAATTGACTCTGCCATATTATCTTTGGAGTAAAAACAAGAGAATTTTTATATAGAACATGGAAACGAGTTGAAACAAATTGCTACTTAAGATTTTCCAAGTACGGTAAATATCGATTGTTGAAGAATAACATCACTTTTGAAATAGAAGTAGACTTATCCTCCTTAATCATCTTCCTTGAATCATCCTCCTTAAGTATAAATTTGTCGAGAGAAAGTGCATTTTTTTCTAACTAATGGATTACAAATACATTTCTTTGCAAAGAATTTTTAAACAGTAATAAATAGAATTTTAATATAAATCTCGTTTGGAATCAGACAATATTTAGTATAGTACATGTATTTAGATGTCTAGAGTGATGGCTTCTTGACAATCATTTTACAGCATAAATGATATTTATGTTTGGGGAATATTTTTGATACTTGATATATATTTATTTCTCATATCTAATTTCAGGTTGCGTCTTTGGACAACGTAAGTATACATTTTCAAGTTCAAGGTATACTATTGACCCAGTTCTGAATTAAGGGTAATTAATAATAATACTCTTAATAATCTCCAATCCACATTCAGTATTTGGAATTCATACTAAAACTCTTAACAAAGTATCCTAAATCTTATCACATCGCTTTTTTGAAGAGCAAATTTTAAATATATTTGCTTTTAAATTTACCTTAATTAAAATCTAAATATTTTCAAATATTTGCAGTGAAATTTCCATCTTCGGGGCTGACCGTGCCCCTTGGATATGATCTTT
Source organism: Saccostrea glomerata (assembly GCA_003671525.1). Lineage (NCBI taxonomy): Eukaryota > Metazoa > Mollusca > Bivalvia > Ostreida > Ostreidae > Saccostrea > Saccostrea glomerata. The sequence continues at coordinate 26,858 of PRKT01000464.1, forward strand.
TAACAGGAAATTCACCAGGTGCTTTGTCTGTAGTATTTACACTCTTTATAGCGTATATCTATCTGTAGTCGTAAAACATGTAAACCCACTCTCTGTACTTCATACTGAAACCAAACTTTTATTGTAACGTCTCCTTAGTTGTTCTGTGTTTGTTGTAGAAGTATTAAACGTAGCCAAGGACCAGTTGATCAGTATTTTACTTTCAATATGATTTCTCTTATTTCATATCTTTTATTATACATTCTTTAACTCTCAATTATGACTCCTGAAGTTCTATACATTCAAAACACAACTTAAGTTTAAAACTTTTATTGATTACCTTAATCTTTCACTTTTTATATGAATAATTGGGTCTTCGACTCAGAATAAGTAATGACTGTAGAAAGCAATCTTATCTTATTTCTTTTAAGTTCAATTCAAATACTCAAATAATGAATCATTTTTTAGAGAATATATTACTTTTAGAGATAAAAATTCAATCATGCATGAAAGTCTAGCATTAAACATCGTTTGAAAACACGTAAAGCAAGACTGCTCATTTAATCACACGTGTAAATCTACCGATCAATTCGAATTCATCTCATTGATGTGACTTGTTATGTGCCAATATAGGCAAATATATGAATGACTGTGGCCTACATAATAATATTTATGTCAATAAATCAATCTGCGGTAGTCCTTAGAGATATGTCAGTACTTCAGTGGCCAAAGTGTGTTCTCTTCTAAAGTCAGCATTTTAAACATAAGCTATTCTTGTTGTATATTTACATTCATATTATATTTCCATTGTCAATTTATATGACAAAATCAACCATATTGCTATCATTGCAAAAATAATTTACTTTCAAGCATTAGCTTTCTTTACAAGCTTGTCTTACCTTAGCAAAATATATTATATATATATGAAGAACTACACAAAATTTTTATTCAGAGTGATCAACATTATTCTAAATCCAGAAATAAATCAGTCTGCTAATAATCAAGAAAGGTTCAGTCAGTTCTTTAAAAAATTCTTTTAATTATGACTAAATCAAACGTTTGCAAAGTTAGTGGAATGTATAAATCTATAGGTAGAAAGACTGTATGCCCTGAATAGTTTTGCTTGTTAAGGATGTGTGATGCATAAGAGAAAAATATGTGCAATGTTTAATGTTCTATATAATAATTAGGTCCACTGCTAATGATAATGTTCTATATAATAATCAGATTCAATGCATTCTATCTATCATTTAAGAGAGAATGAAGTTTCCAAGATCGAGTTATCTCAAGATTTTTATTGAACGACTTGACCAACAAGCCTTGGGTAAATTTAGAACTGTCTGACACCCATGTCGTCACACAATAAACTATTGTTTTTTATCCTATTTGTAATGGCATATATATACCTTAAAGTAGTTTTATAAAGGTAGGGAATAAAATAAAGGACCATTGTTTCAATGCTCTTAAATCCATGTAACGTGTGGTTTTAATTCATTTTATCAAACCTTTAAGAATATATTTAAAGAGAAATGTTCTTGTACGGGGTCACATTTTTGCAATATTCCAAAGATCAATTACCGTTATACAGTTAAAGAATACCATAATATATTTGGCTGATAGATATCTTTGTTTACCTTACTAAGGTTGTTTACATTTCAACTACGTCATAAATTGTCTGGTAATTACATTTACTAAAATTATAACCAAATAATAACAAATAGACAGCAAATTAACAGTAAATGTCCCCATAAATTACTGAGGACTTTCCTGCTTTGTTAGATTCGTGGGATGTACGTCACAAATCAATTAGTTAGCTGGACTATTTTTATTGATTTATGTTGTATTTGTTTACTTCCTATTGTATGTGTAAAAGATAGAATGCATGATATTTTTTATATATTTTTAGCTTTTATAACAATGATTTACGTTGCAATTGAACTTCTATTAATAACGACTATTTCGGTTTAGAACTAAAAGTAGAAACTTATTAGTTGGAATGAATGATTAAGGAACATATATTGCTTTTGATATTAAAATGTTCTTGTCAAAAAGAGACATATTTTATAGAAATGTATGATAAAGGAACATATATTACTTTGATACAAATATGTTTATGCCAAATTGTAATCATAAAAATTAGATATCAGTAGACAATTTGCTGTCCAAACCATTAGGATGATTAAATCTTCCGTGAAGAAATATAGGAACATTGCATTTTTGATGCAAAGCAAAACAAAAAAATACTGCTTATATTGTTTAAATCAAAATAAATATTTGTGTACATTCGCCATCATGTAATCTCAGAAAGTTTTGTTTTTTATGTAGTTTCTAATAATTAATTTCACTTGTAACTCGTCATTTGATTGGATAAACAGTTTTATCCATTTTGTTTAATATAACTTGCCTACGTCGCAATGAGTTACCTCAACAAACATATTACTACGCTTTACGTTAACTTTTAAAATATGCTATGTTTGAAGCCTTTTTTCCGAGGGATAAAATTTTGATATTAAATTATAAGGAATGAAGCTTATTTCATCTTATGTTATCCGATATAACATAACTTGGGGCAGTTTACGCTTTTTTTATAAACTGCTTCGCGGTTGATAAAGCGTAAACTGCCCCAAGTTATGTTATATCGGATAACATAAGTTGAAATAAGCTTCATTCCTTAAATGTTGATAAGTTATTAAAAAGTTAAATAATTGAAATAACATTAAAGATTTGTAACGGATGTTATTTCAGATAAATGAAATAATTACATTGCACATGCATTTTGCACATAAAGTGTGGGGAGATTTACGGCAATCAACACAGACACAGGGTCAAAAAGTGAAAAAAAAAAAAGATTTATTTTCACGCCCTAAACGTTGAATGCTGTGGAATAGCAACCTCATAAGCTTATACAAAATAATGCTCACTTTGAACAGAAACTGTTGCATTTGCTCTTCCAATTACTGGAATTTACCTGAACGATAATACAGAAATATTTTAATAAGAATGGCATTTGCAATGAAAAACATTAGTTAAAATGTTAATATAAGCATTCAATCATTACTTTTTTGAAAGATATTTTAAAATAAATGCAAATGTGTGTGCAAACAAATTTTCGTAACGCGCTATCTCGCATAATTCAATTTGTTTGCACAAAACGTTGCAGCTACGAGACCAAACTTATAAAAATGATTCATGGCTTAAATAATTAAAATATGAAGATAAAAAAAACAATAATCTACCTCAAATTTTCACTAAATCAACAGAAATTTAAAACAAAAATTGGGCTAAAAAAACCGGGGCAGAATCAGGTGTTCTTTGGAGAAGCAATTGTCGGGTGTCGTTCACTCTATATACACTCCGCATGCTTCTATATATTATCAGAAAAAAAAAAGAAAAAATGAATAGACAAATAAGTTAATTCAAATTTAAAATTTAATGACCGGGGCATTTGAATTTAAAGGGAAAATCCATTGGTGAATTTTATTAAATGTCATCAAGATCATTTATTTTTCTTTAAAATTTATATTTACAACATACAATGACCCTGTTCGGTTTGGGATAATATATTGGTTATGCTCTTATGTCTATACTCTGATATGTTGGACAAATTTTATCCGCTACAAATATTTATGTTAGTATTTAAAGAGATGTTTAACAGTTGTATTTTATCTTAATATTAACCCATCCTTTTCTGCGTGCAAGAACTTGAAACTGTGTGACTTTAGAGCTGTAAAACAGTGATCCAACGTTAACCCTCCTGTTTTAGACTCAATTAGAATTTTAATATCTGTAGATCCGTAATATATGTTATATGATTATATATTTTCGACTTACTGGATGTTTTGTCAGAGGTTGTATTGACTGACTGAATCATTTATATAGTTACAATATGCCATCGTTCTTTTCTAGCGATTTATTTTACTTAAAAATTGAATTAAAACTTTTTTTTATTTTAAAATTTTTTGGTTAATGTTATCAATTTAAAACAGTAATCCAAAATGGAAAAAAAATCTCAAGACAAGAGCTCGTATTAAAGATTTAAGTCTCATTTCATACAGATCCCTTTCCCAGTACCCTACACTTCCAAATGCCAACACCAGACTTGATGAGTGAATTAGCAACTGAAGGTTTATTTCATAGAAGTAGCTGTGTTATATGTAGCAGTATTTGTGTATTACGTAGTAGTATCCGTGTAAAATTTAGATGTTATCTTTCTATTAAGTAGCACTATCCATTTAATATGTAGCTGTATATGTGTATTACTTAGCAGTATCCGTGTAATATGTAGCAGTTTATGTGTATTACGTAGCAGTATTCGCGTAACATGTAACTGTATCCTAGCGGTTTCGTGCAATATGTAGGAGAATCTGGGTATTATTTTCTCTGTAGAGATTTTTCAATGTTGCCTTATCATAATTTTAGAAAAGAGACCATGTAAATATACCTCGTGTAATTTGCAATTTAAAGCTAATATACTTAATATATAGCAAGGTAGAAAAAGGAGAACACTAGCATGTGTTCGAAAATTTTAATGTGTAGTCTATATTTTTTCACTTATTCTGATAAAGTAACTAATGTTTTGTCACCTTATATATTTAAATATTTCTATAATCATTAAATGCAACTTAATAGTTGTAAATAATAAAACAAAGCACCCTGTTGTATTTTAAGAAATACATAAAAACATCGTTGATTTGGTAGTTGAAAAAACATGTATAAGAAATGTTCTTACTTAAAATTAAAACGTATGTTTTGAATTTGGTATAGAAAATATGTCTGCCTTAACAAAAGACGCCATAACAATTTGTTGAATCTAGATTTAAAAAAATCACGACATTTCTTCTTAATGTGATTTTGTACGAAAGACATACATAGCCAAAAACAGCATGATATATTCTTTAAGTCTGTAATTGTGTCTGAATTAAGAATTGTGTTTATATTATTTGCTATCCAATCATAAATCGTATGTCCCTTCATATGATTATTTGTTATCAAGAAGACGTGCAGTAGAAGGAATATAGTTACTAGTAACTAGAACCAACATTGCAATCAAATTATTGATTAAAAATTTTAAAAGAACCCATGTAAGAAAATCAATTACTGGAATGAAATGAAGTACTTGTATGCAAAAAGGAAAGGAAATGTTGACTGTTGCCAAAAATAATTTTCCGGATAGCAAAATGACGAGCATTTGTATAGGCTAAAATCATTCCCGGCCCGTTAAGTCTTTGCTACATTTTTATAACGAAAGTATTCCTTGAGCTACCAGTAAAGTACTTTTATGTTTGAAAAAGGAGATTTTATCATTTTAGTATATTGTTCAAAAACAACCTCTGACACAACCATTTACGTACTTCATTCATATGCAATATGAATTTAAAAATGCATTTAGAATAATGTGCAATATTGATGTGTAGGAGACTTGAGAAAAACATATGCTATTGCTTTTAGATTTTGTTTGTTTTATGAAACACGATAAAGAGAAACAACTTTTTAGCTCACTGCCCTTTATTTAGTTTGTTTAGCTACATATCATAAAATAATTTGGAATATATATGTTAGCCAGCTTTTTTTTCCCTGTTTAATGAATGATGCAAAGCAAAAACAAACCCAGTTAGATATAAATCGGAAAGACATATATGGTTGATGTTTTTTAATGAGAGAATACCATTCACAAGAAAAAAAATAGATGACATTATATTCGACTCACATATTCACCTAACATTTAAAGTTAAAAACCATAGTTACATATTCATTACTAATTATTCAATATGTACGAATGTAATGTTTATCACTTTTACATGTAAATCAAAGTTATAACACTTTTATAACAAATGATCAAGAAGATAACTACTTTTGTCTTTAATACTTTTAAAAGGAAATTTCTAATACCTGTTACTCCAAGATGTTGTTCTTTTTGTTTTCATATATTTTTTTTATTTGTAATGCATTTAACTTTATGACAAAAATAATATTTAATGTGGCTTATTGACACAGGATAATGTAAAAGCTTTACAACAAAAACTTCAGTTTAATGGTTTTCTTCTTTAAAATATGAATATTCATCTTAATGATCATTTCAGGCAACAGTGTCGCAGGTCTTCGACAAAGTACGTACTTTCATTTTAAAGATTTTTTTATAGTTTGCTAAAAGAGAAAAATATAATCATGTATTAAATGCTTCATTATCCAAAAGAACAATGCTTAAATATTTAGCTTCACTTTTCATAAAATTGTCATAAAATGAATATATGATCATTTTAATACGAACAGTTTTTTTTCTGCAAAAAGAAGTCTACAATTTAGCTATTGATAAATTAACAAAAAATATATTTCAAATCATCATATTTTAATCTATGTATAATTTCTTAGAACTTCTGGAACGACTTCTGATTAACAACCAACTACAACAAATGTCAGGCCAAGGATTAGGAAATACCATGAACATCGGAGGCGGATCTTTAACATCGCCCTCTTTGGGGAGCGGATTAAACGCAGGTTTGATGTCTGGAGGCGGACTTACTACTACTGGTGGGTTGGGTAGTCCTGGTCTCAGTTTCTTGGATTCCGGGGGCCTCCTCGGGAGGGGCACACAAACCCCCTCCCTTAATGTTGCCTCTCTATTGGACTCCATGTCAGCTCCTAGAGCACAAATCTCACGTATGTGTCTAATGTACTTTTTTCATATTAATGAAAATATGTATTGAAATCATTTTGATATTAATTACTGAAACACATACAGAGAAACGTTCAGAAAAATTCATTTTTGAAAATAAAAAAATTCCGGAAAACGTTCAAGTCATCAAAATAAATCTATAAAGATGTTATACGATAAGGAAAACTATATAAACAAATTACATCAAAGTTTCTACTATCAATATAAAAATACTTATACTTTTTTTACGCCGGAATATGTTTTCTTCAGTACTGCCATGATTTACCAGTTTAAATGCCAAATGATATGAGTGTCGCAGTTAGGAATTCATTAATTGTTTTACTTTGAGCATCACTCTAGAGGCCAACAAGTTCTATCGACTTGATTTTATAAGTTTTCTCTATTTATTTACTGGATTAGATTACAAATGGCTTTTACGCCTTTATGGGTATAAATATACCTTAAATATGATTTCAAATAATATAAAAATGAGATCCACAGTACGCTCATTTTGTATAAAATATCAAAAAGGTATTAAAGGTACTTGGACACAGATTTGAAGTTCATATTTTCCTTATGGTATTACGACATATATATTTTAATAGCATTTCACACAAAAAATAATTAGAAATCTTATTTCATTTAAAAGCTATTAAAACTTCCAATTTTTGGCGGGTTTGATTGACACATACATGCACTTTCACAAATTTTAATTTTTTTTTTCTAATCCTTAGGAAAAGTGGCAATCTGGTTGTGTATAAATGAAAAATATTAATACTATAATCCAGAAAATTCAGAGTAAACAAAACAAACACACAATATATTGTCAGTCCGTGCAGTAGTGGTGAGCAGACTTTGACGATTGAACGCACCCGATAAATCGTAAACATCAACAATAACAGAACTCGTGCCCTGTCTACAGAAACTATGTACATAATACGAGTGTGATCGATTTGCTTAACTCTGTACACAACACTTAGCTCGGAATGACGATACTTGTGAAAAAGTTTTGCTTTCTAACATTACTACTCTAAATAAAATTATTTTTCAAGATTAAAGTTGTAATATTTCTCAATAATACACAACCAGATTGCCAATTTTCCTAAGGATTATGAATAAAGTTAAAATTTGTTGAAGTGCAAGGATGCGTCAATCAAACCCGCCAAAAAATTGGAAGTTTTAATAACTTTTAAATGAAATAAGATTTTTAATTAATTTTTGTGTGAAATGCTATTCAAATATAAAATTCTTGATATTATACAGAAAATATTAACTTCAAATCTGTGTCCAAGTACCTTTAATCGCACACTGTATACAGGGCTATTTTCGCTCCGTATTCTTTTATTCACCCTTTCACACTTGCAAATAATTTTGCTCGATTTTTAAATTCGCACATTACTGCTTTTAGTTAAGAAATTAGACTGTATCCTTGAATTCGCCCTATTTAAAATTCGCCCAAAAGAGGGTAGGACAAAAGGGGCAAAAATAAAAGGGGGCGAAATTTCCCTGTATACAGTACTACTAATTATGATTACGTTACATAATGACTGAACATTGCAATCAAAGAAGAAATGTTACGTTGTAATATGAAAGACGTTCGAGTAGAGGGGTACTTGATAGGAAAAGAAAGCGAGTTAAGGATTACTAAATATCGTCCAATTATTTGAGTACATTTGTTTTAAATCAATATATCATTTTTGTTTAAGATTTTAGCCTGGTATCTAAAACATTTCAAAAGGAAAATTTGTGTGAAATGAAATTGCTAATGCATTATATTTCATTTGTACTATATTTGTCTTCTAGAGCCTACAAAGGTTCTGACCAGAACAGCAGCCATTCAAAGTCTGCAGAGACGGCTGGACGCTCTTAGAGGGAATACACTACCGGAGACGCAAGGCGTGATGAAAAGTGGAATAGGATTCCAAACACCTACAAGGGATCAAGGCTTAAAAGAGAACATCATCAGACAAACACGTACAGAAACTCCAAATGCTTCAGTGAAAATCACAGTTAAACGAACAACTAAAACCTCAGGAGCAGGAAAAGGCAGTAAAGCAAACACTCCAACAATACTACCTGCAGCTACAGACTCTTTCAGTGCAGCATCCCTGCTAAACAATATCCCACGGGCCCAGTCAATATTTCAAGCAGCACCTGTTGCTCCTGTACAGGTACCAACGCTGCCTAAAATACAGACCCCACCTGCAGCCCTGGTTCAAAAGACTTTACCAACAAAAGCAACACAGACAGCAAACCTTGCTGCTGCTGCTGCTGCTAGTGCGGCAGGAGCAGCTTCAGCCATGAATTCGGTGTCGTCAGTGGCGGCGGCAAAATCCATGCAAAACCAAATTTCAGACATGATGGACACGCGGATGGATATGATAGGTGATATGGCGGAAGCGGGAATGTTAGGCGGTGGAATGATGGGACTTGGAGGTCTGAGTGCGATGAACAGTTTGGGTGGATTAGGAGGTTTGGGATCTATGGGCGGTTTGGGCGGATCAATGGGAGCGATGGGAGCAATGGGAATGGGTGACATGATGGGATCACTCGGGAGTATGGGAATGGCGGGTTTTGGGATGGGGGGACTAGGGATGGGAAATTCCCTGATGGGTGGGGGACTGGGTGGATTGATGGGAGGGGGGTTAGGGGGTCTAGGGATGATGGCTGCTTTCTCATGAGATTAATTCAAGGGAAAATCACTGTCTACAATATATTTCTCCCAAATGTTCTAATATTATTGACAAAAATTCTAAGACGATAAAAAACATATAAATTATCAACTTTCGGTAACAACAACATTTTCCTTGATGGGATAAGAAAATGCAACCCTTGCAATTCAGAAAGAGCAATAACCAGCGAATGGAAAATGAATGTGAAAAAAGTGTGACAGAATTAATGTACCAACCCTTCATTACTGGACATTACTCTATAGAACACAAATATAAATCATTTTCGTCACTACCTATCATTTTCTGGACATTATATCCACGCATCCCTTCGTCATAGATGAAATTATTATAGCCATAAATGGACAATAAAGAGCATTTATGAATGAACTTGACAGAAGGACTGACATTCAGTTTTAATCTAATTGTTTTGTATTTTACATCAATTGATTAAGAGAAATCTTCTGTTTTTGACTGAAATTATTTTTACAAAACATTAAAGAAAATTTATAAAGATTACAGAAATTTAAAACAATTCATAACCATAAGATCTATCTTTTTTAAATATTTGTATTAACAGTTCAACGAGTACAGTGAAAGAGATTTTTGTGCATTTCCTACCATTTAACATTGCATAGTAGAAGTCATTCTCTTTTCATTTTGTCATTTGTAATAAATCATCTCAATTCATAGCATAGTATATTCCAGGTCTTCATTAGCTTTTGTAATATTTATTTTACAAACGTAGATAGCTTTATAAATTCTCTTTGTACATAAAATTATTTATTACATATATATAACAAAATAAATCAGTCTCATGCATTTGACTTTTTGTTGTTCATTCAAATATTTTTATGTTAAGCAGCATATATAGAGAATAATACATACCCTTTTCCATATCACATCCTGTATCAGCCCGAGACACCAATATCAGCCAGAGGGCCGAAGGCCCGAGGGCTGATACAGGATGTGATGTGGAAAAGGGTATGTTTTATTATATTTATTACATACTTAGTAATAAAATACAGAACACATTAAGTTGAGAAGAAAATAAGTAAACAATCATGCACGGACTTCTTAAAATGTATACAGTCTATTGTCTCATACAGTTTCGGTTTGTTTCTACCTCTGTTTCAATGCACTCGATCCGTAATTTGAAAATAATCTATTACAAGTATTTGTAAATTAAGCTTAACCTTATTTTCAAAAAGTTAAAATTTAGAGAATATGAACATACCAAAAATTGTGTATATGATCACAAGTTCTGTTTCGTTTTTGGTTTAATTTACTAAGGGTGTGATATTGACGTCACAATAGCCGTATCAGCCCTGCAGGGCTGATATGGATTTGCGGGGCTGATATAGGTTATCAGCCCTGCAAATCAATATCAACCCTGCAGGGCTGATACGGCTATTGTGACGTCAGCCATATCGCATATGCAAAAAACCTGTATTTATTACTAAGTGTGTAATAAAAGTCGATAAACGTCTTAAAATATTTATGAAGATTGAATCATATAGATGAAGGAATAAATAACAAGAATTACAATCTGGAAAAGTTGTATAAAGAAGCAAAACGTGTAGGCTTTATAAAAATTCTATTGTCTCATTCTAAACAAATTCTTACCCACTTTATTTTAGCAGTATATATTATCAATATTCATATGAAGATAACAATATGTAATTATTTGTACGAAGAAAATAACCTAATTAATCTAGCATTTTATCATTCTTATTTTCATGGATATAATTAAAAAATAACGATCTAAATCACGATGAACTATGTAAACACAAGTAGATCTATTTATTTTAAAACAGACTATTTACAGAACATAAGATGAATGCGCTCTATCTAAGCAAATTTGTGGAAATGAAAAATTTCACGAGAATAATTTAAAACGCTTAATTTGATGGTATTTAACAATTAACTAAACGATTCTCTGTAAATTGTAACTTTACATTCTACCATTTTTTAAATATTTCGATTTAGTCCAAAGATTGCCATTTTACCCCTGATCTGTCTTTTTATGATCTGAACTAAATTTTGTACAGTGTATTAAGCAAATTTGCGGAAATGAAAAATTTCATGAGCATAATTTAAAAGTATAAATTTGTTGGTATTAAACAATTAAATAAAAGATTCTCATTACATGTCTTTTTATGATTTGAACTAAATTCTGTACAATGTATTACAAAACAATGCAAGTCCTACATAGTTTAAACAATCGACACGCTGAGGAGTTGATGATTACATGACCATATAGAACTTACCGCTAAATTGTTTCAAAATACAATATTTACATTCAGTGTAATTTTCCTTATGAAATCCATTAGAAATCCACGATGTTCAAATTTCTATAACACACGCGAAACCTTGTCACTGCGCGCTAGAATACAGAGTCGGAACTATGTACATTTTCAATACTCTAGGAAAACCAAAATGTAAAATGTTTTATTCAATTTTAATGAAAAACTATAAACCTGAACAATGAACGTAAACATTTTCGAATATGCATTTAAAATTAATTTGTCACTTTTTTACTCGCAATGTTTGTTTGCGTTATCTAACTTTGCAACGTCATTTAACGTCATTTGACGTCACAATCGGCTCTTACATCTATTAACCACGACAGTTTGAAAGGCAATAAATTCACATTTAAGATTAACGAAATAAGCAATTATGAAGAAGGAAAATAAGAGAATGTAAATATAAGCATTGAATTCATATTTTTGGACGTCTTCGGCCCTTTAACACACCTGGCCGTGCTGACAAATTATCATACCGCGCTAACGCGCGGTATTCAATTTGTCGGCACGGCCAGGTGTGTTATAGGGCCGAAGACATCCAAAAATATGAATTCAATGCTTAATTATCTTTTATTAGATATATTTTATTTATACAAAATTTTATTCACATTAGATATATTTGTGGAAAGGTCCAATGCAGAAACAAAGATACAGGAAATTTTACATTCTTTGCCAATCCTCTGGCTAATTTTTAAAATATTTTCGTATCAGCTAACAACAATAAAATTAATAAAGAACACTTTCACTACAAATTTACCACTACATTTTTCTAAAGATAAAAGTGATATAAGTAATTAAAATTCTTTTTTTTTTTTGGATTCATAGGAATTTCAGACAGTAAAAAAAACACTAATCCTTTTTCTCACATGACCTTAATGCTTATTGTGACGTTATTAAATTGTACATAACCTGTCTTTTTTTTAAGTTGCAAAAGACATCAATTTCAGTGGAATTATCTTTCAAAAAACATAGTCAGCTGTGTGATTTTTCAATACGGTTTACATAATATATTCAAATTTGGGCAACGGTTGTAAACACTATTTTCTAAAAGAAAAGAAGCATAGAAAAGAATATTTTTGAGTTTTTTTCTGCATTTAACTAAACAGTGTTAATGACGTCCTATTTTCAAAATGGTTTCCCTTCTTGTCATATCCTTAAATGGTTTATTATATTCATCTACTCAACTCTTGTTTAAGCAAACTTCATAAATTTTCAAGAACATTGCATTTTTAAGGCACAATAAAGCCAAAATCGTACATGTACCTCTTCTTTGATATGTTGCAATTCCCTTGGTGGTACATGTAAATTTTCAATAAGGATTTTTTTTCGTTGATTTGCAAATGTCCAATATGTGAATAATTGGTTTTTTGGTGTGTTTTTTTTTTTTGAAAAAAAAATGAAGTATTTATTTAGTTACACTTTTTTCCACAAAGTTACTGATGTTTTCTTTTTCTTTCGAGTCTTGATATTATATTGACACTACAAACTTTACAGATATGAAGGATATTTAATGGAAGAAAAAAATTCCAAGCATATCTAAATAAACAGAAAATGACAAAATTATAAATAATGAATATTTATTTAGGTCTTTTTTTACAACAATGCATAACAATATGAAAGAACAACCTCGGAACTATACATATGAATTTGCATATTTAATATGCAATACAATAAGGAAGAGTCAAATATTAAATAGTTTTTTATTTTATACAACATTTGGCTTTCCAAAAATTTTTCATAAATTGTTAATATAAATCGAGCTCTCCAACTTGTAAAACACATGTTGATTGATGGAATATTCTTAATTCTTAATTCTTAAATTTTAGAATTCTAAAAAAGCTGTGAATAATTATTAAATCCCTTGATAAATATGGGTCTTTTGGAAATCCCTCTGTTAAATACAATATTTTGCCCCGTTCTTCAAATCGTTGGTCTGGAAAGAAAATGAAAAGAATATAGTTTGCATTTCTCAAGTACTTTACACAAATCAATATACTTTTTACCGGAGTATTTGTTCTCTCATAACCAATAAAATCGGCAATACGTATTGTGCATATTACTTTTGACCTACATACTAGTATTTTTTAAATAACTTGGAATACTTTTCAGATTAGAAAAAAAAGCATTTTCATAAGAAAAAGAATATCGTAATTTACAAAAGTTTTAATTACCTGTATTTAATAAAAATTCCTGCGTATCTTAACTTACCTGTACTTAATATAACTCCGATTTTGTCAATCTGGATTTTTTTCTAAAGTCTATCAATCTGTTTATCTCGAAAAACGTAATTAATTACAGTCTTATTCTTTTTTCCCTGAATTAATCTACAATTTGTCTCGACAATTATTCCGTTTACCTTGATTAACTATGATTCAGTTCACCTTCATGTACCTGTATTAATCATAGCATTTGGTTCTGTTTACCTTGATTTGACTGTATGAATCACAGTCTATGAATCAGTTTACTTAGATTTACCTGTATAATTCTCGGTCTATGGTTTGCTTCACCTTCATTAACCTGTATTGATCATAGTCTTTGACACAGTTTATTTACATTTACCTGTAGCAACCACAGCCTATGATTCACCTCATCTGGATTTACTTGTATTAATCACAGTCTATGATTCAGTTCACCTTGATTTACCTGTATTAATCACATTTTATGACTCTGTTTACCTGGATTTACCTGTATTAATCACAGTCTATGATTCTGTTTCCTCCTTGGTACCATTCTGGTGCACATCCACCACAAGGATTTGTTCTACACAAAAGAAATAAAAAACATTAAGTTTAAACGGGTTTTAAACACTAAAACTATTCAATCTTTAAAAACTGCCTACCGGTAGCTTTCTAGCAGAAACAGTGACTCTATGTTTGAAATAAAGTTAATGCTAAGTATTCATTGTTAAAAACTTTTATAACTTAATTGTTTATGAAAAATTATCCGTTACAATACTTTAGTTCTTGTTTCGTTATGTACATCAATATTTTTTATTTAATTTTTTTTAAAGAATAATTGCATGTATTAATGTAAAGTTTTAAATATTTCACGAAAATTTTGTGTGAAAAAAATTCAACAGAATAAACTATGAAATATGAAATTCATATCAAAAAATTGTTAAGTACATATTATTTTTCATAATCTTTTTTTTTTTAATGTGGAAAAGGAGAGTGTATGCTTGTAATAACTTGTTGATATCATGTTCTGTAAAATTAAGGTTCATACACCCTCTGCTCAGTTATATAAAATTTCTCTTCAACTCATGATTTTCCAAAAGGAATTAATTTGTTAACTAAAAAACAAACAATTTTAGCATAGCTTGAGGGGCGAAACTGGATAAATAAGGCACCTTAACTTGACAAATTTATAAAGAAATATAGACAATTATGTCATAAAGAGTTATCTCTCTTATCAGAGCATCAATGAACCTGAAACAGAGATTTGCTACTTACACACATCGTGCTGTTGGGAATCTTTTACATCTAACGGGACAGGGGTTGATTTGGCATTGACGAAATGTTGTGAAGGATGGACATTCTGTTAAAAAAGAATTTACAGTTAAACTCGGATATATAGAAATCACTGGTACCTATGAAATTAATTCGCTATATCTTATTCGTTATATCCGTATAAGGAACTTGAAACATTTATACAGCTGTGTATTCGAGATAACTTTGCTATATCTGTGAATTCGCAATAGCATCATTTTTGTACTGTGAATGGAAATATTTCTCTACATCTTTATCACTAGTATATTGACATTTTTAGACATTTATAGATAACTATCGTCTCCTGAATTTTTTTAAATCAAAAACGCTGATCAAACTTTTCATTACTAAAATATTAATTTATTTTGGTTCTTTAAACGAAACCTTTAGTCTACGATATAACACTTACGATTTGGTGTATATACAACTTCAGGAGGGTCTGTAATCAAGGAAAGAACAATCTTAAGTTAATATACCAGAAAAGGAAACACTTGCAGTGATATTTTGTTGCAGCATAACTTAATATTTTAACAACTAATTAGATTTTGAAATTTGCACAATTCCATTTATTTTTGACAAAACTCTAGCAAATGTTTGCTTAATATGTTAAGTATTTACTTACTGGGGTTGAAGTTATCTAAAAAAAAAAAAAAAAAGAAGTAATACATATATACATTTACAAAATGTTATTTCACGTACTATATATATTTTTACATTTATTATCTTTGTTACATGTATTCTTTTTCCTAATGTTTAAAAACAAAACAAAAACACTTTTTTTGTTTAATTCATGTTATATCAATGATCTTATGCATGTTATATCAATGTTTTTAAGCATTGTTAATGTGTTGGTTTTTTTTTTTTACATCTTTTCTTATATGTCTTCCAAAAATAAAGAAAGCAATACCAATTTAATGAAAAGACACCGTAAAATGTAAATTAATAGAATTAATAAGATTTGATATGATTTTTGTTTTGTCAATCACTAATGAATCATCTAAAAATCAAATGTTTGGTTATATGTTGCTAAGCAACCAATACTTACCTCCCATTCTGCTAGCCTGCATACTTAACATTAGTGACATGGGATTCATCATTCCTGAAAGAAAAAAAAAACATTTTTTGACAAAAAACATTCAACGGTTTTATCTAATAAAATATATGTCTCTATATGAATGCAAAACACATCGAATGGGAAGTCAAACAACATACAATCAATCCAATCAAATTGTTTCAAAGTTATTCAAAAAACATGGGTTAACAAAAACAGAACACTTGTACAGTACTTTATGAAAATACCTTGATACTTTCTATAATATGTAATTGTTTTCTATATACAATGTAGGTATTAAATGAATGAGGAATTTTTTGACCTGACTTCTAATACTACTGACCAGCCATGCCACCCAGGCCTCCAAATCCACCCATCCCACCCATGGATCCGCCACCCGAATTTCCTCCCATTCCAGCTAGGCTCATCATGGCCGCCATATTGGCTGCATCCATCATGGAATTAGAAGACTGTGAAGAAGGATTGGACCATCCATTATTTTGTTGTCCCCAATTATTGCCTGATTGACCTCCTCCCCCTCCGCCTCCTCCTCCACCATTGCCAAATTGAGGGTTTGGGTCCCAGGAAGGGTTAGATGAGGATGATCCTATAATAAAGAAGAGTATTAACATCTGTATAACATTAATGGTCTAAGTAACTTGATTTTTACACGAAGCATTGAAAGCACACTTAAATATGCTTAATTCTTTTTAAAGAGCAATACCTAACGAACGTATAGGAAAAATGTTTAAAATGGAATACAGAAATATTCACATCAAATACACTTAAACTATTTAGTATTATATTGAAAGTTAAATGTTAATTATATATTCTTCTTTAAGTGTCAGAAACTTAAAACATACTTGTTCAAAGACATAGCTTTTGGAAGAAAAAAAACCTTGTTATTCATGTATGTTCCAGGATAAGAAAAACCACATATTACTGTGCATTAGATGTTTTTATATCATTCTAAAGATAGATAATGCCACATACATGTTATATTAGATTGCGGTTAATCATAAGTATCTACAAAAAAGTACAATGCATATTACATTGTTTTAATGTTGTATTAATGTCGATGCATGGGAAACTATAATATTGTTGAGCAGGATGCCTTTATAAAACTTAAATACCTGGTTATAGCTCAAAATATATTGTATGTTATTTTGAAATTATACTTTTTTTAAATTGACAAGAAATCTTACTTTACATCCTGAGAAATTAACTTTTTTGTACATTAACCATATACTTGTCATATGAAACAGGATGCCTTTGCAAAATTATAAGATAAAAAATCAAAAAAATATTTTATGTATTTTTTGGAAATTTATTTTTAACATTGAGTTCAAAAACATTAAATTATATGTACATGGATCACGTGATATATGAAATGAACATTACGTGATGTGAGTAATAAGCTGGCCTATATTGCACGGTACCTGGACTAATGCCTCTTTGTCATCTACATGACAGCTCTAGTCAGATCTGACGCAGGAAACGTACAAAGAGGCGACCAGTGTATTATCACAAGATGCACATCTACTTAAGTTCATTTAACATAATTCCTACGATCTACAGAAGGAGATTTATATAGGTTGATGACGCATATCTATTTCCATAATTAGATGAAGAATTCGACCATTTCTTGTGACACACTTTGATGCATTTATTTATGCGGGCAGAAATTTATGATTTTTTAAATATATTTTTTTTAAATGTTGTTTAGTACACAACGATAAATATCAACAAATAGAACCCTTAAAAAATACGAGTTCTTTACAATGTTAAATAAGAAGAAAATATAATTCCTCTCACTTTTAGACTGTTATTAATAACATTAGTTTATTGTTATTTACTGTTAAAGGAAGGTGAATATGTCAAAAGAATTATAAAGTTTATTTCAATGCACATTTTTCAAAGAAAGTTAGTCTTTGATAGTTGTATATTTTTAAAATGTGTAAATATTTCTAAATTTTCAAAAACGTGATTATGGATATTATTAGTTCGTTCTAAGAAACCAGATTCAGAAAAGGATATGACTTACCCCAATTACCTAAAAATCGGATAACAATTAATGGTCGAAATGAAGTGGATTCTCTCAAATATATAAATAGAACTGAATATTCCTTTGGTTAAAAATCTCTGATTTCTAAAAGATCGTGGAAATGTTCCAGTGCTATGGGCATTTTTTTTTTCAAATAGCTTTATTTTCTTATTTCTAAATCTTTCTATGAGATATGTGAAGAAAAAGATCAAGAAACTCTGTTCTTGCAGAAAAACCTTAAGTTCGGTTCTTGTTTTGAGCAGAGAAATTGGTGTTTTGGTGTTTGTTTGTTTGGTATACATCATGTGGAGTTGTCACTTCCTTAATAATTAATGTCATTTCTTGATAGATAATTAAGAGCTCTCGTCATAAAATGGCGTACTTACTGACAAAGGAAATATGATTTACTCATAACAAGTGTTCTTTTAACATAAAGCAAAACTTTTCCCTTTTTTTTCTCCCCTTTGATTCTTTGTAAGGCCCTTGATCTAAATGAAAACTTACCTTGATTCTGAGCAAGTAAAAGGTTGGTTCCTACAATTCAAAATAAAGTTTTGTAAAAATTAAAGTTTTGTTACTCGATTTTCTCTTGTAAATAAAGTAACATTCTAAATGTTGAAAATCAGTAAAAAATTAAATTGATCGTTTCTTAATTTTTAACTGTACTTGAAAAAAAATATTGGTACAAAAGCAAACTTTTTTCTTCCTTTTTCCAAATAAGTGACGATATCTTCAATAATAAATAAAATGTATTTTTGAAATTTTATTCAAATCTCATCAAATAGATAAATACAAATCTTATCGAATAAATAAATAAAAAAACTAGTAAGAATACTTACCCAGTAATACAGATAAAGTGATGACCCACACGTATTCCATTCTGCCTCTACAAGAAGTCCTATTTCCTTATGATAGTCTACACGGGTCAATTCTTTAGGCCAAACTGAGCTCAATGCGAACCTTTTTCTTCGGCTGACCAGAGACAGCGGACAAAGAATATAATTGATGTATTCATGGTCAACAAAGCAAGCGATCTCCTCATTCGTACGCGGTATCTGCAGTGTATGCTGTCACCAAAGGTCATAAATTACAGAATAACACACGCTCTGCATCGCCGGACTTCTATTTGAGTCTTAATCAATGTGTATTACATGTGTGGTGATAATACTTAAGCAATATAAAGGGCATGCAATTTGATATGATCAATATGACATGCATAGGCAGGTCATAAATTGTATTTTTGAGAAGTAAAATGCATGTTTGCTGTCCTGTTCGATTTTCAAAAAATTGATATGAACATACAAAAAAAAAAATTATTCAAAAATCACAAAAACATAAAATACCTATATTAATATTCGTAATTTATCAATTTCAAATAAACGGTTCTGTGATATTCCAAAAGTAGTTTATGCTATTAAATATGTAAATACATATAAATTTTGCATCCTTTTTGTTTAAAGCACATACTCTAAGGCTAATAATCAAAATACTTTTAAATTATGTTGTATATCTGCATTAAAAAAAACATTCATGAAAGTTCTATAATATCTCTCTTTATTCATGTTATTCTAATCTAAAAAAAAACAATCAAAAACAGTCTAGCATAATATTTAGAGTGTAACTTTGTATTTAATGGCGACTAAATATTCATATACTGAAATGAAATATAATATTGAATGAACTGCAGATTATATGATATTTGAACATTTATTTGTAGAGACTTGTATTTCCTCATTTTTCCCTACCTATTTGATATAAAGTAATGACGTAGATTGCATGCGATATGAATGGGCATTTCTATGTATAGAAACATAGAGCATTAACGTCATTTGGTTTTACTTTTGGGGAAGAAATACATACTGTTTGAAAGCAAGATTGTTAGTGAAATTGTCTACCTAGCTAATTATAATTATTTTTATTTGCATCAAAATTAACTTATACAGCATCATATGCTGTTGAAATTTTTTTGATATTTTTAAGACTCATATATAAACAACAAACCGGCCTTTCTTTTCTCAAAAAGAGAGTGAAGACAAACATGGGGATAAAAATCAGTATTCAAGCACAGAAAAAGAACAAACAATGAGCACCAAATAATCTTAGGTGGAATAAGGTGTCATAAAGGAATGAGTATCCTCTGGTGACTGGTCACACTCGCCATGCGTTCCTTATCATGATCGGCATAAAGGAAAATATATTTGTTTTTACTTTTAGGCCATTATTCAGAAATTAAACTGTTTACATATCTTTTTTTCGAAATATAAGAAGAATGTTCTTTAATATTTTCAACGCATTATGTTGAGATTTTATTTTTAATCCCATAATACTTTAACGTTTTATAAAAATGAAATCAATGCACAAGTTTATACTGATGATTCTGGGAGAAAAAAAGCTAGCTTTAGAGGTTGGTTGATTTTGATGATTCTGAATCAGAAACGCAAAAAGTAAATCGTAGCTACATGTAGAAAAAAGCATCCTTATATTTTTTATACAAAATGAATTTAAAAGAATTGGACAAAAGTACGAGTAAAAGGAAAATAATTGTTTTAATGCATTGATTTAAAAATAATTCTATTTCCTTAATTAAAGCTTTATGCATTCCTTCTTGAAAATCCATTTATTAATGAATTGTGAAAACTGATAAAAAGTAAACAGTGATGTTTAAGCAATAGTATTGTTTTTAGAGACATATAAAAGAGGATGTAATAAACAACACGTAAAATTATCATTTAATTATATTCAGTGGTATAGAAGGAGCTGTGACTAACAGATTGGTACCCCTCGGTATCATAGAAAGAATGCGTGTGTCCATGTTTTGCTATGGGAAACCCGGTTTATACATGTGTCCGATCAAGAAGTAAAAATTATAACAGCTAAACAATGGCACTGTGTTACAAAGATACTGTGAAAGTCTAAAAAAAATCATTCAGTGGTAAAACAGGAGTTGTGGATAAGAGATGGGAACCTCAAAGATCAATAAAGGGCCGACGGACGTACAAACAGACGGACACGCGGATGGATGCCCCAATAATGATATACACCTTTCTACTTTCCAAACGGTGTTTATTTAATACTGTTGTATACTTTTTTCCAGTTTTGATAATTTCAAAATAATATCTGTACTTCATTTTACATTATGACATTTTTTTTATTTCAGATAACCTTTCAATTTCTCTGAAACAGATGCAAGTATAGTATGTTATTTTCGGAAAATGAGAAACGTTTAGACTGTGATTTCATGATTGTGTTAAATCGTTATTTTCTTATCAAAACATTCATATATCACCATTTCAAAATTGAAATAAAAGTCCATTAAAAATACCAACAAAAAAAAAGCAGAGCAAACACGGACCTCAAATCGTTATTTTCTTATCAAAACGTTCATATATCACAATTTCAAAATTGAAATATATGGAGATAACGAACAGTACTTATACTCAAGAGTCCATCAAAAATACAAAAAACAGCAGAACAAACACGGACTTCAACATCAGAGATGGGATTAGGTGCCATGGAGGAGTGACTGTCGACTGGTCACACCCGATATGCGCTCCTTGTCGTGATTGGGAATTACTGGGAAAATCCGTTGTAGATTCATTATATATAAATAATGGACTAACAATTAGCATAAAAAAACCTTAGTCGTTATCTGACAATCACGATTTCAAAATCCATTTATTTTAAACTTGTGACGTTTGAATTTTAATTTATTACAGTATTGTGCAGTGAAAACACGGCAAGGAATTCAACCCCTAAGGACTAAATGAAAAATTTCAAAAATTAATTTGAGACAATGTTTATTTGAAGAGAATGGTTGTTTCGAGACTCAGCATCTTTTACCCAAGAATGTAAGCTCAGGTAAAAACATAAAACATATTTTCCCTTGAAAGAAAAATTAGTTTGAGATCATAATACCCAGCTTATTAAAACAGCTTGAACAATGTATTATAATAAGTACACATAAAGAACACAGAAATCCCCATTGGTATTTTCTACACTTTTTCATAAGATAAATTATCTTTATGCAGATAACCTGAAAAAAATTAGACTACAGAAAGGGATAATTTCCATGGCATTGGTCAGTTATGATTTTCTCTTTCTAAAAGTATTGTTAGTGAAGTTGAATTCTAATATAAAGAATTATTTATTATTTACATGAAATTAAATTGAAATTCAAAATGATATGTTTCTTTGAAATTCAAGCGAAAACGTTTGGTATTATAATTTTGTCCTTTCCTTCCTTCATAAAAAATCATGCAGGGCATATTTTGTGTGCTCAAATTCTACAACAATATTCATTTTAAATAACATGTTTACAAATACTTTATTTAGAAAAGCACAAATAAATATAAAAAATATGAAAAAATTATAAGCAATTTTCTAAGACATGATAAAATAACACAAAATAAACAAGTATTTGTTGGACAATTTGTTGGACGGAACAAACAGCTATTAAAAATAAAATCTTTTTTAAAAAAAACACATGAATATAAACTGGAAAGAGGTATAAGATCTTTAAAAGGAAGAAATTGCATTGATCTACATTTGAATAAAAAAAGGCAGCAATCAACATGAAATACACTTTCAACTTGCTGTATCCCACTTAGAGTTTTAAAATCATTTTTTTTCAAATAGTCCATACAATCTTTGGTAAGATGTGTGGTGGTCCACTTGATAAAGTGTTAAGCTACTAGAATATATGAGTATAATATTCATATACTAAAAGCGAAATTATGCATCAAGTAACTTTATTAAAAAGCATTAATTAGTGTAAAATTGGAATAAAGCTTACCCTATCTTTAAATTGTAAAACAAATTCCCACCAGAGTGCCGGTTAGAAGCAAGTTTTATCTGTTATAAACATAATTTGAAATCACAGGATTTGAAATTCACGTGACTTCGCTGCAAGCAGAAATTTTACTATACTTTTTTTAAATGTACCATGCAACAATATATATTCTCAATAATATATAAAGAAAGTTATAATTAAATTGGTTTGTCACAGATTAATCTTAATCTCTACCTGATGTTCGTTACCAAAAAAGTTAATTTCTTCAATCTGTAATTATCACTCCAGTATATAGTACTTTACCCACGTAATACATTCTACAATCTTAACTTTGATACATAACTATTAGCTTCTATACTATTACAATCAAAACTTATAATATACCAGTACATATGATTGCTTTCTTTGTTGCAATATAAATTTTACATGTTTGTTGAATCAATTCAATGTTTAAATCTGGATGGGAAAGTGTATTTTCCTTAGTATTTCTATTGTTTATTGTCTGAAACAAAAATCACAAACTTGTGCATAAGTATCCGCACTTGGTCACTTTTTAACTAATATGTGATTTAAAGCAGAAACGGAGTCCACAAAACTCCAACATAACCATCCCAGACAACCTTAATGTAACAACAGGAGAGAGTGTTTACAAAGGGTTTTTCTTTGACTAATACAACAACATTCACATACATATGGGGTCAATCAAAATAGACATGTTGTGCAGTGATGAGTATCATGAAATGTGTCTATTCCGCAGTAGTTCTCGACCGTTTGTTTCGTCGGGCTGCGAGTTTGGCCTCCAGTCCTTGCTGAAGGCGGGCCTTATTCATCTCCTGGGCCTTCTGGAAATCACTGACCTCTTTCTCGTGTTGTTTCTTTAGTTGTTCGATGTTACCTACACAAAATAGAACATTACTGATATAAAGACAATTTCGCTATGATATGTATACTAATCCTTTATCACTGAAGTAGTTCCTTGAGTGAATTTTATTCAAGATAAAGAAATTTATAAACGTGTTTTTTTAAAATTTTTTTTTCATGAGGTGATCCATGAAACTGGTCTTATGAAAGCCTTCATATACACATTTGTTTTTTTTATCACAATTTTGTCGTTTATCATCTCATTAAGTTCAACTTGTGAGGATTAGCTTTATAGCAAATTTTAATATTTTAAGCTGTAATTGATGGCAAAATCTTACCGAACAAATCTTCGCCGGAGGGGGGTGGTGCTAGCTCACTCAGGGGGACGGGGGTGGGTGCTGGAGCCACGTCTTGTCCCCCAGGTTTTAACTAGACAAAGATAAATAGTATATGTTTACATAGATGTCTGTTTACAATGTAATCTTATAATGTATAGATGAGAAAAATGGATTATTCTAAATATATCTTATATGAGCCGATAAATGAACATTTTGTAAACGGTATTTCAAAATATTCTTCAGCAAATTATTGCAGTTTTTTGTTATAGCCAATACCTAAACCAAATTTTCATTCTTATTGTATTAAACAGTGTTCCATGGCAAATTATTATTTCCCTTTTAGAAACACTACCAATTTATCGTCTTTACTTTAAACATATTTTTATTGAGTATAATTCAATCAGGATTGGGCAACAGGCAATGCCTATGTAAACCCTCTCCTTAAATTTATCGTCTTTAATGAATAGTTGATAGAGTCCATTACCAAGTTATTTTTATTGTACTAAACAGTGTGTCTTGCTGAATTGTCTTATTTATTGTAATAATCAGTCTCTCACCAAAAATTATTTTCATTCTTATAAATTGTATCACGTCATACCAAGTTATTTTCTTCATTGTATTAGACAGTGTCCATAACCAGATTTTCACTTTCATTGTAATGGTGTCTCTTACAAAATTTTAATTTTATTGCAATAGACATTGTAATTAACTGTGTCTCTTACCAATTTATCATTCTATTGTAATAGACAGTGTCCCTTACTGAATTCTCATTTTATTGTAATAGACATTGTAAAAGATAGTGTCTCATACGAAATATCATTTTATTGTAATATACAACAGTGTCTTTTACCATTTTATCATTTTATTGTGTCCCTTACAAAATCATTATTTTATTGTAATAGACATAATAATATATAGTGTGCCTTACCAAATTATCATTTTACTGTAATAGACATTGCAGTAGACAATGTCCCTTACTAAATCATCATTTTATTGTTATATATAGACGTGATAATATACAGTGTTCCTTAGAAATTATCATTTTATTGTGAAAGAAATTGTAATAGACAGTGCTTCTTAACAAATTATCTTTTTATTGTAATAGACAGTGTCCCTTACTGAATTATCTTCTTCATTGTCAGCTTTGAAGATGACAGCTTGGATTTCAATATCTGCTGCTTCATCATCATCGTCAGCTAGCTGTATGGCTAAGAGAAGGAATCGCCAATCAAAAGAGAGATACGAAAAGAATTCGCCAATCAAAACAGAGGTAAGAAAAGGACTGTCCAATCAAATTAGAACTAGAGAAAAATTCATTAATCCAAAATGATCTGAGTAGTTACTTTGTTGTTGTTTACCTTTAATAAACTTAATTAATGAATGTTTATATGCAGAAAAGGGTAATTATATCAACTTTAAGGATGCATTTAAACACATAAAGTGTTCAGTTCAGAATATTCTTTCTTACATGTATCTAGGCTCTTTTGCAATATATGGTGTTAAATTTTTACATGTAAACTTTCATTTTCAGAAATATATATAGAATTGATAATAATAAATATAATATATATTATCATAAACAATATATCTATAGATTTATAATAATCTATTTATTGTATGATTAATTGTTAAAGTGATTTAGAATACAAAATATTATAAAAGGAATTTATTAGATAAATAGTTTATTAAATAAATAAGGCAATTACAATGAAATAAAATATTTCTACTGAAAGAAGTGAACTTGCATCACCAAATGGCACTGTCACTGCAAGACCAATATAAGCTAAATAGGAAGTTAGTGGACATTTTTTAGGAAAATTAATAGAAAAACCATTTCAAAACATAGTTAAGTAAAGAAAATTTAGCAGACACTCTCTAATGCTACAGCACTATTATAACTAGCCATAAAAAAAAAGAAAAGAAACAAATTTGACGAATCGTTATATGATCTATTATCTAGGCAAAAAAAGATTCTTATTGTCTGGGATAAATGTATAACTACAAGAACTCAGTGAGTATTTTTCTACAGTATTCGAGGTCTATTTAAGACATTTAGTTACATATTATATTAATTAAAAATTAGGGGAGATGAATGAAAAGGGGTGAAATAGGAGTTATTTGGTGCTCAGGTAGATAAATATATATGTTTCCTTTCTAACAGCTCACCTTGAAGTTCTCTTTCTACAATAATTATTCAAAGATTTAGGATAAGGTCAGCATATTATCAATTGGTCTTTTTAAATGTTTTTGTTTTGTTTATTAAACATTATGTGTAACATTAAATAAGCCCTTAACAAGACATGTTTACATTGGAAACACCAAAATTCATGCCCAGGCCTTTCTGTTGTTGACCTGTTGTCTTGTTGCTTTGCTTTGGTATGTTTTAACTATTTTGGGGAGAAAGGGGGCAAGAGCATATTTCACCTAAATCTTTCTTTTCTTTATTTGTCTAAAAGTACCTTTGTGACTCAGAGAAATATTTTTTTTCTTCCAATAAAAGAAGCATATGACTGCCGTCATGAGAAAAGGGCCCTTATCTTTTGACGTCACAATGCTCAGAAAACGACGTCAAAGTTGCGTATTGCAAACACGGAAGTAAAAAAAAATGTCAACTGCGTTTCGTGATATAGAAATAAAATTGGATTTCAAAGTGTAACAAAAAC
This sequence comes from Saccostrea glomerata, assembly GCA_003671525.1. Lineage (NCBI taxonomy): Eukaryota > Metazoa > Mollusca > Bivalvia > Ostreida > Ostreidae > Saccostrea > Saccostrea glomerata. Next base: position 53,698 of record PRKT01000464.1, read on the forward strand.
TTGAAATTTGATGCGGACATTTTTAATAGCTATAGTATAATATTGTTACTATTTTTAAAATACGTGAATTTATTCATAATTCTGTTTAAGTATATTAAAAGGTATATTCCATGTACACATGTTATTGTACTTTATTTTTCAGAGAGGGAGAGAGAAAGAGCGAGCGTGAGGTCTATGCATTTATAGTATTACCGTTCCTATAAGCGCTCCTTTTTTCCTGAAAAATATATACCATAATTTAAAATGTATTTAGCCATTTTAATTTTCATCCATAGTGAATCATACTGATGTACCTCGATAGCCAGCCCACTGTGAACTGTCAATTTTAAAATGTGTGTTAAAAAGGGGGGGGGGGGGGGGGCTAAGTAGACAAGCCAAAAAAAAATCTTTGAATAAAAAGAAAACCATTTAAATTTCAAGCTAAAAAACATAACCCCTCATCAACAGTAAGAGAATATGCTAAGGGAAAAGAAAGGGGAAAAAAATACGGAGAATGGGGATGCCATGAAAATTTTGTTTCAAAAACTAATTTAAAATAGTCCAATAAATACATATTTCAATTTTCTTATATTCGGTATTGTTCCGATGAAATGAATGAATGAAATCCCACTCGAAACTGAATTGCAATATGTTTAGGACTTAAATACAGCTATTGTAGACTTTTCCCAAAAACATTATACCCAATTTTGAAGAAATTAACAACATAACATCGACAGTGATATTATGAATGAGGATTTTTATAAACCAGAAAAAAACACCGAAAAGATAGCTGAAGAAGTGTAGCTTTCTGAAAAATACAGAAGACCGGAGAGCTACAGTGCCACCCATGGTAAAAACTGTATATTTATTGCGCACAAAAAGTTGCGCTTACTTCTGGATTAATTCTTCCAAATTCTTACGTAAATCACGAAAAAGATAGATTTAAAAGAAAATACCTTACTCCTCTATAAAGTACTCTCGTAGTTGACATCTGAACGAAGTGTGTTGGACGGAATATCTTTCAAACTAAAATGGCAGTATAAATAAACGAAATTTTCGATGATCTCAATTTCAGGGCCAGGAGGGCTATTAACAACAATTATAAGGTATGTTTTGTTGTGAAAACAGTGAAAAAATATGTTAGGCACACACAGTTTGTAATAGTTTGGGATGGCATTTTATATACATGGAGAAATAAATAGAGAAGCAGCGCACTTTTTCTGTCAAATTATTTTCTTCGGAGAGCTACAGATCTGCAGCTAGCGAAAAGACGTACGAATTTATGGCTAATGTCAGATATTTGCGACATCTTTTGAGAATCACTGAGAGAGCAAAAAGTATAACTGACAAGTGGTTATGGGTGTAATTTCCAAAAGTTATGAAAAATGTTTAAAATCATAAACCACTTCAAACCTTAGACAACAAAGAAGTCTAAATTTTAGAATGATGAAAACATAAATTTAAGCGCTGGTGATGTTCATTGCGGAAAAAAGGACGTTCGTGCAAAATTTTAATGAGCGTAAAATATATTTCATCATGATATGAAGTAAATAAGTCTCGTTTTACGTTGAAATCTTCAACTCTGTTACATGTACATCTAAATACCCCGCATTTCTCGACATTTATTAAATTTCCGTTAAAATCGAAATACTGAAGTTTATATCATAATCCTAAAATGACTGTAAGGAAAGGAATTAATAAACAAACTTAAATATTTCTGCAATGAAAGAAAAATACTGTCTATATTACAGTCGCAAGCAAGTAGCATCGGGGAGGGGGCTACAATGAAAGTCCGGTTGCCCCCCCCCCCCTTTTGTTGCAGCATAGTCAAATCAGTGCACAATGGGACAAAAGGCAGTGTATTATGTTTGATTAAGAAAAAAATATACTGCAAGAAGTCTTAACCTAACCAACCCCCACCCCCACCCCACGGCGAAATTGAATTCGAGTTTGGACAATCTCCACTTTTTGGTTGACAAGTTTTTTTTAATGGTAAATTGAATTTTTATTCTGGCTGCCCCACACCCTCTTTTCAAACGATACTACGCCTCTGAGTTGTAGGGGGACAGGCGAAATCGAGTCATATATTTTTTAAATTTCGATATATCGAGAAAGTAGTATGTTTTGAACTAATAACTATGAAAAAATGAATTAGAGCGGTAGATTTTAACTTAATCGCATTACCTCATACAAAAAACATAAACGTGTGTTGGACGCAATATTTCATTATTGGTTAATACAATCGCATCAAAATGTGAAAATCTTTTATTAGGTGTCGGATTAGCTAATGTCACGGAGGAAGATGAATAGATTACCTTTCCTGGCCATAAAAACTTTTTTTTGCTTGTCAAGAAATATTTGGTAGATGAAAGTGCCTATACAACTGAAAAAAAGTATTGCTGTAACTCCCCCC
>PRKT01000464.1:75030-109622 GCA_003671525.1 Saccostrea glomerata
TATGGAATGCCATATACGACAGCCAACTGCTTACTGCCAACTGCTGATTGCTTACTGCCAACTGTCAGCTGCTTACTGCCAACTGCCACACATATTTGAATAAATTTTATTTTTATATTGATATTTATGTAAATTAAAAAAAAAAAGGCGCGGATCTATAGGACATTTTTTCCAAGAGGGTCACTCTGGTAAAAAAAAATCCAACCCAGAAATTTCTTGACAAGAAAAAAATACGTAAAGTCCTTTCCTAAATGTGAAAATTTATTTCGGCCGAGGAGAGGGGTTTCTATGCGTCATACCTTCATGCATATGACATTTTTCATACCAACTTAACACGAATCCACATTTTCGGTTGGGGAGGGGGGGGGTCTAAGGTCCCTTTTAGTTGATTTATTTTATATATTAAATAACTTTTAGTTGGTTTAGTTTTTGCATTAAATAACTTTACAAATTTCAGAGGGGTGTTCCGGACCCCTCTCTCTAGTGGGGGGGGGTCTAAGGTCCCTTTTAGTTGATTTATTTTATACATTAAATTACTTCTAGTTGGCTTAGTTTTTGCATTGAATAACTTTACAAATTTCAGAGGGGTGTTCCGGACCCCTCTCTCTAGATCTATGCATGTAATTTATTTGTACAAACAAAGGGATATAAATGTTTGATCGGCGTTTTCTAAGTGGAGGGTCCAAGGTCAGTTATAACGGTAGTTCGTTTAGTTTATTTAACGTTTAGTTTATGAAACATTATAACACACAGAGATATACCTCTTTAATTTGAGAAATTTTTTAACTATAGAATATAATGGTAAACGGAAATTTATTTTCAAAACATCTTTTTCTGCGAAATGACAAATCTTTTTTATTATTATTCTCTCTTCAAAGGTTTTGTTGTCTCCAGGGTAGGGGGGGGGGCTTCTTTAAAGATTAAAAGCAGAAAATAGTCAGTTATTACCTATTTCAATTAGGAAAACAAATAAAAAAAAAATCAATGTACTTTATCCACCGCATATATTGAATATTACATAAGATAAAACATATTGGTCATTTTATTCAATTCAATTTTACCAGGGTGACCCCCTTGGAAAAAATGTCCTGGATCCGTGCCTTTTTTTCCCCTTTTTTGATGAAAATTCATATAAAAATCAATACAAATATAAAATTTATTCAAATATGTGTGGCAGTTGGCAGTAAGCAGCTGACAGTTGGCAGTAAGCAGTCAGCAGTTGGCAGTGAGCAGTTGGCTGTCGTATATGGCATTCCATAGATGTGTGTGTGTGTACAAATATTATGAAATAAACATCTCAACTCCGTTGACTTGAATTATAAATGTTGCGTAAATTTAAAATATTCATCTTTCCTTGATAATCAGAAGAAAATAAAATCTCTTTACATCCCAATTTTTTAAGAAATATTCAATATAAACAATGAATTATTTGTACGCATAGCCTAGTAAATCAGTTAAAAAAATTAGTTCTCGGACATACATGTACAAAATTACCTTCCAAAGGGACTTCTAGCTGAGACGTCGCCCGTGAAAAAAACCCATTAATTTTATATAAAAATATATGATTATTTAACATGTAGGATATGCACTCTGAAAAGTAATGGAACAGAAAAAGAGAAATTATTTATTTTCAATCGTTTTATTTACGCTTTTATGCAAAGAATTTACAAACTTCTTTGGAAAACTTGTAACTATTTAATTGTGACGCAATATTAGTCAGGTATATGACGTCACTGATACATCAATGGAAACGTGGATTCAACCTGAATAATACTGCCAATCTTAATCTAAATATAACGTTTGGAGGCGAAAATGAATTCTGTTTTGAAAATAAAGTAGTAAGTTTTTGTTAAATAATTTTATTTTCTGTATATATTCTAAATATTTCACTAGGATTTCGATAGTAAGGTGCTTAGCAGATTTACCGATGCCACGGGAGATAACTCTTACATCGCAAAATTTCATAAAAACGTCTATATATTTTGGCAGAAAACTACTGTCAAAAGTGTTTTGCCCACCAATTTTATTTTTGAAAATGAAAGACGAATTGTTTCTAGATTTAGTTCAGCATGAATTATAGTCCTGTTAAATAAGTATTGGAAATTACAGTTCGTTGTTTCTGACCTAAATTCAATGGTTTATATAGGGGAATTCAAGAACACGAAACAAAAGGATATTTTACTAAATAAGCAATTTCAAAACAAATAGATCTAGAGTCAGTAATTTGAGCTTGATTGAATCACAATTAGGGTCATGTATATAAGAATAATGCCCGTATTTTGCTTTGGTAAACACGAAATATGTGTCGGATCAAAAAATGAAATAGGCCGTGCACAATGGCGTTATCACCCATTATGTAACAAAGATTCTGTGAGTCTCATAAAAAATAATTCCAATTTCCATTCAGTAGTAAAGGAAGAGTTGCGGATAAGAAATTGGTACACCAAAGCGTAACAGACCGACGTACAGGCCCTGAGACGGACAGACGGACATCCCGATCACTTTATACCCTCCTGACTTCAAGTGGAGGGTATTAAAATATTTATTAAATTAAATTATAGAATAGAAACAGGAAAGATAAGTCAGCTTAAGTGCCTGAGGCAAGACACCATAACGGTACTAGTAAATCTCACCCTACTTCGTCAGGAAAGCTTAAAAAGGGATAATGTATTTACATAACGTAGAGGGATTTCTGAGATTTTTTTATATTAACTAAGTCAAACAAAAATAGATAAAAGAACGATTGCTTTCATCCGATATCATATTTAAATCATACAACTGAAAGATGGGGGAAAAGGGGGGAGGGGCTACTAGAGGAATTTTATCTCCGTGTATTATCCTGAAAATTTAAATATTTTTTTCAAGGAAGGGGGGGGGTGTTAATATATACTGATGCATATAACTGAATAATTGGTTGTGAAGATTTGTACGGAAGCCCGTTGGTGCCACGTACGAAAAATATTTTATCTGGCGGCCGCCACTTGTATATCTGGCGGCCGCCAGATAATTATGTGGCGGTCGCCACTTATTATTTGGCGGCCGCCACTTAATATATGGCGGCCGCCACATAATTTTTATATGGCGGCCGCCGGATAAATATTTGGCGGCCGCCAGTTAAATATGTGGCGTCCGCCAAATAATTTATCTGGCGGCCGCCACATATGTATCTGGCGGCCGCTATATAAAATCTGGCGGCCGCCAAATATTTATCCGGCGGCCGCCATATAATTTATCTGGCGGCCGCCACATATTTAACTGGCGGCCGCCAAATATTTATCCGGCGGCCGCCACTTATATACCTGGCGGCCGCCACATAATTTATATGGCGGCCGCCAGATAACACCTGGCTTCCTGATGCGCGCGCATGTTTTAACGTGTGATTTCAGAGGTGGAATACAGTGTAAAAATTATAATAGCAACATCAATCAACCAAACTTGTAAGAGATTTATTATGAACCAACACTCCAATCCACACTTCTAGTAGATATGATTTTGCATAGAGCAGATTAATATTTGATTTGAATTCTGCAAGTATTTGTAGAGTGTTTTGGTTATTAAGAAGCCTCACCAGGGGTCACGGACATAAATCATGGTGTTAGTTTTAGGCGAGACCGGGTTATTTCGTATTCATTTGTTTGCTGTAAGCTATGATTGGTTGAGAATAAAATAAAGTTTTGCATTTTGGATTTCTAATAATGGTGTTCCAATATTTTAGAATTCGTTTTTTATCATTGACTTTTTTATCAATAAACTACGGAAGCCCGTTGGTTCCACGTACGAAAAATATTTTATCTGGCGGCCGCCACTTATTATTTGGCTACCGCCACTTATATATCTGGCGGCCGCCAGATAATTATGTGGCGAACGCCACTTATTATTTGGCGGCCGCCACTTAATATATGGCGGCCTCACTTATTATTTGGCGGCCGCCAGATAAATATATGGCGGCCGCCACATGATTAATATGGCGGCCGCCATATATTTATCTGGCGGCCGCTACATGATATCTGGTGGCCGCCAAATATTTAACTGGCGGCCGCTACATAATATTTGGCGGCCACCACATAATTTATTTGGCGGCCGCTACATAATATGTGGCGGCCGCCACATACTTTATCTGGCGTCCGCCAGATAACATTTGGCTACCTGATGCGCGCGCATGTTTTAACGTACGTGTGATTTCAGAGGTGGATACAGTGTGAAAATCAATCAAACTTATAAGAGATTATTAGGAACCGACACTCCAAACCACACTTCTAGTAGATATGTTTTTGCATAGAGCAGAATTATATTTGATTTGAGAATTCAATAAAGTTTTGCATTCTGGATTTCCAATAATGGTGCTCCAATATTTAAGAATTCTTTTTTATCATTAACTTTTTTATCAATAAGCAGCGGCTGTGTCAACATCCATCATATCTTAACCCAAAAAAGACACAATAACACTCACATTTCACAAAATAATTTATGTGGAGGCCGCCAGATATTAAGTGGCGGCCGCCAGATATATAAGTGGCGGCCGCCGAATAAGTGGCGGCCGCCAGATATATAAGTGGCGGCCGCCAAATACTAAGTGGCGGCCGCTATATAAATTATGTGGCGGCCGCCAAATAATAAGTGGCGGCCGCCACTTAATATCTGGCGGACGCCAGATAAAATATTTTTCGTACGTGGCACCAATGGGCTTCCGTAATAAACAGCGGTTGTGTCAAAGTCCGTCTTCTTAACCAAATAACACTCACTTTTTGCAAAATAATTTATGTGGTGGCCGCTAAATAATAAGTGGCGGCCGCCAGATAAAATATTTTTCGTACGTGGCACCAACGCGCTTCCGTAGATTTGCTTACTCCCTCTCACACTTTTCTAGTATATGACACTACTATTCAAACAACCATGGCACAGAGCTTTTACATTTCCCATGTATCATGTGTACTCCCTTCATATTTTCTTAATTTCATTTGAAGTCCTTTTGTAAATTATCGCAGATTTTCGTAGATTACATTCTAAATTAATAACATTTATTATACATGATTGTAATATTATATTAAAAGATAACAATGAGATTTTAAAAGAATTTCATGCAATAGAAATACTCACCACTTTTATCAGCTGATAAGACTGCCAATTTACTGTTTGTGACGTCAAATAATTATTCCTTAATGACGTCACAGTAGTCTTTCTTGATGACGTCACGTGATTAACAGTAGATCTGAACGATCATTCTAAATGTATTTCCTCCATGCATATTTATAGGGTTTTGATAAATGGAGATATTTTGAACGTTGTCTAAAATAAATATACAAAAATATTCACACTGTGACATGATATAATTTTATACAGTGGATAAATTACAGTATTGTAATAAATGGAGATACATATACTTGTTGTCTGAAATAAATATGTACAAACCAGTTACAATGTATTTCTTAACACATGTACATGCATCAATATTAAGATTGATCAAATGATCCTTTTTTTATGTGTGTGTGACTTATTTACAAATGGTTCATAGAGTAAGACAAGAACACCATTCCCTCTTTTGTTCAAAACGCATTGAGAAGTCTTTGGTTTTAAACATTAAATTTATATTGCATGTATCAACATTTTGTTAGGCCTATTTAAATAAACACATCGTATGCTGTCTGATTTCAGTTTAGGGTATCAAAGACTTTTATCATAGAGAGTTTGGAGAAATTCTGAGACTATGCGTGTTACAGCTCCTATATAAAAGTTCAAGTCATTACAGAGAATGGAGGGGCCTGGACACAGTTTCAAATGATTTTTTAAAACCAATTTTATTGTTAACAATTCCTACCTAAGGCATCATCTATTGATTAGCAAACATTTGAGCATCATATGTTGATTAACAAACAAGATACAGAACTTAAAGTTCTTCATAATGTAAACAAGGGTCGTGCCTTGTTTTTGTTTACATAAAGAAAATATCATATTTATAACAAAATGAAGTTCAGCGATTCAATAGTAACTGTCGAATTGTACTTAAAATTAACTTTTATTTGGAATTATCTATTTTGAATGAACATATATTAGTATATTAACTTGTGTAAATAGAAACATGACACAAGCCTTGTTTACACAACAAAGGTTTGGAGCTCTAAATCTGTCTTGTATCTTGACAACTTGCGTTCAAATTTCTGATGATCACTAGAAAGACCCTTGTTAAATAATTGTAAAAATGAAAAAATATATTTTGAAATTTTAGCAGAAACTGTGTATATGCCCCTTTAAGCTTGTCTTCTTACAATTAGATATTTACAATTTTTGTAAGTGTTTTCAATATAAATACGAATCCGAGGACAAGACAAAACTGCTTAAGATAGCCTAGATATTTAAAAAAAAAACACTTTACTACTGACAACATAGAAGCGAATCTGAATGCATGGGAAAAAAAAGAACAAGTCTTGTACTATAAAACATTGTGTTATTCAAGCCCATGTGACAAGGACCAAAGAGGTCCTAAAGGTTTTATTTTGAAAACGAACTTCGGAAATCTTTAAGATGAACAGAGTGCACTGTATTGCAAAAGATACCATTTTCATGATCTCTAGAGCAGCCGTTTCCTCCACAGGGTACTGTAAAAATTTAGTGAAATTCCATCAACACCAATATTTATCTGTCTACATGTACATGCATAGTAATTTAATCTACATTCGAGAAACACAATTGAGGTCATGATCAATCTAATTAGAATTAGATGTTCTGAATCCACTAATTCCCAGCAGGCACGCAACGTTGTTTCAACGTTGAAAGGAGGTGGAATATAGGTTGCAACGTTGATCAACTATATTTCAACGTTGAAACAACGTTGAGGTTTTACTTTTGAAATCACAAGTTAATCGGGTGTTTTTCTTTCAGAAATCTAGAAATTGATGAGGGAGGAGGAGGGGGGGTCGAATATTAATACAGGTATTCTGAATATTGGACAAACAAATTTGTGGATAATTTTTTGGGGGTTCGCTGTTCGAGTTTTTGAAGTATGACATGTACATTGAATTACACAATAAAAATGACAAGATGCGAAAAGAAATATTTAACCTGCCCCTTTATGGTATAAAAATTGAAGTAAAGGGTCTATTCGTGAACAAAGGAGAGAGTACATGAACGTGCTGCTTCAGTTAAAGATGACTTTTTACAGATATTTGTTTCTCATTGGAACACTTATTAATTTTCGCGATACCTTATTTTCGCGAGATAGTCATTGACTATTAGCGAGATAAAATTGTCACGAATTGTGGTCATTGCTTTATATAATCTTAAGGAATTCTATTATACGTGAGAATGAAATTTTCGCAAGCATTCTGCCTCGCGTTATTACGCTAAAATAAGGTTCTCGCGAATAAATAGTGATTTACAGTAATTACGGATCATAATGATTTTAAAATACTAAAAATATGTACAGTAATATTCGGAATTCAAATGAAATCAATTTAAGAGGTTTTTTTTCAATCACAAATGCATGCGACTACATTATACAAAATATAGTCCAGGGCCTCATTTATAAGTAAATAAGACAAATAATAATTTTCACTTTTAGACGGACGGATAGATTCAGAGTAAATTTTAGTCCCCTATCACTTTCACCAGTAGGAGACTAAAAATACGTGACTGGCCAAAAGAAAAAAAATCATAAGCCTTAGCCTAGAAATTTGTTAAATTCAGCTGAAATCAATTTAATTGACATTTCTACATATAAGCAAATGTGCCTATTTTCATCTTTGCTAGCCAACGGTTTCTGATACGCTACTCTCCTCATGAACATGAGGAGAGCAGCGTATCAGAAACCCTTGGCTAGCGAAGATGAAACAAAGTATTCCTGTAATATAATTAGTACTTTATTTTACAGGAAGAAGACGATGAAGTGGAGCAAGAGCCAGTAGTCACCCATATACTACCAAGAAGAGAGCTGGTAGGCTTCTATTTATATATCGGCAGTATATCGGCACGTAAAGTTCCTATATTCTATACACATGATCTATTCCATATACCATTTTAGCTCAACTGATCTGAATGCTCAAGCAAGCTTTTCTGATCAAATTTTGCCTGGTGTCCGTCTGTCTGTCTGTCCATCTGTAAACATAACTAATCTAAAGCAAATTTGTTACAAAGCATCCTGGGTGGGAAGGAAATTCAATTTTGTTTGAATTTAAGTTAGATCTAGTTATGCCCCCTTCTCCATTATAAATTTATAGTTAATTATATGAATATTGAACTGAAAGCAATTTCTCGGGAAGTTTAAAGTCAATTTGTTTAAATATGACATTTGGAGCTGTAGAAAAAGGCGTTTAACATATGAATGTATATCAAAAAGAAATTCGCTGATGAACCATAGCACATTGACAAGGATATATTGACTCAGATGAGCGTCGTGGTCCATTGACCTCTTGTTATACATGTATAATTAGCTGCAATCTGCCAACCCTACATTATACACCATACGCAAAAATTTTGTATTTTTTCCTCAGACATATCTTGCATTAATACTGCATTAATTAAGAAGAAAACTATTTTGTGTCCCCGTAATCGAAGATTCGGGCGTATAATAATATAGTTTGTGCCCTGTCCGTCTATTTGTCCATTTTTTCCGCACAAACTTATACCTCGGCAATAAGCTTGAAGTAGGTGGAGCTATGGCTTTCATATTTCACAGGTGTGTTCCTTGTGACAAAATCTATCTCCTCTTATCACTAAATTAGACCTTTAACATGTGTATTCACTATGACAGGGTCTTTCTTACGGTTAAAAGGTATTTGACCTGATGGCCTTTACCTATGAGTTTGACCAACTTTTAAAATAAAGTAAAAAAATTTAACCTTGACCATAACTTTTTAACCGTTAGGACTAGGAATTTCATATTTCACAGGTGTATTCCTTTATGAAAAAACCTTCTTTGGATACCAACAATTTTGACCTTTTAATTTTGACCTTGACATTTGAACTGCATTTGAGAAACTTTAATTCTCGCCATAATCGGCCATACAGCAGCATCAGTTTTTTACAAACACATCTTGTTTGTTTAAGGTTCATTGATACTCTGAAAAGAGAGATAATTTTAATGACATAAATGTCTATTATTCCTTATAGATGTACCAAGTTGAAGTGTCTTTTTTCTCCAATTTTGCTCCTCAAGCTATGCTGTAATTGTTTGTATTTTTATTACTTATAAAATATATTTCTTTTGGAAATTTATTGAGGTTCAAGCAGTGGGTTTATGAACCTTAATAAATCTTTTTTTTTTTTTTTTGTTTCTTTGATTTCTCTCTACTCTCAGACCTTCACTTCCACTATGATCAGGATGCACATAGCTAGAGAGCAGCTAGAGAGCAGCTACGAAAGGATGAGACCAGTAAGCTCTCCTTATCTGTACAACCAGTAAAAATGCATCGACTACCATAATTGCTAAAGTTTGGAAATAGAAAATTTGGTTTACAATGTGGTCTAGATAACACTTATTGAAAGAAAAAGAAGTATCAATTGCGAAAGAGTAATTTCAGAATTCATGACAGTAAGGTACCTTTCAACATTTAACTGTGTGACTTGAAAATTTATTGATTAAGGATATTGTTTTATGTTTACACTAGTCGTCCACTGCTCCCATTATGCCTACCATTTCTGAGGATTTAGAGGAACTGGAAAAGGTAATCGCGCCTGCGCACTAACCAATTTACCATTATCAATAAAATTGTGCATTTTCTATGTGTGTACCGAGAAAAAAAAGTTTTAAACAAAATGAATTATTTGAATTTTTTGCATGATTAGAGTTTTTTTTATATGTATATCGTACCCAGAAACACTTGACTATATAGATGTATTTTTTTATTTAAAAAATAAACTTACCTGTTAATGAAATGATGGATTTGACGGAATCATCGGAGAGTTGTCGATTGCCTATACCTAGTAAATATTCTTTTAATAAGAAAGATATGTAAAGTCAAGTGCCTGTGATCATAACAGAAGCCTCTTATGCATGTCGCATGGCGTAGTGTTTAGGGAGTAGATATGCTCTAGACGCGCGAGGTAAGGAGTTGATCCTTACGTCGCGGGTTCGAATCCACTATTGGACGTTGAGACCGGTCCTATGAATGAGACCGTATAAATCGAGGCCCCTTGTCGCAGTAGAAAAAGATCCCTCACTGCTCAATGACCGTAAGTCAAGTGCCGAATATAGGGAAAAAATGCAGCTCTCTATCGGCGGTGGCGTCTCAATATGAGTGAAAAATTCTCGAGAGGGACGTTAAACTACAAACAATCAACCAATCTGATGTGATAATAGCTCTTATTTCCAGATTCTACTGAACTTATACATTAAGGTTGTTTTATCTTTAAGACCTCGTCAAATCCATCCAGAACTGGGTTTTCTAGAGAGAGCATTGAAGAGGAGGTATTGTATTCTTAAAGTTTTCACAATTAAAAAGTGTTTATATGCAATATTGTTGCGTCTTTTATGAGATGCTTGTACAAACCATTTTCAAAGGTCAATTTAATGAATTTCTAGTCAGAATCATTTCAAGACATTCAGTTTATGACATATTTCACATATATATAGGCTAGGCGACTGTCCTTAACAGCCATACACAGCGCATTCTCAGCGGCGGTGTCTGTATCTGAGGAGGGATGCAGGGCAAGTTTTAAGGTAAGAAAACGTGAAGAAATTTGTAAAAAAAAAAAAAAAAAAAATCATAAATTTGGTGATCAAGTCCTGTTTTTTTTAAAGAACAGTTTTTAAATATTTTTTTAAATACCTTCTCAATATGAAAGGTTGAAAAAAGATGGATTTTAAATTTTATTCAATCGATTTAATTAATATCTTGAAATGATTACCCCTTCAATGATAATGTGAGCTTTATTTTATATATTTAAAAAAATCTCGTTTCAGCCGAAGCGTAACATCTGGAGAGGCCTCGTGTCCTGCCTGCGTTCTTGTTTTAGTTGCATGTGCTAGATATGAATTCAAAGTAACAATATTTTTTTTCTCAAAAACAACTTCGAGTTATTGAAATGCTGTTATAGATTTCATATCAAACTGTGTTTATTACTTTGGAAAAAAATTATAATATTTGTAACAATTTCTTTATGTTTTACGGAATCTCAGGAAAAAGCCCAGACCGAGAAACGGAAGCGGGCACAGCGGAAGAGAGAGAGGAAGCCCGTATATAGAAAGAGATTGAAGTGGCCCACAAGGAGATGGAGAGGCTCGAGAAATATATCAACGTCAACATCACTGCCGAATAAATTGGACTCTTAGTATCATTGACTAATAATTAATTCATACAATTATTTTGAAGCTTTTAATTTTGAATATTGGAGCCAAAGAGGGGATACCCGAGCTCTTTATTTATTATTTGGCGTTAAATGTAATCCATTTCCCTTTTGGACCCTTTAAACAAAATTTCTTTTGCAATGTGGGGCCTTGGAGACAGATCTAAGGCTAGCATTGCGAAACAAAATTTACTTATTCCAAAATGTTATCTTTTCCGGAACTTTGGCCCTATAAATACTCATTCCGTCAGGGATCAGGAATGGGTATTACGTTGGAACACCCCTCCCGTCAGTGATCAGGGGTGGGGGTTCCTCGTCAAAAACTTCTAAATTGTAAATGAAGCATCCGTTTAGAGATGTTCTAAAGCTCCGTTGTCCCCTCTTTTCAAAATTCTGTTATTCAAATTATTAATAAACGAACTATTTGCGAGCATGTTATCATTTTTTCTCTTCTTTTTTTCTTAAGCGAAAAGGGTTCGGCCTTCTTTGTATTGGGTGCCAGAAAACATCATTAAGTGTTATTTATAAATACCGAACTGCGTTATACGTGAGATGAAGGTGCAGTGTTACCTAAATATGTACTTCAAAAACTCGCAAATCCTGTATTGCTTGTTGTCATTCTTGTCACTTTCGTGCTGTTTAGTTTTGACTGTATTATTCACTAACTGATTTAAATCCCCCCCCCCCCCCGGGTTAAAAATATGAATAAGATATAATAAATCGTCTTTTTGTCGTGTGGATGTGGGCCCCCACCCCGACCAAAACCCCTTTTTTCAGGATTCCTACTGGATCCGCCAATGTTATTGCTCATGATGATTTTTTCATTCAAAGTATAAAAATTTACTTTGCTTTGCGAGAAGTAAGTCGTCACAACGTACAGCAGGATGATCCCTTGGGGTGGATAACTTCTTTCAGGCAGGGGGTGTGGGGGTTTCCGGTGGGTCCATGGCAAAGCCCTGTTTGGAGCATAGGGTGCGAAGCCCCCAGAAGTTCCTGGGTTTTTGTGTATTTTAAGAGGAAAACCAGGCACAACAAGTGGAAATGGTTACTTATGTACACGACAATAATTCACTTTTTTATGCAATGCAACCAACACCGTATTGATACTTCATAGCCTAGGGAATGCAAACTTAAGGTTTTTCAACTTGATTTTTAAGAAAACTGATACTTGGTCATTCAGTAAAATTACCTAGATTGATTTGAACATACATTGTTTACGAACTGTTCTCGATGATAATAGGTGATTTTCTACTCGATAAATAGAAAAAAATGTGAAATGTAAACAGACAGAGAAAGCAGGGCTTGCAGAATTTTATCTGCAGCGCCGGGAGCTAAAAATCAATATTTGGAATCAATATTCTCGCATTTTCCGATGTAGATTTAGAGTGACGTCCCTTGGATTGCTTATTAACATAATCAATACGGTGTTGGTTGCATTGCATGCTGCTCGCCTGTTTATCATAAGTATCTTCAAAATGGCGTACGGATAGAATATTCCTGAGTTAGGATTGTGTTCCAGGAATTTACCATCTTCATCGTGTATTATTTACAATTTTATCTTGTTATAAACACACTTCTTGTTCTTCATCATCATGGAATCTGAACGACCATAGGTAATGTATATAGAGTCATAGACAGACAGTAATTAATGAAATAGAACCCAGTATTTTGTGTATTATGGAAATAGTATGTGCACAGTGTATATGGTTTCATTAATGGATATTGTATAAATATTAAAGTATAATTTTATATTAACACTGACCATGCTGACCATGTTGTTTTGGTTTGATATCAAATGTAGTAGGCCTATTTCTTCTTTGATTCAGAGGTTCAAATTACTGAAACTTGCATGGCAGGCAGGAAAACAAAATAAATTATTCACATGTGTTTTGGTTTAACTGTAAATGAGGAATGTATTATTAATTTCTAACTGTATACAATTGGCATGTTTATACCATGTATACAGCATACACACATCTTAATTCACTTGACATATGTACAAATATGCACATACATTCATTGAATGCTTTAATGGGTAAAAAGTACAAATTAAGTAACAAATAAATCTATATGTTGAGAGCTAGAATATGAAATTGAAAATGAGGGGGTGGCTGTTTCCTTCATTATATAAAGACATTAAAGTGCTTATCTGCTGTTTATTGGATTTCATTAATCATTCTTAATGAAACCCATATGTTTCTACCTTAACTTCAACTGATTCACGTGATCATTCAGGAGGTAATGTGAGTTCAAATCTTGGGCACCACTGACCTAAGTCGATAAAAATGGGAGTCAGGGTAGCAACTGTTCCTTCACCATGCGCTGGATGGCACTTGAAGTGAAATTTGCTGGGCCTTAGGATGATATCTTAAAAACTGAGGTCCCGTGTCAGCGGCAGAGGTCGGCACGATAAAGATCGAAATCCCTCACTGCTTAATGGTCCTAGTGCCGAGTGAAGGTCTAAATTTTAAGCCCTTCACAGTTGTACGGTGACGTCTCTATATGAGTGAAAAATTCAGGAATGTGATGTAAAACAACATACAATCAATTAATCAACTGATTAACATATAATCAATCAATCAACTGATTAACATATAATCAATCAATCAATCAACAGTTTCAGCCATACACAATCCTTCCAAACTCATGTAGTTTTCATTTTTAAAAAATTCTATGTTCAAATAAATTATAACAATTATACATTCTAGTTCCCCTTTATCAATATATATCAGGAGCAGCTGTTTAATTTTTAGTTTCACGATGTGATCAATCGAGTGACTTGATTACATAATATATTCTATAGACATTCATGACTAAATTAAGGGTCCTTTTTTTATGCCTCAAAGACGGTAGGGCATATTGCTTTGCTACTGTCTGTTGGTCGGTCTGTCTGTTGGTCAACCATCAGTTTCCAGTAATTTGCAGTTTCCTTTCATTTTCTTAGCAGAGATTGCATTTGTTGAAATGATATTTGGTATACATATTTATGATATCATAATTATATTATCTAGGTCAAGTTTTGTTTTGATATTTTTCACATTGTATGTGCCAGGAAAACTGGCACGTAAAATATCAAAATTGTAAAATTGTTCGCTTCGGGAATGGGAGGCCTGCATGGGTTTGATTCTTGTTCGCGGTGCTGCATCAAACCTAAGGCGTAAACATAGGTAGTGACTGTTCTTTCGCAAACGCTAGGCATTAGAAGTGAAAGTCTCGGGGTCTTTCAGATATGACCTTATTAATAATGTAGGTCCTATGTCCCTGTTTTATTTACACCCAATTTTGTTCTTCTCATGGTTTAGGGCAGGATAATTTTTGTAGTCCAAGACTTGAGACAGGGAAAATTTTAAATGGGGCAAATTTATTGTCTGCAAGCATAAAAGGATGAATTAATAGCCCTGTACTCATTATAACATCTGTGAGGCTTGTAATTTATGATGTATTATCTTTGTAGGTGTGACAATGTCACGGTCCAGTTACCCCGGCCTTTGATCCGGGGATGGACATTAATGACAACGCAAGACAGAGAAACTGTGTCACAGATAAACAGGTAATTACACCCAGAACTCACTCCACAGTCTGTTCAACTCTGGCCATAATGAAGGTGGAAATAAATTCTACAAACTTTAATTGGTAAAACCTGACCATACAGACTTGCTGTAAATTCACACATTTTCATGGGGTCAAATTTTAGTGGTTTGAGAAAAAAACTCTGAATTGGTTCATGGGGATTGGAATTGGTGGATAGTTGATATTTTGATGAGCACAGCGTCAGCCACTTTGAAATATAGATGGCAATTTGCCAGTGGTGTACTAGTTCCTTTTTAGGGGGCAAATGCAGTAATTAAAAAAAAAAAAGAGGATAAAATTCCCATATTTAGTTTCTAGATTAGAAAAAGGAAATGTCATTATTTCATAGCTGGTACTATGAAATAATTGGGCTTCTGTCATTCTATAATATTCTGTAAGTGGGCCAAACATAGTTGTGGAAAGCTGGACCAAAAAATCAATAGTAATTTAGAGAGACTGAAAAAACAATAGAGAAATATTGAATTTGGGATTTCAAAGTGGAGATTGCGCTAGCCTATAAAATTATTTCTTTTCATTGACTCCAGGGAAAAATTGATTCACTGCGCAATTTTTTTGCTCAATAAATCATCAATTATTTACAATGATCTGAGGGTCATTTAGATTTGTTATGGCAATTTGATATGAAGAATGTCTCTTAGCTCTCTGGCATTGTAGCATACTAGTCTAAGGAGATTTGATTAAGTAGTTTTAAGTGTACATTCAAAGTAAAACATAAATGACACATTATTGAATGAATTGAGAAACCTAATTTTGTGAGATAATTATCGAAGTTTAGACACAAAATCAAAACACAGTAAAAAAAACGCTTAATATAATGAAATGCTACGTATGGACGATTTTTACTTCATTAAAAACATATCGTCAAATCACTACTTTAAGTCAGGGTTTAGTTTTCATTGTTTTCCAGGCATGGAAAGACCTACAAATTTATGTCCCCCTCCTCTACCCCACCAAAACTACCCCCAAAAAGAACACTCTGTTTAGTTAGTTTTGCTGTTTACTTCATGTACTTAGTACACATTGTTTTTAGCTGAAATTATTTTAAGCTGCTCAGATATATTAAGGTTCTCTAGTAATGGTATTTGATATCAATGCCCGATTTATTGTAGGAAACTTCATCCTTTGTGATTATTGCCTATTGGAAGCTCAGAAATAGCAAAGTCAATGGTCATGATAGTATAATTCTGTATTTATTGATTGTAAGAGAAGAGAATAATCTATTTTCTCCTGTTGTTCACCCAGTGAAAGCTCATTAAGGGTCTTTATCTGAGAAGCCTATGAGTGTATTGTCATTCGGCACACCTCGGACGAATCATACCTTTCTCTAGTCATGAATGTGAGGGAATCAGCCGAGGTATTCCGAATGAGTGTACTGTATTACTATATTGACCTCTGGTGCTTCAGTTGAGTTGACATGTGACATGATCTGATCCTGGTCAAATAAAATCATAATTAGAGCCCTCTCTGAATCATAAATGAGTCATTATTTGAAACTATTGTAGTTTGTGTGAATTTCATATTGAACATGGATTATCAAAGAGTGAACAAAGTTTATAATAGTATTTTCATACCTGTAGTCTGTTAAAAATTTAGTGCACATATAAATTATATACATGATATATATCTGATACTTATTTGTCTGTTTGACATTTCACATGAGTTAAAATTCTCTACCATGTCTAATATCCATATTTTCATAAGGCAAAAAGCAATTATTGCCTTGGCCGGTTGCTATAAATTATAAAAAAGAATGAACTTCCCCATTCAAGTAGGGTACTGGAACTATAACCTCACACAAAACACGTAAAATATTTCTTAATTATGTTCCTTTTCTCTTGTACAAGTTTTAGCTTTTTTGGTTGTATATGGTATGTAACTCAACAATTAATTATGCTGATATAGATGTTATGATTTAATTGCATTGCTCCAATCTCAAAGTGCCAAAGACAATTTACATGTTAATTTTGCAAATATAATGATAAAATCTCCTAATATCTATGTTAGCATTCTTTGAGCAATATCAGCTTTTGAAGAACCTAGCTATCATACTTAATAACTTATATGAGAGATATCTACAAACCCCTGTTGTGATGGGAGAATATGTTACAAAATTATTCTCAAATCACATTCTCCTGAATTCTCAAATCACATTCTTCTGAATCACTGAGATTCTATTTTCCAGTCCATCGGATGAGACGCAGGTATAAACTGAGCCTGTCCCATGTTATAGTAGGTGATGTCATTTTTCTCAATAGGGACATTAAACAAAAATCAAACAATCAGTTTTGATTTTAAAATTCTAAACAGATTGAAATAATGCTACTGGGTCATGTGGGTTATGCTCTGAAAGTATTTTTTTTCTATACCAAAATTTAATGCTTAAAGAATGACAAACATTGAATAGAATTCTTTTAATGACCTGCACTTTAAAAAGAAACAGAGCAATAGAAATTTATGGAATAAAGTTTCAATGCGAAAGCTTCTTGAGATATTGCTCTTTAATGAACGTTTCAGCCATAAATAGAATGTATGTCTTTTAACCTTGACCTATGATCTTTTGACCTCAAAATGAATAGGGGTCTTGTTCATACTACAGGAAGTTGTTTTGTAAAATTTCACTGCCAGAGCTCTAAGGCTTCTAAAAATTGGTTACTGGAGAAAGTGGAAAAAAAGACAGAATTTATGAATTAATAACCTTGACCTTTGACCTTCTGACCTTAAACTCAATATAGGGGTCTTCCTTGGGTCACAGGGAGTTGTCATATAAAATTTCATTGCAAAAGCTCAAAGGCTTTTTGAAAAGAAAGTGTAACAGACAGAGGAAAGATGGAAGCTAGGACAGACAGACGGACTGAAATTAATGTTCCCCATTTTCAGTGAATGCAGGGAACACAAAACTAAAGCAAATAGACAGAAATCGCGGGCTGGAGTATTAACACCCCGGTTTTTGGCACAAGTTTCTGTTGTATTTGCATAAATGCAACCTTTTCAATTTTTTTCGACCAAAACGCTTTCCAAATATACCAGCTTGTATTGATTTTCTTGTTCACGCCAGAAGTGCATTCACATAGATTCCACTAGGAGGATCTATAGTCAATTTTAAGACAGTTTATGAATATTCATGTTGTCTGTTATTTATACCTTTGTAATTGCAACTGGGGATTGTTGATGGAAGCTAGCTTTCTTGTACAGTACATGTTGTAATTTACATGTAAATGCGACAGAATCTGCAAAAAGAAAAATGTTGGTCAGTCATAGGGTTAAACTTAGTCTAGTGTTTTAAATTGTGATGGATTTTTGTCGTTTTGCAATTCATTCTTGTATTTTCAGTATGATTATATTTTTATCTTCTTTGTACTATCTATATGAGTACATGGTCTGCATTGGGGAAACATTTGAACTTAAGTATATTAATTGCTCACTGATATTTTGAACATTTGGACTTTATTTCAGTGAGCCTGTAGTACCAGTTGATTCAAATACAGTTACATACTGTAGAATCACAAATTTTTCGTGGGGTTAAAATTTCGTGGATTTGTCATCAAAAATAGTTTCGTGGGGATTTAATTTTTGTTTTGAAAGTAATCCTACTCAATATGTAGTCATATAAAATTTCGTGTGGGATTTAATTTCGTTGATAATTGTTAACAACAAAATAAATGAAATTTAATCCCCCACGAATATTTGTGCTTTTACAGTACATATCTTGAACACTGGTATGAATACTATACCATGAATATGTCAAAGTGATCTTGAATTAATTTCCCTGACAATTTCAAATACTTGTATACTGGTATCTTATTAAGTTTTTTTATTGGTCACATTAAAATCAGAGGTAATGAGGTTTGACTGTAACATGCTTTATAAATTATATGATATCATTTTCAGTTCAGATTCTTGATGTTGCAAAAGACTGTGCTATTCTTGGTTCCATGAAACTAATGATAAAACTCAATTAAGCTAGCTTTTCTGATCACTCTTCACCTACTGTAGATTCCTTTTAAGCTCACCTGAGCCGAAGGCTCAAGTGAGCTTTTCTTATTAAAATTTGTCCGTCGTCTGTCGTTGTTGTCGTTGTCGTCGTCGTTGTTGTCGTAAACTTTTCACATTTTCATCTTCTTCTCAAGAACCACTGGGCCAGTTTCACCCAAACTTGCTACAAAGTATCCTGGGGTAAAGGGGATTCAAGTTTGTTCAAACGAAGGGCCACACCCTTTTCCAAGTGGAGATAATCATGAATTAGAGAAAAAATAATGGCATTTTCAAAAAATCTTCTTCTCAAGAACCACTGGGCCAGGAAAGATGAAACTCATGTGGAATCATCCTCAGGTAGTATAGATTCAAATTTGTTCAAATCATGACCCCCGGGGGTAGGGTCGGGCCAAAATGGCTGATCAAAGTTTTACATAGGAATATATAGGAAAAATCTTTAAAAATCTTCTTCTCAAGAACCACTGGGCCAGGAAAGATGAAATTCATGTGGAACCATCCCCAGGTAGTGTAGATTCAAATTTTTTAAATCATGACCCCCGGGGGTAGGGTGGGGCCAAAATGGCTGATCAAATTTTTACATAGGAATATGTAGGACAAATCTTTAAAAATCTTCTTCTCAAGAACCACTGGGCCAGGAAAGATGAAACTCATGTGGAATCATCCTCAGGTAGTGTAGATTCGAGTTTGTTCAAATCATGACCCCTGGGGGTAGGATGGGGCCAAAATGGCCGATCAAAGTTTTACATAGGAATATATAGGAAAAATTTTCTTCTCAAGAACCATTGAGACAGGAAAGATGAAACTCCTGTGGAATCATCACCAGGTTGTGTAGATTCAAATTTGTTCAAATCATGACCCCCGGGGGTAGGGTGGGGCAAAATGACCGATAAAAGTTTTACATAGGAATATATTTCAAAGCCATACTTAGTGATATTTATAGGGAATCATCCTCAGGAAGTGTAAATTCTAGTTTGTTCAAATCATGACCCCCTGGGGGGTTAAAATTCAAGCCCCCTCCTCCACCAGTTAACTTTCAGTTCTGATCTGATATGTGCTTTTTCATATCCAATTGCTAAGGTGAGCGATGTGGCCCCTGGGCCATTTGTTTCCTGAGGACTTACGATTGGGAACATGCCTTTTTAATGCCAAAAATGATGAGAACTATTGGGAGTTGATGGTTAAGTGAGATATTTTGCACTGATTTCAGCACCATGAAAATAAAAATGAGTTATTTTATTTCATCAGTGGTCCATCTCATGAAATGACGCAATAATTCATTCTTCGCATATATTTATGAATTTACAGTATCTGTCCCTGAGACTGTGTTTAAGTGTCCCTGACCCTCTGTGAATAACTATCTCTCATAAACAATTTTGACCAAAAACCCGAAACCAAGGAGATACAGAGACAAGTCTTTACTTAATAAGACAATTTTTTGTCTGCAGATCTATGCAGCCTTATACAATTGCTGTATTTAACTAAGGTTATTACCAGAAACTCAATCAATAAAATACGTACAGATGAGGGAGAATTTATAGATTTTCTCTCTAATTTCTCCCTGTTTTCGGAGTCCTAAAGGACATTTTGTTACTACAATACATCTTCCGTTACACTGCAGTTAGGATTAATTTTCAGAAATAATTGTTTGCTTAATAAGCAAAGAATATCAATATTTGATAATGAGCTTTGTTAAATTTGGAAATTATGTCATAACTTTCATGCAATTAAGGCATTGAAACACTTTTTTAAGCATTATCAATTTATCATCATGTGTTACAAAAATATTAGTTAAATTCTCAGATTGCCAAACTTAATGTATTGCTCAAAATACAGGCAGTCTTCAAGGAATGTATAAAACAATCAACTTAAGATGAGATAAAAAAAATTACAACTGCAGTTAAATCTGTTTGGCTGATAGTATAAAAACCCAATGATTTTCCTGCTTTGCCTATCTATTTGTACCATCAAGATTTGTTTTTATGAATGATTCATTACAGCTGTGTATGATATTATTGTCTAATGCACAAGCTACACAGCGTTTATATTGTGGTACCTATTTTGTAAAGAGGTGCAGAGCTTCTTAACTGAAGCATTTGGCAGAGGAATATTGTCTGATCCCCGCAGTGCATTATTGCTGATCTGCTGTTCAATCAAGTCGATTCAAGATATTATCTAATGGTGGTTGCAGCTGCATATAATGGTTATTTGGAAAGGGAAATGATCTCTGATGTGCATCAAAATAACAGGCATTAAAAACTCTGCTGCCAGAAATTGAATTTTTTTGCTGCTGGTTTGTGAAATATTTTCGCATTCATTGATTCTTTTATTAAAAGAATATCAGAAAAAGAAGCTGTGTTTGTGAAACATTGATCGATGCCTTCATATAACAGCTTTATGGCAAAAGTTGATTGCTCTGCTGCCAGAAATTGAATTTTTTTGCTGCTGGTTTGTGAAATATTTTCGCATTCATTGATTCTTTTATTAAAAGAATATCAGAAAAAGAAGCTGTGTTTGTGAAACATTGATCGATGCCTTCATATAACAGCTTTATGGCAAAAGTTGATTGCAAGTTAAACTCCAACATCAAGGTCAAAAGGTGCAAGTTGTAGATACCAAGAAGATAGTCTTTATACATTTGGAACTTATATGTTTGAAATATGAGAGCTCTAAAGTAATGTTCAAGGTTAAAGTCTTTTTTACAAAGTGGGTCAAATTCTATTGTCAAGGTCAAGAGAAAAAGTTATGATACAATTTTAAAGGTCTTGTCACAATGAATAGACATGAATGTGAAGAATGAAAGCCTTAGCTGCTATAGCACCAACTTTTCAAAATTTATAGCCAAGGTTAAAGATTGGCATTTTTTGGTAAAAAGGGGCCAAACTCCAAAGTCAAGGTCAGGAGATCAAATTTACTTATATCCAAAAGAGGTTTTGTGTGTGAAATGAGAAAGCCCTTACCCCACCCAGTCAAAAGTTACACCTGGCAAGGTTAAAATTTTTGTAGACAAACAGACAGACAGATCAGGATGGACAGGACAAAATCTATATAACCCCAACTCCTTTATTACAGCTAGGGGCATTAAAAAAAAAGAATAATTATTATTGCTAAGTTTTGTATATACACCATGTACAAAGAAATTCTTAAAATCCTCCTATATGCATAATACAGTTAGTATTAACAGTGCATCAACATGTTCATTGATCAAGGACATCTATCTGCTATGGTAATACATCCCCCTCAAACAAATATTTTATTGACGACAAAAACTCAGAACTGTTCAGACCTCACTTTCGGAAGTCTCTCTCAGACAAGGAGGGATTGGTTTAGTAATAGAGCCACACAATGGACCGGTATTGATTGAAAGTGTTTCAAGATGCTATGATAATATTACAGTGTATTGATTCCAAAGACTGAGGCACCGAGTCTGTAGGGCTATATAGCTGTCTGTGTGCTTCTTATTCTGGTCTGTGGTCTGATGGTGCCATGTACACATTTTAACAAAAAAAATTGAGAAATGTTATTTTTTGTGTTTGAACCTGACATTATCTTGTGAATTTTACCACCTCTCAGAATTGTGAATTGTGGTGTTGGAAGCTAAATGAAGAATTATACCCTCAAATAAATCCCTGACAACTAGAATTAATTGTCAGATTTTCAGTTGAATTCTATGAAGAATTCCTTTAGAAAGTTACAGCAGGCTATATCTCCTTGTACTCTTTTACTGGATGCCGGTGAAATGTATTTTATGTGTTCATTGGAAGTGAAATAAGTTTGTGGAATTTTTATGAAGAGCAGTGCTGTGTCTGTTGGTTTTGTTTAGCTGTGTTACATAACAGATGCCTGAGTCAGAAGCATCATTTTTACATGTAAATGATTGTGTTCCGATGAGTTTTTATGTTTCATTGTCAGGTTCTATCATTCAGTTTTAACTTTGAGTACATTATTGTTGTTTAAAGTGTATGTCTATTACTATCACAATATTCTGCAGGCATGGAAAAAATTGTAATTAAAAGACATTTCTTGAGTGTTGCAGAATATCATTCAAGATCAAATGTATATGAACCATGCATTCAGTAAAAGCAAATAAATTACTCTCCACTGTTAATCTAAAGTAACTAAGATCAATTTTTTTCTGTAAAACATCTATTCAAATTGTTTTTAGAAATCATGATGTGGCCTTTTAATACCATGCACTCTTTCAAGTGATTGTAAATATTACCCCTGTAAGTGCCTGTGTCTGCCTTACTCCTTGAAGTAACGAGATGAAGTTTTTGCATTGGCATATACATCTATACAATGTAGACTTGGAACATTGACTTTTTACTGTAGCACATTTGTTCAGAATTCCATGGAAGTCGGAATCAATACCACACAGTCCCTACTCATGTCAACTCTTCTAGAATGTTTAGATTAGTCTAAACCAATAAATGAACAGATTTTATTTCGAACAATTTTTACATAGAAGTTTTCATGAATTTTTGAAACATTCTATTTTTTTTTAACTTAATGAATTGCTATCATCATTATTTGACAATTGAATGACCTCTTGACCTTCATGGATGAATGATTTGCTGACATTGTTGCTATGGTTACTGCTTTGTCTTTGGTATTTTACGTTGTCATTGGTTACTTGGTTGTTGACCTTCCCTCGTGTCCTTAAGACTCTGGTGCTATGCATTTTCTATGGAATCATTACCATTGAGTCAGAAATGAAGGTGAGATTGAAAATTGGACTTTTCTTTGTATGAACTCATCAAATTTAGTCTCCCGGTCCTACCAATGAAACTGGAGGGGGGCTACTTTTATTTTTGTCCTGCTAGTGACAACATCTCTAAGTAATTGACTTTTCCAGTCAGATAATTCACACACTTATAATGAAATAAATAACTGTTTGTAGATAAAAATTGAGAAAAAAGCATATGTATTTTATTGCATACTTTACTGGAGAAAGTGATGATTATTTTATTTCGCATAGTCTTTTAATCATGTTAATACATGACATTTGTTGTATTGAATAAAGAATTGCTAATCTTGTATTTGAAAAGTAAACCTTATTTCACTTTGTTTCAGGGTCTAAATGGCAACCAGTTATATTCCAAGGTGGACAGCATGGATCCTTTGATTGGTCATGATTCCGTCCAATCAGGGAAAACCTCAGCCACAGACAACCAATCATCACCAAATCATGTTGCTAATTTGAATATTCATCAGGAAGAAAGACCTATTCTCAATGGAGTAGTCAATCGTCTATCACCTGATGAAAATAAAGAAATGAGAATTACTGATGTGAAATTAGAGACACTTAAAACTAAAACAACATGGCAGGAGATGTCACCAAAGAGGGAAAGGAAAATCACACGACAGAACAGCTCTGGGAGCATTAAAAGTAGTAGTAGTGGTAGTGCCAGTGGCACATCTGGGAGTAGCGATTATTCCGGATCACCACCATCAAGCCCCACAAAGTCTTGGAAATCCATTCGTGAAAGCAACCGAAATAATGCCCTCTCCTGGAAAGATCTATCGAGTAACAAGTCTGGAGATACTTCAGATGAGCATTTGCCATCTAAAGGAACCAGCACAAATGAGAACCAGATTGGGAAGTGTGTGTGTAGTCCTGAGCATAGAGGAATGGAGGGTCAGAGAACCAAATTAGTGCAGAACCAGACCACTCAAAACCAGGGTACAGACAACGCCTCCATTACGGCTGCTATTAATAACACTGTGACTGACAATGGTAAGACTGAACATGGTCATGTGACCACTTGTGTTCATACCACTGACAACGGACATGGAGGTGGTGACAAAAACCCGGCCTGTAACTGTAAGGCTAATGTAGGCAAAAAAGCCAATCAGAATGTGAATAACAAAAACCAAGGAAGTCCCGAACACACATGTAAGCCCTCGTCTCGGCTGGAGAGTGCGCCATCAGAGGAGCAAAATAATGAGTATTTCTATGATGAGGATTTTACTGTGCAGTTTGATACAAACTTAAGGGAGTCTTCCCCTGGACTTAATTGTACATGTATTGATCCCACAATTGTCAGTGATTTCCCAAATATTGCAACTGGAAGTTACTTGTCATTTAACAATATGAAAGGATCTGGACTTTTTGATCAACAGGTCAATACGGAATTGTTTTGTCCTGACGAATCTGAACTCTCCTCGTGTAGGAATTCAGTGATGGATATGTCATCCAGTGAACGAGAAATGATGTGCTCAAGTGACATGCTGGAATTCAGTGACAACCCACTTTTCACACCTTCACCAACAAAAGAGTTAGAAAAACAGAATGTTTCTACAGATAGCTTAGATAAGAATTTTAGACCTAGTGAAAGATGCTGTCAGGAAGGCAGCTTAGAATCAAGTGATGGGAACCTCTGTGTCAACTGTTGTCCAAAGAAAGAAGATTACTTTCTCTCTTTTGATGGATCTCAAGGTCGATCTCGGACAGACTCTGAAAATGATGCGTCCCTGCTTTCCATTGGATCAGGTCAAGGCCATTGGGGTCAGAGTTCATCGGGGGAGGAGATGGTCTCAGAGGAATGCACAGACAGTTTTCACTTCTGTTACATGAATGGTAATGGAAACGTTCAGCACGGACACAGAAGAATCAAGTTCCAGTCTTTGAAGGCAGTACAGGAGAGCCATGGTGATGCAGACATTGATGAGAGTGAGGGAAAACTTTCCACCTCTCTACCCAAAATAACAAGAAGTCCCATCTCAGAGTTCAACCAGAAGTTAAATGGTGGACATAATGGAAAGAAAGGTTGTTGTCAAGGCAAGAGAGCCTCCCTGCATAAATCCAATGGATCTTCTCCTATAAAGTCATCCATGAGGCATACTATACCTAACAGGAAGGTGACATCATGGAAGCAGGTCAAGTCTCTCAAGTCTTTAGGAAAGCTAGATACGAATATGGATCCCGATCGCAGCAGTAGTATGCCTGAACTGTATGTGCAAACATGGCAGTCTTTTACTTCCCAGGAATGTCTGGATATTGCAAAAATTGCAGAGAGCTTTCACGGAAAGAGACATTCTGCGTATCTACTGGATCTGTATCAGAGAGTCAGAAATCAGTCCAATCCAGTCTCCCCAGAAACCATGGCCAACATAGAGCAGATCCTGTTCCATCCACTGATCAGTCAAAATCGTTGCCATGGTGAGGCCAATCTGAGTGCTCCCATTGGTCCATGTGGAGTGTGTGGGCGGGATGGATCACACAGTAGTCACACCCTTACTAACAGTAACATTCACCATCTGGTCAACACTAGCCGCACTGGACAACAGCTTGACCAGTATACCAGGAAAAGGATCATAGAATGGCTGGAGAAAGACAGGCTGGATGGACATTGTAAGGCCAAAGGCTGCCAGACTGAGAAACAAATGAAGACTACAGAGACCATCATTTCTCCCACAACTGTTACACTGTGGTGTGGTACCAAGAACTTCAGTGCTCAGTTTCCACCTCACACCAGAGACTGTGGGATACAGACTACAACCAATATTTTAAAAGAGGGGCATATTACTCACATGGAGCAGCAGACATCACCTACATTAGAAATGGAATATAAAAGGCTGTACATGACAGAAGTTGCTCAGCAGACCTCTCCAAATTCTGACAGGCATGACATCCTGTCTATGCTGCCAGAGACCTTTACAGATCTGGATGACATTATACCCAGAAGAAATCACAGTAGTCACAAACATGTGCCAAGATCAAAGAGTGCTGACAGCAATGTTCCCAGAGACACAGCAGAAATCCCTGAGAGAGGCTGCATTTCCTATTACACTTTTAAAACTTTGCCAGATTTGAATTTTACAGTCTCTTGTTCTGATATTCAATCGGAGGAAGAAATCTCGTTATTTGATCCTATACCTGTAGCCATGCCAATCCCTATTCTAACACCAACATTTGCAAAATCATTCTCTGGGGTACCTGCTAAGAAGGAAACTCAGTCAAGTGGAACAACTAGTAAAAGGTCAAGGTCGGTTCCTGCTAAACTGGTGAATCAACATCTGCTGAAGAATGCCGGGGAATCTGGCTCCAGTAGTAGTGGTGTTAGTACCTGTTCCACATCATCTGGAATAGATCCAGGTTACATCACTGATGATAGACCATTCAGTGTCGGCAGTCCTTCAAATGACATTGAGCGACTACTATTCTACCCTCCACATGTAGAGAGTGCTAAGAGAGAAAAAGTAGAAAGTGAAAGTCAGAAAGGGGAAGGTCAAGTTGAGACTCAAACCCGAAATAAACCAAGTCATCCGAAACTTAAGAGAGTAGCCGAAAACAGGGTCAATAAATATGCAAATGAGATTCACCCTTTTTCCCTGGATGCAATAAATAAACCAAAAGCACTTGAAACTGAAACAGAAAATAAAGCTGATGGGAAGATGTTACTGGAAAACCACCCAGCAGTAGAGCATCTGTATTCTTTACAGGAAGAGAACACCCCAGTATCCTCTCCTGATGTCAGTAGATGTCACCATAACTGCTGTCAAGGAGAGGACTGTTTCTTTGTCAATCATCCCAACCAGTTTTCCAGTGAATCCAACTCCTCTAATGGGAGCGGACAGACAAAACCCAACCGAAAACCCCTCAAGTCTTGTCTCCGAAAACAGCACTTTTTGAGGTCAAGGTCACTCTCTGACCCCCGTAACCTGGGTCAGACGGCCGAGAGTCAGAAGCAGCGGAGGAAGTTGAACCGCCATTCCTACGCGTGTGAGGAGGTGTATCTTCTGACTGATGAGTCTGGCCAGTATTATCTCTGTCAGAGTGATAACTCCTCCCAGTCCAATGAGAGCTCCGGGCCCATCATGTTCTGTCTAGACGATGTGGTGCCAGGAGAGGGGATGCAGACGGTCAAACTGAGGCGGAAAGCTACCACTGAGGCAGGAACCAAGACAGGGTCGGAGACCAATGATGCACTGAGTGGGAAGAGAAAGAGTGTCAGTTTTGCCTCTGAAGTAAACAAGTATAAAACATATAGTCAGTGACACATAGATTTTCTTATATTACATGCATCACGTATGAAGTTACAAATATTTCTTGTAGAATTAACATCTGCTGGTTTAAGAATTTCATAAGATATACATGTATTATTAAAAATTGTACAAAATTCACTTCTTAGTTGTATATAAAGAGGACATACAAATAAAAAATGATGTTCATCTTTAATTCTAATATAGAGGTATTAATATAGAAGTATTAAGACATGTTGAACATGTGTACTTGTATGTTAATGGGTCTTATAAGAACAAGATAAACAAAAATTCAAAATTTCAGGAAGTAAAATGTTAATAGAAAATAAAGTACATGTATCAATATTTATGAGGTTGATTTAAGAAAACCTGAAAAAATCAGACTGAGAAAAAAGTCTTCAAGAAGTGGTCCCTCTCATTATCGATTCTGATGTGATCAATTCTCATCATCATCATGTAATTTGATTCTGAGAGTAATGCTGTCTTTTAACATTGTTCAGCATGTTCAGTGTACGGCAATCACATTTAAATCAATTATTCATCTGATTCACTGAAATTTGATCACCTATCTGGGCACCTGCAGCGGTATACAGATATTAATAAAAGCATTTAGCAGTGGTGTGGATTCTGTTTCATATCAAATGGATTGTTAAACAAGGAAATAAAAGTTTTATGTTTAATTTAAACACATTTTGAATGCAATGGAAGGACTGATTAAATGGGCTAGTAAATTATATAAAAAGTGATTTTTTTTTCAGCGGATGGGGCAAGCTTTTTTTTCTTCAAAAGCATGTCATAACTGAGAATTGGGTCGAAATGTTGAAATAGTAATTAAAGTGCCCTAATCAGCTTTTTGTGAACAAACCATACAACACAATAATTATTACCTGCTTTATCGTCCTCTCCTTTCACTTCCGCCTCCTCCACTCTGTGCTTTGGTGAGGGGTGTGGACTTATGTCATGGAAGGAGACTTCAGAGGCAAAACTGACACTCTTTCTCTTCCCACTCAGTGCATCATTGGTCTCCGACCCTGTCTTGGTTCCTGCCTCAGTGGTAGCTTTCCGCCTCAATTTGACCGTCTGCATCCCCTCTCCTGGCACCACATCGTCTAGACAGAACATGATGTGACTAGGATGAAAATTGTCCTAATTAGAACCCTTAATCAATTCTGTCGTCTTGTTGAAAATTTCAAGACATTTGGTTAATTTTTGGCATTTTCCTGAGCATTCGAAATGGGAAAGTGATAAATACAATACACGAAAAATGGCGACGTTTGATGACGTTACGGCGCACCGGAGAAAAGTTAAGTTAGATTAGGATGTTGTAATGACACCTTAAGAGACTTTAAATAAATACAGAGGAAAGAAAATATGACAAATATCACCAGATGTTTAAAATATAAAGTAAATGGAAGTTTTCTTAGCGAAGTTCTCTTTATCGAGTCCCCAGGTAGTACAAAACATACGGACAGACTGCCATTGTAATACCAAAAGACGTTGTCACTGTCGACCGTCGATATGAGATTCTCTGTTAGTTGAATGATGGTGAGAATACTGTCCGTACCTTGCTAATAAATCTTCGGTAGATCGCACAAGTGTGCCACATTGGTTCCTTAACTGGATATAAAGATATAAACACTCACGTATGTAAATCAGTAATTTTTCTAAATTTAAGTGGGGTTTATCCAACTTTATTTTTAGCAAACATGAAACGTGACGTTGTTTTAGACAACCTGACGTTATAATCCGTGCGCCGTGGGGCGATACAGTACATAACATAAAATATCAAAATTTGTTTATTTATGCATATATCTATTTGAAATTTGCTATATATATTCATATTATAAGTACTAAAGAGTAGTGAAAATTTCAGAACTCAGTGATGATTATTTTTCAAACTAGACAACTTGTCCACGATTTTACGGGACAACCCTCGTATGTATGACTTGCGCCACATGTGTTTTTTGTCAAATTGAATAAATAAAAAAATATATATTAATATTTCTGTATGACTCAGATGAAACTCACAAACAGCTTATCATTTGATCTCAATATTAAACACAGTGTATTCTTCTCATTCTACAGGTCCACCAGTCCTAGCTCGAGCTAACTCGACTGAGAGTTGTGAGTCCTCCTCAGACTCGGATGTTCCCCCCGAGAGTTTCCGATTGTCCCCCTCCTCAGAACAGAATGTGTACTCAGACAGGTTTGATGAACTGGAGAGAAAAAGAGGTAGGGCTGATAATATCATAATATTGTCCTTGTGTTTTAATAAATTAAATTCTTGTAAATTAGGAAATTATAATAGGGAAAAATTAGGAAAATAATATTTTGCTAATGAAATTTGTGTTACATAACAAGTGGTCTTTTAAGAAAATATTTCTAATTGTCATTTTTGAAAATTAAATGCATCTGTTCATTGGACAAGTATTTGTTCCATTAAATGTTAAACTGCAATTTAAAATACACTTGATTAAATGCAATTGATAAAGTATATTTGTTTCGTGAAATTTAAATTTAAATACACTTGACAACATTGTAGGAATGTTGATAGAGGTGTGTCAGGTATCTGAGGTCATCTTGAATCACTTCAGCTCAGCCAAAAATCCATTTGACAAGGTACTAAGGCATATTTAATCTGAAAACAGCTCTTATAAGATATTATATGTTATCCATATTAAGGGTGTATGGGGAATTTACTTTAGGTTGTATTCCTTATATAGAGATATTATTTGCAAAACTCTAATAAAAACAAATTCTGTTGATTATTTTTCAGTTTTATTTAATAGAAAATCAATACAAGAAAAAAAAAATACTTTTTTGAAGGTGGCAATTTTCTGGTTTAAAAAATCTTTGTGGTTTGAAATTTATTGATCAATAAAATCAGACAAGGCATGGAGTTTATAAAGCACACAAAAAAAATTCAGACAACAAATTTTATGAAAAATATCACAAACATTTTCTTTCTAGTTGCGATTGGGTAGTTCAGCAGACACACCAGAAATCGGTGACCTAATTTTGAACCGGCTGTGTCCGGCTCTGAACCAGGTGGTAGGTGACGGACTCAAACCTTTCCTTAACGGCTTCCAGATGTTTGGTCGTGTCAACATCACGGTCTGGAAAGTAGCAGAAATCTCCGCTGAACAAGGTATCAACCTTTAGTTGTTTGTGTCAGTGCATAAGACATCATCAAAGAATATTATCATGTTAACCAAGAAGCAAAATTTGAAAAAGAAATTAATCACTAATATTTAGCAAATCATGCTCTTAAACTATGACAATTTAAATTTTTGTTAAAGTTTTGAATTATTTAATAATCTGTGTTTACCTTAATATGATAACTGTTAATGTATTAATCAGTTAGCTAATCGGTGTTTATTAAGTTTAATATATTAAATCTCATAAAGGTCCATACACCAGAGCTATCCATGACCTTGTCCAGCAGTTGAAGAGTAACCCCGCCCTGACCAGCTGTTCTGCCAAGTTTGAAGCTTTCCTGTTTGGTCTTCTCAAGTAAGCTCTTATTAAGTACTTAATATTCAGTGTTATTTGAAGGTAAAAAAATATCATTTGAATGGCAGACTTGTGTTATTGAACAGTTTTTAAAAAAAATAATCATAATATAGAAGAATAATCTCAATAAGAGATTCATATTTGCACTGTACATTCTGTGATGTTTATTAATGACAAACTTTTTAAAAAGTACATTATCTATAAAACTAACCTGGTTCTATGGTCACTGTAATTCATTGCATATCTTAATTATACATGTATGTTAAAAAATTATATTTTATAAGAAACAAAAGACACTGAATGAGTGAAGGAGTGATCAAGTCAAAGCTTAAAAAACATTAATCAATCAAGTTTCATTGTACATAAAATATAACTTATTTTTTTACAGCCTGCGTTTACTGGACTATTGGATGGGATACCTACGTTATAGTGACAGTCTGACAGACAAGTTCTATAACTCTGATGGTGTCATTGTCCTGAGCCGAACCTGTCATGAGCGAGCTTACGATGAGATGCTCATCTCCTTACAACCTCTGTCTGTTCTTCCCTTTCAACTCGGACTCGAGTATGTATTGGAGAACTCAAAGTATCTCACTCACTCACCTACCTTGAGCCCTAGTAGAAACAAGTCCCCATTGATTAGCCCTTCCCTAGAGAAGGAAATCGTGGTGCCACCCCCAAAACCCGCCAGGAGTATGAATCTGAATGGGACTGGACTGATTTTCTATTTGATCAAGATTTAATATGAAACACTAGTGTTATTTATAATAAGTTTATTAATTACTTGGTGTCATATTATGAATTCTTGTGACATTTAAATCATTATGATTAAGTCATTTAAAAAAATACTCAGTTTAAAGGGAAAGACAGCTACACGAAAGTCTATTTAAGATAGAAAATGAAGAGTTATCACTCTTTGCAAGATAAACTCTTGTTCCCCCTGTAGATTAATATGGTAAAATGTCTTATACGGTGTATGGTATTGCTTTCAAAAAAATGGTTTCGCTCTTGTTATACTTACTATAGTGTCAACATTGGTATTTTAGAGGCCTACAAAATGAAAAGAGTGAACAGAAAGATCATGGACTCCTTAATATTTTTATTGTTGCTACATCAGTTGTTCTTCAGTCATACAGGATTTATTTTTCATTTCGCAACTAAATAATCCTGCATAGTACAGAACAATAGTATTAACTGAAAATGATAGCAGAAAAATTTATCTCTCTTGTACGTTTTTTTTTTTTGCACATTGCTAATGTTTTATAGCATTATGCATTTTAATATTCATATTTAAAGTGACTGTGTCAATTGGTTTTTTATTAATAAATATGTGCAATATAAGGAAAACTACATTTTTACGTATTACTAGTCAATTTATGTCCCTCCACAGTATTTGTCAATAAGTATTCATGCAAGTTAAGGTCATTATACAGGCTGTTTCTAGTCATGATCTTTTTATGTAATTTGTAATTTTCTTTTAACATAGACTGTTAGAAAAATTATTTGTTTTCAAATGTTAAATCCTTCTTTGACTGCATTTTTCACTATTTTTTTTTAAACAATATTTTATTATGATAAAACATAATTGGATTGGACAGCAGGACATAATTGGATTGGACCTATATAAGTCCTTTCCACATTTTTCACTATTTATCGCAATTTGGGATACAATCAATGTAATCCAACTACATTTTATCAGTATATAATGTACTTATTTGTAGATTGATTTATTTTCCACAATTTTTTTCTAGATTTTATTTATTAATCACTGGAATTTTTTTCCCATACAAACTTAGTTCTTAGAATTTGACTACCGATGAATGTTGGTTTATTTAACAAAAACTTTCTTGAAAATATCTACATTGATACAGTTGTGTTTGTGTTCAAATCATGGATCATGTTTATTTATAATTAATGATTGCTATACATATTTCTTTTTTCAATGCTGCATTTGAACTTTGTTCAGTTCCTTTTATTTACTTTCTAGTTTGCATGTAATAATACACATATTTAAGGTGATTACAAGATCAGAAAATACAATAAATGACAAGTGTAAATTACAGTGTAGATGATATACACATAAACTTGGCAATTCATTAAATGTGGATTAATAAATATTATCAGTGCATGCAGGTGTTTTGGTATTTATGAGGATGGAAAATCAACTCGTGCACATTCAGAGAAAGCATTTTAAAAATTTAATAAAGATGGGTCTATTCTCACCATTCGTTATCTTAGTATTTCAAGAGTTATAAGACTTTTTATTATGCCTGGATCAATCAGTTAACCTATATACTGCCCTATTTATTTATCTATTGCCGTATTTTTCAGTAAATTAATAGCCATTCTCTGTAACCACTTAAACTTCGTTGCCACGCATGGTCACCGATTTTGATGAAACTTCACCCATGCTTAGTACTTCACACCAGAAACAAATATCAAACAGAATTTCGTTGCTATGTATCTCGGTTGCTATGGCAACAGCCGGAAAAGTCTGAAAAATCGAGATTTTCAGCCACTTTAAATCTTGACTGTGGCTTAATAAAAACTAGAAAAAGCAAACGAGTCATTCTCACAAAAACATGACACCTTGATGTCACTTATACTGTAAAGAAACTGTTTAGAATATATCTCTAAGTAAGTGGTAACCAAGGATATATTTGGAATAAATTAAAAATGCTGAAATATGCTGAAAAACACTCCGTATTCACTAATGGTAGGTGTTACATGCTCAAACTCAATCAACGACTTAAGAAAAACAATGAAAATGTTTGACCTTAAGTATATAAGTATAAGCAATATTATTCTAATATGTTTTACGGTGTGACCGTTGGGGTGAGCGCAGTTGTACCATCAAAAACACTTGAGATCAGCCACTTCGAACGTCAAGCCGCACGAGATAGCTGTGACGTCATACGACGTCACAAAGCTCGTCGGAGCTTATGGAGACAGCCGAGCGTCTGTTTGAAACTATAACGTTAGAACTAGGCTAGTGCAATTTTTGTCGAAAAACATTGCAGAGTTATTTCTTTGAAAGATTTCTACAAACTGAAAGTCTGATATATGCTTTACGTTATTATTTATTTATTTATTCGGCAATATTCGCGCAAAGGACATTGGGTAGTGCAGGAATTCTGGGAATGTTGCACAGAGAAATTTGGCTGACGTATGTACAGATTTCAATCCGAATTTCCTCTGTTCTTACACGTTAGTCTATTGAGCTCGCTTCGCGAGCG
>PRKT01000464.1:116241-171892 GCA_003671525.1 Saccostrea glomerata
CATAACAATTTTCACACTGACAATTAACCCCGGTCAAATAGCATTATTTAAGATCCACTCCCCAAAACCTTCAAGATATCAGATAAGGAGTGCCTCTCGCTTAGTTGGTCAGTTTCAGTGTCAGGATAACCTTGTTATGCAATTTTCTTGCTGGGCAGAGTATAGCTGTTTGCAGCTTATCTAGGTCAAAATTTGAATTCAACTGATGGACAAGAAGTGCGCGTCTCCTTTCTGTTCATATTTAATGTATTTTCAAGCTATATACACAAGGATTAAGGCTGGAATATCAACTTCTGCTCAGTAAGTATTATTTCCTTTTCATGGATTTAAGAAATTAAGTTTTTTTAGTATCTGTACATCATTTAATTCTCGTTTTATAAGTTTATTTGAAATCTGCGTGAAATGCACATCTTATAGGTTCGTGTATTATGTGTTTTATTGATAATCATTTGGTTATGAAATATAAATATACAAATATATTATACAATTCAATTAATTGTAGTTCGCCATAAGGTTCAATAAACCAGTGGTGCAGGGAATTGATTGTATAGTCAGCCTTGATTGCATCAGATTCTTCGCCCGAGAAAATTATACAAAGGAATGCAACATTTTGTAAGTCCATTATGTCTTTGTATGTCTATAACATTTTTCTTTAGTAATAATTATTTATAAGCATACTAATACGAATTTTAAGATGAAGTCAACTATAATCACATGATAATTCTTTTAATCATGTTAATTAAATCCAAGTACTAGAATAAATTCTTTTGTCTGATTTTTTATTTTGAATCATTCATGTATATCTATTTTTTATCGTTTGAAATAACGTGTTACGTACATTTTATCCAACAAATGGCTTTAACATCTTTATTTCTTTTATTACTATAGGCTTTTGCTGTAGAGGGTGGATTCTCATGTTCATTTCTTTCATTCGTGGGACTTAACTATATGCAAGATTAAAATCGATGGATCCGGCACTTTGTGGAACTTAGCAGTGTAGGACAGACGCGAACTTTGAAGAACCTGGATGTAATTACTGTGACTCCCTTTTCACTAGGATTATAAATTCTGTCAAGCAGTGATTTTTGAGTTTCAGTGATTGAATCCGAACTTGTGTTTGTCTTTAAAATACAGACTAAAATAAATTCTCTCACAATCGTAAAACTGGATTATAACATATAATTATAAATATTAAGCAACTTGAATAAAAAAAGTGATAAAAATTTGAAATGTAGCCTATTTGTTTATAAAGCAAAATGAAATATGAATTCAACGTGATTTCAACCAAATATCAACGTTTGTACAACCGAAAAATTTCAACCAAATCTCAACCTAATTACAACCAATTTTCACTTTTGTTCAAAGTTGATATTTGACGTTGAAACAACGTTGAAGTTTCAACGTTGCATCAACTTTCATTTGCAACCAAAAATCAACCATAAATCAACCAAAACTTCAACCCATTTTCAACGTTTATTCAACGTTGAAAATTGACGTTGAAACAACGTCATGTCTCAACGTTGCCTCAACTTTCATATGCAACCAAAATTCAACGTTGATTCAACGTTGAAGTGTGACGTTGATTCAACGTTGATTCAACGTTGAAATGCCTGCTGGGAAAGCTTCTCAAAGAAGAAGCGGTAGCGGCTTCGGCACATCTAATTTTAGATTGAGGTCATGGTAAATGAAGCGTTATGATAGATGCTTGATTATATACTCTGTTTATTGAATATACTAACCAAATGATTTATTGATATTGTCATCTTTCTCAGATTCCATTATCTGTCCATGTGTGTAATATTTGTCTGGATACAAAGTCCCTCGGGTTAATGTTACATGTAATACTGTCTTGATATTCCTTTCTTTCTTTAAGTAGTGTAATCAAATTTTCTTTCAATTGTTTTTCATCAAATACTTTTCCTTTTTTGCTAAAACACAATAAATGTTTAAATTCTTTTCCTACTTTAAAAACTTTCTTATATACATTAATTTGCGTCTTTAGTGCAGTCATCTTTTCCTTCTTTGTCTTTAAAGAACACAATTTTTCATTAATTTCACTCTCTGAAGCCCATAATCCATGTCTGTGAATATCATCTAAAGCTTTGTCGATGGCATCATTTTTTCTTCTTGTTCTCCTCTTCTTTTTCTTTTATAGTCTGCAATTGTTTGTTAAACAATTCTTCTTTTCTTCTCTTACTTTCGATTAAAAAATCTCTACTCTCTTTTCTTGCTGCATTTACAATGTTTCTCTGTTGATTTTCACTTTTTTTTCTAACATTTTTTTGTTTCAATATTACTATACATTAAAATACTTTTAATTGTATTTACAGACGAGGTGGCAGCATATTTAAGTTTAAAATCTAACTTACCCATTAACCGTTCAATGGTTATATTATTTGTCGAACAGGATGAACTTTCATTAAAAGATTCTTTTGAACATGAATTAAAATATTTTCCTCCATCTAAAAAATCTGCAAACAACTTCTTTGCCTTGTCAATTAAAACACTAGTGCACCTCTTAATAAAAACACATGTAAGGTCATCATTTAACGACATAGAGCATAAAAAAATCTGAAACAGGATCATAAAAATCTGGACCTTCAAACAGTTTGATTTGCACTTTCAACAATGCAGAAGGATTTTCATAAATAACATTTAAAACATATAAAAATCTCTGATACACGGTGTTCATATTTGTCATATTCCATACCTCTAAAGTTTTCTCCTAGTATGGCTCTGTTATGAATTTACAAATAAAACCAAGAGCTCTCAAAACTGTTAAAAATATTTTGCTTTGCAATGATGTAATAACTGCATTCAAAACAACATTAAAAGAACTCCTTGTGGATAACAGATATTGTAAAAGAAGTTGATGCATAAAAAATGTACCAGCAGCATTATAAAAACACAAATTAAAACGATTTCCTCTTAAATTCATCAGAGGGAGTTTGTCTGTTCCGTGACTTTTCAAAAACACACGACTAAATTTTGGATCACCTACTCCATCTTTAAAAATCAATTTTGATACACTTCTTAAAACAAACATGACATAAGGATCTTTGGGTGTACTTGAATGTCCATCAAAATGAATATTTAATTCTTTTTCAATATTATAAAACTCTTGTAAACAAACATCTGAAAATTGCAAAAGAGGGTGCACTGAACATTTAAAAGAATGAACATCGTGAGAAATTTCACTTGATAAAATAGAATCCACTTTCTGTTCTGTACAACTTCTATCAGTCATAAAACAAGATACTGATTCTAAAAAACTTTCTTGATCACACTCCTTCTCTGAAATATCAGACCTTTCTTTAGTGCTATTTACATATGTTTCTCCCTTCCCATCCGACACTTCTCTGATCCCAGCAGTTAAAAATTTATTTCCAGTATTAAATTGTTAACCATGAAAATGTTTTCCCTTTTTGTAGTCGCATCTCTGTGCATTGTAATATTTTTACTGTTTAAAAGTTCTTCTTTTACATGATTTCTTGACAAAACACCCATTTCACTTGATAAAACTGCTGTTGTACATTTACTTGGTAATTTTTTTACATTAATGTCAAAATTATTTAAAACAGCTTCAACAACAGGAGAAATATGCTGCACACCAATATTATTACTGACAAAAAAATAGTATAACTTTCTTAACTTAAAATTGTAAGGTCTGCCCTTTGTATTGTCTCTAAAATCTACATTTTTTTCAATATGTACAAATTCTGATGAATCTTTAATATCATCATTTTTTTTCTCTCTCTGCATTCAATGCATCTATTTCAATTTTCAAATCTTCAATATATGATTCTAGAATGTTACATTGCATTCCCTTATCTAATGTTTTTTTTTTCAATTTGTTTTCTCTCAAACTCATTTACCTTTTCTTTTAATTGTACAACTTTCTCAGATTTTCTCTTAAGTTTCTGGTTCATTGATTTAACATTAATGTTCCTCAGTTTTTCTTTCAACTTATAATTTTCACTTTCAAACTTTTGAATTCTGATGTTTTTTTCAATTTGCTGTAAAATATCCGTTGATGAGGATGAAGAAGTTGACGAGGCCGCAGAAGTCAATGTGGGCACAGAAGAAGTTGATGTTGGCACAGAAGAAGTCGATGATGTTGGCACAGATGTAATCGATGTTGGCACACAAGAAGTCGTTGTTAGCACAGACGAAGTAGGTATTGACACAGGAGAAATCGATGTTGGCACAGATGTAATCGATGTTGGCACACAAGAAGTCGTTGTTAGCACAGACGAAGTTGGTATTGACACAGAAGAAATCGATGTTGGCACAGAAGTAGTAGATATGAACACAGAAGAAGTTGATGTTGGTACAGAAGAAGTAGATCTGGATCACCCGCCCCAATTTTTTTGCAAATTAGGATGAGTATCTAAAGATTAATTTTACCTGGCCTTATTGACAAATTTTATTTACAAACAAGGTCTTTGCATTGACCATACACTGTAAAATTTGCAAAATGTTAAATTCAAACAAGAATGTTGTTCTCCTTCTATCCTCAATTAATTGTTAGTTACCTGCCTTGTTTATTAAAATTGTTTCTAGTAGAAAATGCACTTGTGTATCGATTCAATTAAGATACTTGATGAGTTTCATACGCAACTGGAAATAGTAACTTGATATATTAGTAGAGGAATGACGATATAAGTATCTTGTTCGTCGTGTGTAATTTTTTCACAAAGGTTAGTTGGCAGTTTGCCGGAAGTGCCTATCTCTAATAAAATATCCAAATATGAAACATTTTTATTTTTCATTTTTAATTCAATGGGAAATTAGATATCGAATCAGAGTAGGAAAATATTAAATGGATGAAAAACTGATGGTATATATCAATGACGAATTGGATGCCGCAGAAAGAGACTTTTGATTTCTAACCTCTTTAGAGATTTCGCTATCGCTAACTTC
This sequence comes from Saccostrea glomerata, assembly GCA_003671525.1. Classification (NCBI taxonomy): domain Eukaryota; kingdom Metazoa; phylum Mollusca; class Bivalvia; order Ostreida; family Ostreidae; genus Saccostrea; species Saccostrea glomerata. The sequence continues at coordinate 121,165 of PRKT01000464.1, forward strand.
CATTTCTCTAAAGAGAATACTTCTTTTCAAAAATACTTTTTGTATGAACTGTGCTTGAAATGATTAAAAATTCAGATCTGCCAAATCATGCAAAGTAAGCTCTCAATCAGGACTTCAAAAGATCTTCCGAATACCTTGTCTCTAAAACCAGTTAAACCACATAGGTACAGTAAGTATATGGCGGCATATTAATGTCATTCGCCTAATTTTTGCCAACATAAGTTATCGTGTCAACATGGTCAAGTCAAGAAAACTAACTCGATTGACTGTTTTTGTCAAGATAAATTGATTCGAATGCCATATGAAATCACATAATGTTATGTGTATATTAAATGTCAGAAAATGCCAGAATTTGAAAAAAAAATAATTTTATTAATTTTACTGAGTATTATATTTTTTTAATTATTGTTTTATTTTGATTTTTCAGTGCTGGTAGTTTGATATCCAACAGCACATATGACTGGCAGAATCTGAAAAAATGCCATAATACTGTCACAACTCACAATCAAAGTTCATTTTGTTACATGTTTATTCGTTTTCTATTGTATTAGTATTGCCCTGTGTTGACCCTTATATGTATTGAGTGTTTATCCTGCAAGGAGCCCCATTGCGACGCTCAGGTGATTTAAATATTCGACCAGTCGCTATATAAGCAGCTGATAAGGTGATGTCAGGTTTGTCTTGGGTAGCGCACGTTTTCCTTGACCAGTGAAAGTAGTTTCACATGTCCATGGAGAGTTAGGTAGTTTTATTCGTGGTAACTGAATCTCCAATCAGGGTAAGTTCAATTTATTTACATTTATTTTTTTGAAAATTAACAAAGGCAGTCACGGAGCAGGTGTTAGCAGAGATAAAACCATTACTGCAACTTCAGGGGAGTATCTCTGTTCATGATATGGGGGGAGAAAGGGGAAATAATGCTTCCACTACATCAAGCAATAGCTTAACAGCAGGTCATTCTGGGTCAGTTTGTCAAATAACAAATAAGTCAGTGGATGCAAGTATCTCAGGATTGGTATCAGGCGCTGTAATCGAACACAGTTCACAGATTGTAGGTACTGAACTTCCACCTGCAGCAAATGTGGGTAAGAAATCAGGTTTTGTAAGCTCATCAGTACCGATAGAGGCAACTGTTTCTGACAAATTAAAATCTAAACTTTGGTCAAAACAATATGTTGATATGGCTCTGTTGTTAAAAAAGGAAAAGGGGAAAAGTAAGTATTCTATCAAGGTAGAGGAACAGGATCAGACAGGTAAGGTGGTAATCCACAATATGCGATCCACAGATGACGACGAAGTTAGGGATGGTTCGTTATCCCTGCATGACTGGGTAACTGCGTGGAATAGGTATGTGACAATATATTGCATTAAAGATACACTTGCACAGCCAAAGCTTGCAAAACACATGGAATCAGTAAGGCAAATTGCAGAGGAAAAGGGGGACTGGAGAAAATATGATAAGGAGTTCAGGGAACTCATAGAACAAGGTGAGGTAGAATGGGGTGATGTCCATATGGAGATATATGTTAATGCTCGCCTCAAACAATCAGAAAAGAAGTCAAGCAAAATAACACCAGACCGTTCGTCATTTGGTACGTATGAGGAAGTCCCTCAGGGGTCATGCTTTGCCTATCACAAAGCTGGAAGGTATTGTAGGCTTGGTTCATCATGCAAATTCCAGCACAGATGTTATAACTGTGGTGGCTTCCATCCAATCTACATATGTAAAAAACCAATTCAACGGCCATTTCGTTTCTTGGACAAATCCAGAACCCAAAAACCATTTCAAGGAAATGGCACATCAACCAACACAGGTAATGCTAAATTCTCAAAGCCAACCTATCCCACAAAAGGGTCCAACTCCAGTAAATCCCAGTAGATTAGAGTACTGGTTGGTGGGGTATGACAAGGTAGAAACAGAATTTTTAGTTAATGGTTTTCGATATGGGTTCCACATTGGTTACACAGGGGAAAGTAGAAATACTCTTTCAAAAAATTTAAAATCGGCACTGGACTTACCAGAAGTTATTAGCAAAAAGTTAGAAAAGGAGATAAATTTGGGTAGAATTATGGGTCCTTTCAAAGAGAAACCACTGCCAATTTTAAATTGTTCCCCTTTAGGTCTAGTTAGTAAGAAAACAGAGGGTGAGTACCGTATGATCCATCATTTGTCATATCCGGAAGGTGAGTCTGTCAATGATGGCATACCCGAGGAAGAGTCATTTGTTCAATACTCTTCTGTAGAGGATGCTATTCAAAACATTAAGCAGTGTGGGAAAGGATCATATTGTTGCAAAACAGATATTTCTAATGCATTTCGAATTATCAACTTACATGCATCATAGTTTGAATACTTTGATTTCACTTGGCAAGGTCATTGGTATTTTGACACATGGCCTCAGATGGGTTGCAGTTCTTCCTGTCGTATATTTGAAAGGTTCAGTACAGCACTTCAGTGGATTGCACAAGAAAAATTAGGAATTAAATTTATGACTCATGTATTAGATGATTTTCTAATTGTTGACAAATCTGCGACAGAGTGCCACAAAAAACTTGTGGCATTTTTAACAGTTTGCGCCGACATAGGTGTACCTATGGCTAAGGATAAGACATTTGGTCCTAACAAGGTAATGACTTTTCTGGGATATGAATTAGACACCGAGATGATGGAGGCAAGGTTACCTATTGATAAAGTTAAAAAAATGTAGAGATACAATTGAACAGCTTTTACCAAGCAGAAAGATTACTTTGAAGGACATGCAGTCAGTGATTGGTCTTCTTAATTTTGCGTGTAATGTAGTCTTGCCAGGTAGAGCGTTCTTAACCGGGGTATCAAAATACTTATTGCATTAAAATAAATGTTATTTACAGATTTATTTTTATTAAGAAAGTATATGACAAATTAAACTAGCATTTAAGGTATATGGTCCCTTGATTTGCCATATTATGTGAGCTTTTGTGAACTTGATACTGAACTAGTAAGTTTTAAATATTGAAGTAAAGAAAAGTTCAGTACTACATGTACAACAAATGAGAAAATTTCTAATATCTAATATAAGGCAGATCCATGGCAAGCGCGACAGGCACGTGCCCCCTATCCCTTTGAATTTTTTAAATGAAATTTTGCTTATGCTATTCTAAAATCAAAGGGATAATGCCAGGTGTTGGAATTTCCTCAATTTTATGGGGGCTTTGCCCTTGCATTCCTGCCAAGTCTTTTCCCTTCCATGCAGCCACCAAATCCCTTTACCTACTACTGCACCCGATCCCCCGTTATGAAATTCCTAGTTCCGCTGCTGCTAATTCCTATATTTTAGGAAAAAATGCCTTCTCATAATTTAAGAGCATTTTGGAAGGGTTCATGAAGCTTCACAGTTAATATTGAAATTGAATACCAGAGTATATACATGCCTGTGTACATGTAAGAAGTAATGATTGACATTCTTATTTCTGGATCAACAGGATAGAGTACACAATTAGCTCATCTACTTTATATCTACTGTAATGATATATGCATAATATTATTAATAAATTAAATAACGAATGTTATTTCTATCAGGATCATGTTTAAATGTAGTTATCAACTCTTTTCTCCGTGATCGATGCATTTTGATACATGTATATTTCCCATTTGTTTTCAATGTCTTTGCACACTATATTCCGACCTGATTCTATTGTCCATTGAGCTAAATCAATGGAATAAAGTTATGGAACCAATCTTTGGGAAACCTTTTTGTTTGAAAACACGCTATTTCAGCTTAAAAACTATTTTAATTTTCCTTTTATGCTTAAAAATATTCGCTAATCGTGTCCCATTCGGGATAGCTTGTATGTACGTCACTTTATAAAACAAAAAAAGCAATTAAAGACTGTTTACCTGTTTAACTCAATCCACTTTCCCCTCTTCTTTTCAATAATCGGGCAACGAACGACATGACAGACTTTACTAGTCCGCTGCAAGGCTTAAAACCTAATGTGAAGCTGTAATCCATTGTCTCCAAGAACGCCGAGCTGCCCGGAAGTTATAAAACGAAAGTGAAAGTAAACGAGACTTTCCGACCCTATCCAAATCCAAAGATTAAAACATAGAAAAAGCCTTTGAGTTGAAACCCCCTATGTTAACAAACCTTGAAACCCCGTTAGGCACAGTAGAATTTGGCCACAAAAGTTTATTTTGAGAGGGGCGGGCGGGGATGAGAATCTAAAGATTAATTTTATATGGCCTAAGACAAAAGCCGACTATTCACTGACAAGGTACACACGGCGTATGTGACAGGTGTACAACAGTTTCTTACTTCTCTATAGCCCCTAATTCCATTTTTGTTGCCAGAGGTCCGTATTTGTTTAAACGGACTTTTGAGAATGATGACTGTTCGTTATCTTTGCATGTTACTTTTGTAATAATAAACATCAACATGCAAAGGTATTGCAGTATGACAAGTCTTCCAAAGCATATTTTTAACAAACTGAGGTATTTCAGAAATAATTTAATCACATTTTTAATCTTCATCAAGAACATTATTAATCAAAAAAAAAATACAAAGTAAAGTCTGCGATTAAAATTGTAATATACATTTTTAAACGATCAACAGTAAATACCTAACACAATATCGATATCATTCGAAGAAAAATTTTTCCATTTCAAAAGTATAAACACAGTTTAAATTTTTATAAGCTTATATGGTGAATTTACGAAAGCCCAGAAGGCTCATTCGAGATTCAAGTTTCGAAATACGAGATTCGAAATTCGAGTTTCGAAATTCAAGACCCAAATTAACCAATCAAAAGCGGGTTCAACATTTGATTACTCCCCATTGTTATGTTGTTACTATCAATAAATCGTTGAATCTATTTATAACAAATGGGTCATTTGCTAAAATGACAATGCAAGGAAAAATGTTTTATGTATTAAAACGAAATGAAAATAAAGAAGATGGGCGTATAAGGCGGGCAGAATGCCTATAGCGCGACAGATAAGAAGTGAAAACATTTAATCTCAATTATATCCAAATTTTATGTTATATCTCATCTAATATTTAAGTATACTTAATGTGAAATCTCTATTATATACATAAAACTCACAAAAACTGAAAATGTTTGCCTATGAAAAAGCATACACAGACCTAAAAGAAGAAAAACGATCATTTTTTCATACTTTAACACAATTTTTCAATGTGAGTGGGTCTTCGCTCCATTTTTTTGAAAGATAATCCTAAAAGTTTGCGATAAAATACATATTTTTGGGTTTACAAAAAAATGGAGGGAAGACCCACTATACCTTAAAAATACACTTTTATGACAAAACATTCGCATATTTCCGAGAAATACTTTAAGTCCATTAAGTCAAGGGTCATATCACAAACATGATTTAAATGCCACTACAACACATGAGCCATGTAGCATAGTGGTTAGCGCGTTAGTCTCAAAGCAGTCTGAAACATCAGTATTTTATTGCTGGGGGGTTCGAATCCAACGAATAACATGGAATATTTTTATAAATGAAATTTTTTAAAGAAATTTATTTTCTCTCAGAAAAAGTTTTTTTTCCTCATAATTTCATAAATTTCAATAATGAGATGTAAATTTAAATACTCAATTTACATATCAAATGTGATTTCTTAATATCTGGCGCTATAGGCATTCTGCCCGCCTTATCCGCCCATCTTCTTTTGATAACATTTTGAAAAATACTTATGTACATGTAATTTTATTTTTCTCATTAAACAAAATAGTAAATACGTATATATGGTCTTATCGTTGACTTGCAGAACAAGTAGGTCGACTATTTTTTCTATCAGATCATTGCTGAGGGAGAATATGATATTTGATAATAATCATTGGATATCAACAACTTTGCCCTTGACTTTGAGTTTAACCTACTTTTTACAAACTTTAACCTTTGTCATAACTTTTGAACGGTAAGGGCCAGCGCTTTCCTACTTCCCGTATGTAATCTTTTAGACAAGGCCTATCCTTTAAAAAACAACATTGACCCTTTGATCTTTACCCCGTAGTTTGTCCTACCTTTAAAAATGTTAGCCTTGGTCATAACCTTTGAACAGGTGGTACTAAGGTTTTATATTTCAGATTTGTATTTCTTGTGAAAAGGCCTTGCTTTAAGTAACAACATATTTGATCTGCATTTGAGAAAGCTTATCCTTCGTTTTTTTTCCATACGGGGACATTTGTGCTTTACAAACACATCTTGTTTTCTAGCTATTCCTTGAGAAGAATATTTTTAAAGTTGTTTTTGGTTCTCATACCCATGCAAAAATTTTCTATCCGGGATGGGGGGTATATGTAGGGGTGTGTGTAATGGAGTGATTTGAGCTTGAATCTTTGCTGAGAATTCTTCCATATAAATGTGACTGAATATGGCATTATTGTTCTTCAGAGGAATATGTTAATATATATCAATATATTACTGATTAAGGCTTTGATGGTCTTCATGAGGAGATATTTTAATGTTACCCCTATTCGCCCATGTATAACACTTTGACTACACATTTTAAGCCCATTCTACTCTAAAAGACTTGAACAAACTTGATCAATCATGGTTTTCCTATTCTTGAGTGGATTTTAAAAGATTTTTCCAATTCATATACCAAAGTAAGACTTTGATTACCCATAGTAGCTTCACCCTACCCCAAAAGGGTAATGATTTAAACATTTGTGTGTACAATTTGCCTTGAAGCTTTCACATTATTTCCTTTGTTATTCTGGGCCAGTAGTTCTTAATAAGAAGGTTTTTCAAAGGCTCGATCCCATTTTTACTTAATTAATTATCTTCCTTTTGAAAATGGTGTAGCCATTCTTTTGTTTTCTTTTAGTGAAGGATACTCTGGGACAAGTTTAGTTGAAATTACACTAGTGATTCCGGAGAAAACTATAAAATTGTGAAAAGTTTACAACGACAACAACGACAGACAATGGACAAATTATGCTGTCCTTCCGCTCAATAAGGAAATAAGTTAAAAAGGAATATTTCTTCTCTAAATCACCTGAGCTTGAATGGCAATTAGTAAGTTTTGATGCCTTCGTAAACGAAGTTTTGGGGGTATATAGTTTTTTCCGTGTCCATCTGTCCGTCTAGCTGTTTGTCTGTTTGTCTACAAAAAATTTAACCTTGCCCATAACTTTTGATTTATTGGAGTTACGACTTTCCTATTTCACATGTGTATTCCTTGTGACATGATCTTTCCTTGGGTACAACCAAATTTGACCTTTTGACCTTGACTTTGGAGTTTGACCAACTTTTACATGAAAATTTCAAACTTTTACTATGGCCATATCTTTTAAACAATAGATACCAGGACATTTATACTTCACATATGTAATTTTTGTTCAAAGACCTTTCAATGGATACCATTAGCCTTGACCCTTTGACCTTGACCTTGTAGATTTCCGTACTTGCGAGAATACTTTAACCTTGACCATAAGTTATGAACAGTAAGGGATAGGGCTTTCACACTTCATATATGTAATCCTTGTGAGAAGACCCTTTATTGGACACCAAGAACTTTGACCCTTTGACCTTGACGTTATATATTGACGTACTTTAAATAAGCAAACCTTGACCATAACTTTTAAATGGTTAGGACTAATGCATTTATACTGTACATATTTAATTCTTGTGACAAGACCTTTCATTTCATAATAAGAACGTTGACCTTTTGACCTTGACCTTGGAGTTTGACCTACTTTTTAAAAAATTGAACCTTGGCCATAATTTCTGAACTTTTAGGGCTAGGGCTTTTATGCTCTACATAAGAATTCTACGTGGCAAGACCTTTCATTTGATACCAAACTACAATGACCTTTTGACCTTAACCTTGGAGATTTTTGTACTTATTGAAAAAAAAATTAACATTTGCTTACATTCTAATTGTTTTCCAGTGAGAATACCCTACTTTTGGTACCAATTAATTAAAGAATGGGTGGACTTAACGCCTTATTTTGGATCTTTTTGCGACTCCTCTACCAAGCTGTAAATGAAGTGAATCCAAAATATATTACGAGCAATGGAAAGAGCTACATAAACTTGGTTATATTAGTTGGAAAATTTGTACAAAAACAATGCCCTGTTGCTATGAATCAAAATTAAAATACATGAGTGTCGTCTTCCGGAATTCGACCTGTTCCCGGAGTGGTTTTTATGTCACACAATCAATATTTATAGGAGGCGGGGCTATCGATCGGCGTCATTGTTGACATCTCTCTATCCCTCTCTCTCTCTCTCCAAAAAATCGAATACACGTTTAGCATATTACAGCGATGTCAATTTGTAATTCTTTTTAAAATGTGATAAGAGGCAAAATTAAAACAATATTTAATACGCTAAATTCTGAAAACGGCAACAAAACACTCTCAGAGACATGATTTAAATCGAGGTCAGGTTGAAGAAAACAATGTAACTGTTTTCACGAGTCCACTCGCAGGTGGACATCAAGTGATGAATTGTAATATTAACTCTTTACAACTTACAGAATTGCTATGCAACAGAGATTGAATCCTCGCGTCATAGAAATATTACTTTACCATTTCCCCGCAAGCACTTTATGGCGGGGTTCAAATTTCTCTAAAGTTTAGCGTAAAAAATATTCTGAAATAATATTTTAATTAGAAAATAACTTTTTTTAATTTATGAGATTCAAGCAAATATACAACAGTTGGAATTCGGCAATAAATTGAAGATTGAATGAAGTTTTTAAAGTACGTGAAAATGCGTGACTGCGGAGAAACGGTAAATGCGTGATTTTGCGTTAGAAATAGGAAATGGTATATGCGTTAAAATGCGTTACTGCGGGGACGGGTGTTAAACAGGTCAATCGAAGACATAACAATGGAGGCGAGAAGTTTGTTTGGAACATGCTTTTTGTTAAATTAAGTATCAGCAAAAGTTAGTCGGCTCTTCTCCTTTTAATATAACATTATTTTGTTCAATATACAACTACAGTTTTCTTAAGAACAGCCGACAAACATGTGCTGACTATGTATTCAGACGATGAAAAACGCGTGACCCTGATTATCTATTCATATTCAAGAAATCTTCTGGCACCATGCCTTCAATATTCATTTAGTTTACCTCGAAAAGAGCGTTTTAAATTCACATCCGTACCATGAATACACGGTTAAGATGTCGGAGGTTTATATGATGGAAAAAAATACACATTTTATGAAACTTAAATTTATGGCATTTTTTCTGGACAGTTAAGTCTACCCATTCTTTGCATTTAAGAAAAGTTTAATCTTTGATATGTTGCCATACGGGGGCATCAGTGTTTCACAAACACATCTTGTTTCGCATATAGTTTTTACATAAGAACAATGCAAACCAAGTGAATTCTAGCACAGTAATACAGTATATCTACCATAAAAATGTATACAAAATACTAAGCAAACATATCTATCTGAACATTTGAATTGCGCTTGAATTGAAAATATTAGAGTTCAAATAATAAATCAGAAAATCATACATAATATGCTGAAATTTTATCACAGGTTTAATTCTTCTAACCATTTAAAAAAAGGACATGTAACTAAAAATAACATGAACACATAATTTAATCTACTACCTAGTTATTTCAAATGTTAAATAATTGTTCTAATATTACCATTATGCATGAGAATTTAAAAAAAATAACGAATATATGAACGTAAAAACTCTGCACAAAATACATTTTGAAGTTACAATTCTTTTGATTTATGTCCAGTGACAAATAGCTGATGTAAGTTACGTTGCCGTGGCCAAAATCAGTAGAAGCACACGGCGAAAGTGACCGGTCGGCAGAGGATGCTCACTCCTCCATGCACTTGACCCAACCTCTGATGTTTTGGAGGTTCGTGTTTGCTCTGCTCTTATTTTGTATTGTTTTATAGACTTTGATATTGAATTCTGTTCGCTATCTGCATATCAGTCATTCATATGAATAAAGTAGAGTCCCAATACTAGAACTCACGCTGTTTTTTTAAAATGAGTTTTGGCTTATCTCCTTATCAGTGTATTAGTGTACATGTGTTTTGAGATTCTTTAGGATTCAACATCTCCATCAGAAAATAGTTTCGCTGAAAAATCATTCTTCGAAACAGGCTAAATCCTCGAGCTTGTCTTCCACTTAAGCTACACAATGCTTTCTCTTTTGAAATAAAATTCCATCGATGTGGAATTTGAGGGGGTTCTTTAGAATAAAAGAGGGCTAGATAGGTACCATACTTTGCAGTAAACCAACACCAGTACTGCGATCCCTCAGTGTCGATTGACGGTTCAATATCCCACGACGGTATAAAATCCTTATATTTTCTCAGAAAGTGAAAATCGTCGTAATCTTTTGCAGGACAATTACACCATTCACCACATCGTCTACAGAACTCAGTCAGAATGGCAAAATTACATGTTTCAATTAACAACTTATCGTTATCATGAAAAAAGTTTCCACCGAGTGCAAAAGGTCTATGTTGAACACACCTGTGGGGAATATTGTCTTTCCTCCAGTGATCTTTGTCCGTGTACTGACAAGGTTCTAGACACAGCGGACAGTGCTCTAAACATCCCCATAAAGATTGAAAGATTTCTTCATAAGGTGCGTTGCCTTCCCATTTAATATCATCAGGGTCTTCATTTGTATATGTGTTCAGAAGTTCGGCTTCTACCTCACTGATCTGTGTTGTAAAGATCTCACAAAAAGACCTTAAATCTCTGACTTGATATTTTGAGAAAATGGAGGCATACCCCCAATCTAATTCAAAGGAATACAGGGAATCGCATAAACATTGAATCCAATCTTCGAGCGTTTTAATATCAGAATCTTCTGTGACTCTTTTAGCATTGTAAGTTATATGTGAAACATCTGTTGATAAATTTTTCCCTGCCATTCTTACAAAAAAAGAATACTGATCAACTTTCCTTTCGAAACATTCACATCTTGTTTTACGTCTAATCCAAGCTTTAACGTAAACTTCGGGATTGTTAATATAATTCATATATTCATCAAAATTATCTTTCTCTGCCAACTCAGACATTATTTCCGTAATCATTTTCGATTTCAGGAATGCAAAGCACTCTAACATTCTTTCCTTTACCAGCATAGACATTGATATTGAAATGTTTGCTTTCAACTGCTTTTTAAACTCGCTGCACAGGTAATTGGCAACTATTTCAGCGTCAGCTTTTTCTTGGAGAATGTCAAAAAATACTCGTTTGGCTTGTGATTTCTTTGATTGAAGAAATGAATATAAGTTATGTTTTTCTTCATAACGTCTGTTTATATCTGAAAATTGTGAAAAGGAAAATTTTGCAACGTGTATTGCTACTTTTATCCGAAATGAGTTAGTAACACTGAACTCACGATTTTCATAATCACTTTCCTGAAAATTCGAAGTAACTTGTTTTAAAATGTGTCTAAAATGAGTTTCATCACATTCGACGTCCTGGTTGTGTAGGTCATTCAGATGTCTTGAAACAGATTGATATATTTGTTTGGTGACAGTAAACGTTTTCTGTTTATAATCCCTTAAAACATCAATGAATACTTTTTGAAATTTTCTCCAGTTTGATCTTACATTAATGCATTCGTCATCGATATCCTTGACATCTACAAAGAGATCAGATAAGCCAAAGTTTTCATCAGAAACAAAGTCATCAAGTTCCTTTTCTAGTAAAGTAGTATGAGAAGCAAACTCTTCGTGCAGTACATTTTTAATTTTTTTTAACAATACTTTTTTCTTCTGTGCATGGGAGAACATGGGAATGTTTGGTGCCAGTTCGTTTAATGAAGTCCTCCATAAGTCTTGAAACATATTTTGTTTCTCCTCTTCTGATACGTTTTTACCTTTCAAACCTTTTGCATAATCTGAGACTTTTTGCATTATTTTTTCTTCAGATCCCATTTCATCATTCTTTAGTCTAACTTTGAAATGACCGACTGCTTGCTTGATTTTATTTTCAAATTTGTTGCGCATCCTCTTGGATGATTCCGTTAATTCATTTAGTTTTCCACCTTTCCAGTGTACCATGTGGTCACATAGCTCAGATTCGTCAATGAATTTACATAGATTCTCTTTCGCCAAATTAACATGTTCATTTAATACTCTTGTAAATTCCAAACCCAAAGAACATTCCTCGGAATCAATAGTACTTTCTGTGCATTTGTGCAACCGCTGTCTCGCATTATCAGTCCAAAACGTTTGTGACATCTTTTCAATTTCCCAAGCTAATCCTTTGAATTTTGTTTCCAGAAGATTGTATGCTTTGACTTCAAGACAGTTACGAAAACTGAATACAAAGTTCTCTGCTAAAATACCTTTCCATACATTTTCTATTAGATCACAGGTATCACTTATCGTCAAGTGACTCTTTTTTTTAGAACAATGCATCAAAATATGTTCGGCAATTTTTTCGATGTTTTCACTATATTTCTGACTCACCGGTGCCATAGGTGGATGACCTTGGAAAAAGTTTGGTACATGTAAAACATCCCGTTCCACGTCAAATGATATGACATCATTAAAAGATCCAATATAGTCCAAATGTTCATGACTAGCAACTTCCTTGGTTACCTCATCTAATTTTTGATACATGCGCTGCATATCCGGTTTCAATTCAATGCCTTTGCCAGTTTTTGAAACGTTTTGATGAACAAAAGTGCAAGACTGACTTAGTTCAATGTGGTTATTTGCTTGTTTTAAACGCATTAGAGCATGGATAACTATTTCCAATGTGTTTTCCATGTTTTCACCAATTGTTTCTCCCATAATGTTTATTATTACAGTATCAGCAAGTCCAATAGCGAGAGTCGCAAGTTTGTTATCATGCTTTGTTCTCCCTAAACCGTAAGTGTGTGAATTCAAACCTTCAGTATCAAATACAAAAGCATAGTCAAAATCAATATTCTTTTTCGTAACAGGAAGTATGTGAAGAAAGACTCCTCTAGTACATCTTCCTGATCTGACTGGAAATTCTAAACCAAACATGGAATTTAACAAAGTTGATTTTCCAGAACTTTGAACACCAACTACTGATATTGAAAATACCTTTTTATTCCCAATCAGTATTTCTAATTCCTTAAAAACAGCTCTCATCCAGTCTGTTGGAATATTTACAGCGTCCCCGTCCATAATTTCAAAAGCTCGACCAGAAATCAAAAGCTTCGCAACAGCTCTTGGAAGATTTTGAATAACAGAGGATGTAGATGGTTCCATCATATATCTTCCCTCCAATGCACAATACAGGAAGCACTCGTAGATCTGGCCAATTTCCCGAAAAAAATTTTCCAGCCCAAACGAAGCATTTGACAAATTCTTCTCTGCGCGTTTAACATCAGCTTCCTTTAGGTGGCCTGATCTAAAAAGTTCATAAGCTTGCAATACCCTTTCGATTTTTTCGGGTAGAACCTTTCTAGATTCGCTATCCAAGTACTCCTGAAGCCAAGAGATGAAAAACATAACTTTTTCCATATTTTCATCACAGCAAAGAATTTTGTCTACAAAATCAGCCATGATATTTGTCTCAGAGTTGCATATATCTGTCTGTCTTTTTCTTATCGTTAGCATAGAAGTCATCAACCGCTCAACTTCATCGTCTGACCTTGATTTTTCTGTGTTGTATAATTGCTTCTGTTGGTTACTCCATTCCTGCCACAGTGCTCTTCCTTGGAGAGGCAAAGCTATTGTTTTGTCTAAACGTCCATCAGCCATTTCTCGAATTTTTGTAATTATTGCTACTGCTTCTTTTCTACCTAACTCTGAGTTTCTTTCAAATTCGTCAACAACAACAAATTCTGGAGCGCTTTTTGCAATATTTTCAAGAACAATCCCTTCGCTTGTGTCCAAGAAAGTTTTCATTGTAGTTATAAGCTCCTCTTTGATGCTCACTGCATTTTTTCTCTCTTTTGTTTTTGGATCGGTTGTAAACAATGGCATCGTTCTGGACGCTGTTACATTTGCATTTCTTTTGTATTCTTTGAAGTGTGTAACTAAGTCTTTGTATTCGAGATCTGTAGAGTTATTTGTTACAATGATTACTTTTACACCACTTTGATGGATTTTTTTCATTGTGTCGACTATTTTCTTTTCGTTGATACAGGAAAATTCTACAAGAACGACTATAATATTCGACATCTGCAAGATTAACTCAGCTTGCTTTGGGTAATCATCAACATTCCCCCTTAGATTGAATATAAATATTCTATTGTCAATTTCCCCTGCAATTGTCCCTGATGTCTCTTCATTATTGCTTCCGTCATTTTTGGTATTTGGATCTGTTTCGGACGGAATATAGCAGGATATTTCTATAACTCCATTGTACGCTTTGCGAGGTTTCAAACCCAAAGGACAATGCGTGTTGAAAAATGTACTATGCTCAACATTTTGTTCCCTCATAAATTCATTGATTAGTTTCGACTTCGACATGAAAGAGACATTCCCAATCCTCAGAAAACAAACTGATTTAAAGCAAGACCTAGCCATTGTATCAACTTGATCCCCGATAAAAACTTTTCTCAATGGCCATAGAGAAAACATAAGTTTATCATCAGCGTATGGATACACTAATGGAATCGCAAGTTGTACTTCAGCAATTTTTTGGCAAAGTGTACCTTTCAAAAATGGATCACAACATAAATAAATACTGTAAAATAAGTCTAATGGGTGCCAGTTGTCATTTTCAGAATTTACGTCCTCATGATCTGAACCTTCGTCATCACTTTCAAAAATACTAGTTACATTTCTTGGTGTCTTCAGAAATTCATTGAAAACTTTTTCACGAAATTTGGAATTGCATGAAATAATTTTTTTCAAGACGGAAAATGGAATATCTTTTAGACATTTAGGTTTTTGATACGTGTTTTCATCTATTTCTAAAACTTTTCGCAACGTTAGTTTTTCAGGATAGAATTGCAAGAAGTCTATTGCTTGCAAAATATTTGAAATCGTGTTAGGAATTGTGGGAAAAGCAGGAGTTGACGTGTCCATAAGAGATTCAGAATAAGGAATCAATGGTTTTCTAGAGAAGAAATTCCAACACAAGACTTTATCCTTGTCGTCCTCTAGAAGCTTTTGCAATTCTGTTTGAATGCCTTTAAATCCTTTATTGTCTTTTATAATTGTAACCACAGACTTCTCTAACTTTATTTTGTTTGTCCGAACTTCCTCGATGAGCTGTGATAGGTCAGTTGCCTCAATATTTGACATTTCTTTCACGTTGACGAGTAGCAAATGCAAAACCCAAGCGTGTTGAACGACAATTGATTTAGCAGCTAGGTCATCATAAGTCTTTGAAATTCTCTTGATACATTTTAAAATTTGCTCAATCTTATGCATCGTCATCTGTGTACAAAATGAACCCTCTAGATAATCAAAATCAAAAGGTATCAATACCGCAAGTAGAAGAAGATAATCTGAATGAAAACGTTGTTGCCATATTTTACTGATTAAAACTGAAATGGCTTTGCATAAAACGTTTGTCAGACAATGGTCCCGTTCTATTTCGTATTCTGGCAGCGCTTGGGCTATTTTTAAAATGTTTCCTTTTTCCAACCAATCCATAAGTCCTTTTACGTCAACAATATCGATATCAGGCAATTTCCCTTGCTTTTCCTTTGAGATTTTATGAAGCCAACTTACAACTTCAATCCTATGGTGAAATTTTACTCCCTGACTATGATTCAGTATGTTCCTAAGACATCTTCTTAGATCAATTTCATATTGGGCTGTCCTAACGTGCTGAGTTGTAAAAAGCATAATTTCTGAGGCAGCATGATAATTTTCTAAAATATTTTTCCATACAGAATTGTGTTCAAGGTTTATGATTTCTTGTAATAACTGGGTTATACAAATTATGCATTTCTCTTCGCTAACGTCACTTTTAAGAAGCCCATGAAGACTATCAATAGTCGTTTTCATACTTTTTTCTTCATAAACTACAAACTCTATTTGTGTCGATTCGGAAGGCATCTTCTTTCGTATGTAATCAGCTAGCTTTTTTGGATCTTCAAAAGAGTCAAAGTCGTGCAAAATCAGTTTCCAAACTGGTTCAAAATTATGATCTTTTGTAACATCTCTGTCAATGACTGCCCATGTTGAAGGCTGTTCTAATAAGTTTTTCTTCCATTCTTCATCAGACTGACAATTCTTTGGACCTCCAATATAAAATTGCTCGAAGCAATTTGATACAAATTTTGTATTCCTCAACATTTTCTTTGAAGCTGCATTTTCCATGCTAAGACTTGCGTCGACTTCAACTTTTTGTAAGAGAATCGTACCTTTTCCAGACATCGAACCCTTAATGTTTTTTTTCTTGTCATCTACAAACTTTGTTCCAGTTTCTTTGTCGATATTACTGGTGCTTTTTATTTTTATGCCACCAAAATGAACATTTCCAACAATAATGTGAGTTCCAAATTTATCAAAAAAGTTTCTACATAATGCATCAGCTTCTGTTTCCAGCATTGCCAAACTCTTCTCAATATGAATGAGATCCTCAATTGCAGAAGTACTTAATGAGAAGTCAGCTAAACTGGATTCCCATAATGCTGTAGGAACAATACTGTAAGACACATTGATTTCTCTTTCTAAAGAAGTTGACTCACAACCATCACTTTTATTTTGATTTTCATTTTTCAGCGAGGCGTTTGATTCTATGTTTGCTAGTGTACCTGAAAAATTAATCGCCCCTGCCATACCAAAATCTGATATTTTTTTTTCAAAATCCTGCATTTCCTGTTGATTTCTAAATTTTCTATCGTAATGCATATATATTTTCCAAGGTGATTTTATTTTCATGTGTCTTTTCATATCTGCCACTGTTTGTCTACATGCTGAACTTTCTAAAAGACTATCAGGGCAAACACCCTTTAATAAGATTCCACCAGAGGCTGATTGCACCAATTCGGAATAATCACATTCACTGTCGTTGCTCGCCATTATGGAAGGTTAACTGTATACAGTCTTTCTTTAATGAAAATTCATGTCGGGAAGGGTTCGCTAAGCCTGAAACATTTAATTTATATCAGTAAATACACTGGCACTGAGGGCAAGCTGATTTTAATCTGATTTGCACTGAGGTGCTCTCCTTTCTTTTTTTTTTAAAAGGTGCATGAACACAGATTTGAAGTTACTATTTTCTTTATAATATTACGACTTATATATTTTAATAGCATTTCACACAATTATATGCATGCGTGTGGTTACACGATGGTTTGGTGCTGTCGGCGGTGGCAACCTAGGCGACTACACGAGGGCGTGGTATGCTAGGCCGAGGCCGTGTGTGGGGAAACGTGGTTTTCTGTGTTTAGTCAGCACTGCAGACGCTTTAGACGCTTTGGATTGGCGTGGGACGCCGAGGACGTCGTGGCATTCAGTGCAAGGGCAAGGTACCCGTATGACATGGACCGTAACAAGGATTGGACGTGGACGGCTCAGGAAAGTGGTCCAAGATGAACGATATAAACGACATTTTAAAATTATTTTATTTTCATTTTGTATATTTGTACATATTTGTTTTTATATAAAATTCTAAATACAACAACAATCTTGTTATTACTGATCAAGCTTAGGTTGTCATGACAAATACGAGGGTCATTCAAAAAGTTCGTAGACTTTTGTACTAACTTTTTTATTTAACGTCATACTATATCCAAATTTGGTACAAATATTTTAACAACAGATTCAAATAATTTGAGTAAAAAAATTGAAATGTATCTTCATATTTATTAAAATTACCAAGGATTTAGAACAGCAAAAATGGTGTCACGGGGCATCGTTAAAATTGAGTATAATTTACTAATTTTCACTTTATAGTATTTATAGCAATACCTCTAATAAATGGAGCTGAAACGAAATAAAATTTACATGTTTGAATAAAGTATTGCTGTATTAATTAAAATGAAATCAGGTTATGTAATATGTCGCTCCATTTAAAAGATATCAGATTCTTAATACATATGGACTTGATTAAAAAAAGCTAAACACCATGACGTTAGAGGACGTCACGGAGCAGCAAGTATCAATAAAATTGTACTGTACAATCTTGAAACTTCTTCTACAAGCTAAAAAAATCCGTATAAACCAGGATCTGTATGAAAAATAATCTGTATATTTGTATTAAATGGAAAATACAATTTTTTAGTGGAAGCGAGTTTGAATCTAACGATGGATTGTCTGCAAAGAAACAGGTTAAAGTTAAAAATATTGTCGAAAGAGTTAGGAACGTCAGTGAACGTGATATGTGCTTCACTGTTGCAGAATTAATAGAGTTACATGGTAAATTACAGAATTTGAAAACAATGACATTCTTATTCAAGTCCTTATATATCAACTTATAATACATCAGCCTAAACTATTGTTCGAAGAGACATACTTGTAGGTGCTATCGTGTCGATAAAGCATTGAGTTTTTTTCACGTGATATACGTGTACAAAGTTTTAGACAGCAGTACAAGGTGCGCTTTTATTTTTTAACCCTTAAATATTATCAAAAAGATTTTATTTTACATGCAAACATCAAACCGTTTGCACATTATTCGAACTTTTGAAGCAACCATTAATCATATAAAACAACTCTAATATTAAATGTGAGCATGGAACAATATCTTGGGAATGTAATCTTTCAATTTTGGACTTAAAAAGTGACAAAGAAGCTCTATGGTTTTTCCGGTGACGAAGTGAATATTATGCAGAAACCGACGAAAACCACATGTCGCTTGGTATATTTTTCTAAAGTTTATACTACACTTTTAGTGCCAAGGTTACATATTGTAATATGCATGGGGTTGGACTTTAGAATAATGTATATTAATCACAGGCTGGTGGAGTGTTTTATAGTGAAGTAAAGTAGCATCCAGTTGTAAATTTATTAGAAATGTTTTATTGTTCATGTTAGTTTATTATCTTATTGTTTACTTGAATTATTGATGCATTTATAAACACTGCACTTCGACTTTGTTATGTAAAGACATGCTGTTTTTTGTGTTACTTGACGATCTAGTGAGATATTGTTGAACAGACAGTAGAGGACAGTGATACTGAGATGTTGTATGTCAGTTTTTCATCATTATCTACCATATTATACGACTGTAATTTACTTACTTATTTCAGCAATATCACATGTGTTGTAAATTGGCCGCCTGCCTTCTTTCTTACGAAGTAAATGTGACATAAACATTGTTGTTTTACAATTGACAAGATCGAAATAACACTGTCCGTGTTCTCAAATATTCATAATTGATACTTAAATGTTATTCTACTGCAGTATTGTCATTGAATTATGTTTTATTTGACGAAATGATTCGGAACTTGAATGTGTAGCGTAATACTTATATGTTTGCATTATTGTTCGGTATTACTACGCCATGGATTGTGTGTGTCCGTTTTATTACAGATTGACTTTTTTAAATATGTATATCAAATAGAATTTATAGCTCCTACTTTACATGTAGAAAGGACATTTTGAGCGATGTTATTTTCTTTGTATTACACAAAATGTATGTAAAGTAGTTCTTAGAGGCTCCAGAAAAGACAATTATTCATTGGTTTGTTCTGATCACGTGACCATAAAGTTATATATATACGAGCAGCGAACGCCAGTTTCAGAACAACAATCATAACGATCAGATTATATGACGTCATCAATATCTGACTGTAAATAACTAGCGACTTAGGTATGAGAAAATAATGTAAACTAATACAAATTAAATAGCGTATAATTTCTCCACCGCAGGGACACCGCAATCCACTGTATTTTATTAGGCCAGAGATGTTAAACTAACTCTATATATACTCATAGATGTACTGACTGTTCTGTTATATTTCATTGAACTTTGAAGTCTTTATTAACTGAAATATTTGAAACGAGAAATGGAACTTGGTTATGATTTACAGGAATGTGACGTAAATTATCAAGGGTGTTTAAAATACATGCGACGGGCGGAGGATGCCCCCCCCCCTTTTTTTATGTGGACGGATGTCATAAGTAGTCCTGATAAAATATAATTAATTGAATTTACACGGGATGGAAACATTGTAAGCTGATTGGCATTTGACAGGGTGCTGAGGAAGCTTACAATATTCTGAAATTTGTTTTCACCTGTAAACCTTTACTGAATGTGATTTGTCTATATTTGTTTTTTCATTGAAATATTACTAATATTTTCTTAGTCTATTTCATTTTCTAATTCTTAGGAGAAAATATTCTAAGAATTATCCACTTTTCTAAACTTTCGTAGTAATCCAGCATGTTTTGTTGTTTTGTCATCGGATTGGACAATGACTAAGTGCGAAATAATAACAATAGCCATATGAGGTCTTCTCAGACACGCATATCCCTCTATTGTACGAAGACCCGCCCATTTTCTTGCCTTAAAAGAAAATATTCGCACAAACCTGGCCGAATTTAGTTATGATAGGGTCTAAAAAATCTAAGATAATGCGGTATTCCTTATAATTAAAATGTGTCTGAACTATTGAAACTATTCAAAAGGCGTCGTATTTATTCACTCGTGTTTGAAAACTACCAACATCGTTGCAGATTAAATATAATTCGTCGTGGAAAAAGGGGCCCCAGATAGCAGTTATGTCACATCACCCTTTGTTTGTATCATCTGTCCTTAAAATTTAGCGCTTATGTTAAATATACTATATAGCTGCGGACACCATTTAATTACATATACGTAAAATTTTTAATTCAAATAAAAAGTGTAGTCTACCCTCTTTTTTAGTTCTAACCTAATTTCTCGGTCGTTCTTCTTCGTGCTTAGTAACGCAAATAAGATAATTAATTGTTGCATTTAATTGTTAAAATACATACGTATTTTTAAATAATAGGAAGCGCAATTTAAATGCGCACAACATAAAAAGCTTGACATTATATTTTCTTCTTCACACCCCTACTAATGTTATTGTGATTTAAATTCAAGACACGTGGTTTAGGTTGACCTATTCAAGGATTATAGGGTAGAACCAGTTTTATAAATAGAATTGGCAGTAAACAGGAAATTGCTGTAGTCTTTTTCTTTTGAAAACATGTCCTGTAAAATGTATTGTGATTCCAGACCTTTTGGAAAGACTTACATGATTTTCAACAGAAATAGGGTGGCTAAAGGGGGTGAGGGGTGGGGGTGGGTTAAAATAAAAAATGTATCATACATCATGGCGAAAATTAGAGCTCACTAGCGACCGATGCGCTGGTAAAAAATGTGTGTAATTTCATCCACACTGACAAACCTTTGTTTGCCTTATATGGCTATTGTTATAAATGCGCACAGAGGATCTTACCACGAGCAACTGACCAATGAATGGCAACGTTTACGCCAAATTTATGTTTACTTCGAACACGTGGTTCAGGTCAATCTATGATCGTGTCATTGGAGTGCAAAATCAAAAATAATATTCTTATGAACAAAATACAAAGATTAGAAACTACGAAAGATTTGTTGTTAGCTAGAAAAAATATGTTTAATAAAATGTAGTTTGTGTCTACTTTAGAACACCAGCGCTTCAAGTAAGCATTTAAATGGACAGAACTTTGTTTACATAACTATACTCGTGATCACTTGGCCGGGGAATCCACCTGACAATTGTATTCACTGATAGTACAACAAAGGAATTAAGACAGCACAAAATCGGTTTTTTGCAGTATGACTTTGAGAAACCTAGCCTTCCACCATTTATTCAAATGACCTTTTTGTCATTGTGAGCATGAAAGGAATAGAATTTTAAGAAATGCTGTGCATTTACTTCGATGGTTTTCTTTTCTTTCAACATGTTCAAGTGTAAAATTCCTGTAGTATTCGTAGTAACCCATAATGCAATTCTCATTCAACTGATTGGTCATTCAAAGTCATGTTGGTGCCGCTTTTGCTAATCTGACGCCAAAAATATAGTCCCGGTTCCCATGCAAAATTTTGTACAGAGAGAAATTTTAATTCATTACTGCAGAAAAGTGTATTATAGAGAATACTTATTTGTGTTTGAATGAATGTAAGAGAGATCGATTAAGTACATTTCTACAGATATTATAGGGTGGTGAAAACTGAAATGCAACATAACTTTTCTGTTTACCATATCTCCACGTGCTAGTCACTTCCTAGCCACATTTCCGTGAATAATTTACCCTATCTCGCAGTAGTCTCGCTAACTCTCGCCAGAGCCACTGCCAGAGCTACTCGGAACACATAAGGCTTTATAATTTGCAGAACACAGAAAAATAAAAGGTTCCGAACACATTAGTAGGGGTGTTCATAACCATCGTCAAAGAGTTAAAAATGTTGAATATAGTCTATTCCCCATTCATTTGTCCCTGTTATCTCTGGTAGAGTGAAGACATTCTCCTTCTTTTGATCAACACTTTTGTGTACAAAACAATGTAAGGAACCGGTAACCCTTTTGTGTACATAACAATACCAATGCTGAAGCAGCCTATATGGCATTCCTATCGACGATAACACATAAATCGGCACTCAAGTGGTCATTTATCACATCTGAGTTACCTGTCCTTAAAACACAACATCGAAATAGTCAACTACAAATAATTAAACTATTTCATGATTTGATTAAAGGTATGTATAAGTTATTATCTTTTTAGATAATTTCAAGTACCAATAAATCAATCTCTGAAATGTGTTGAAAGGTCTACTGCAAGGGTAAGGAAAGCGAGCAGCATCTCCTACGCATTTGAATTCAAAAACTTTTACATAATTTTACTCGTTATCAAATGTTTTGGCCAGAGAATCTACCTGACAATTGTATTCACCGATATTACAACAAAGGAATAATTACAGACGCAAATCGCTTTGCAGTATGATTTTCAGAAACCTAGACTTCCACCGTTTATCTAACAAATGAGTTGTTTGTCCTTGTGAGCATGAAATTAATAGATTTATATATTATGTTTTTCAGATATACGAAATAGATGGGAAAATGGTCTTTGTGCCTTTCCGATCGGCATAAGATTTTCGTATTTTTTTTTTCAAGTGTAAAATTCATGTAGTATTCGTAGTACATGTAATCCATGATGCAATTCTCATTCAGCTGATTTGTCAGTTGAAGTCACGTTGGTGCATCATTTGCTTATATGACGCCAAAAAGTATAGTTCCAGTTCACATGCAAAATATTTAAATCCAAAAAGAAATTTTAATTCATGGCTGCAGAAAATGTTTTCTTAAAGAATACTTATTTAAGTTTGAATGAATTCAAGAGAGATGCGATCGAAGTACATTTCTACAGATATTATAGGGTAGTGAAAACTGAAACGTAACATCCCAGCAGGCACACAACGTTGTTTAAACGTTGAATATTAGTTGAAGTTGGGTTTAGACGTTGATAAATCTATAGATACAATATTGATTCAACGTTGACTTTTCAACGCTGAAAATTTAATGTTGAATCAACATTGAGTTCAAATTGGGTTGAATTGCCAACATTGATTCAACGTCGGAACTTCGCTGAGCAGGCCAATCCTATTTTTCGCTGATAGATAATTTGGACTGTGATAGTGTCGGACTATAATACCGTCGGACCATAACGAGGTCGGATTTGACAAAGTCACACTACCGTATATCATTACTAACTATTATAACTAACAAGGATGGTAAATATAGGAATTTTACACATTCAATGATGAATATGAATTCAATACGAATTTGCCAAAGTACGAATTAAGAACATACGCAGTAGGACATCCCTAAAATATTCAAAAAGACAGCATAACACAACCCTCAGGACTCAATACCAAGATTTGATAAAAAAATACTCTTTGAAGAAAACATTTCGGCATGTCAGAGTACTAGTATCATTGAAGAGACATTATTTGTCGAAATGCATATCTGGTGCATCAAAAGTTGTACCGTATAAGATTTGCATCCTACGGTACCTTGGAATAGTTTCATGTTCTGGACTATTTCATGACCACATGTGAAAATACAAAACGTTTGTAAATATTCGGGTTTTGTAACATGATTAATTTATAAAATGTATTTTGGTGAAAATTATTGTAACATTATTAATTATTGATATGAAATTTAAAACTTACTGTTTACAATATATATTTTTTATATAGTGATATACCGTATGTTTTCATTTAAGGGGTCTCGACCCTCTGTTATAAATTTCACCTTAGAAAGTTTTAAATTTGTAATATTGATTTTCATAAACTACAATAACATTAGAACCACATGGAAAATAGTTTGAAGTATAAAGCGCTGCTTATATTTTCAGAAATGATTTTTATGTGTAGATCATGAAATGAAGAAATTGAACACAGAGAATAGAAAGAGTAACGATTCATTACGAAAACATTAAATATAATATATGAGGTACATATGAAAAAAATACTTACCATTATACTTATTTAAATCATGTAAGAAAAAATCATGAAGCGATGTTTCCTAAGTCAGAAAATCACAATGATGTATGTGGTTGTAAGAAAAATAAAGTATCTGTGATGAGGAGTTAAATGTCAGTGAAGTTGTGGTATTTCAAAGAAAGTATATTCCTCTCTCTAATTTCTATCCGCGTGAGATAATTTTTTTCGGCGTAAAGTATAAATCTGCGGAGCACGCTTATTTTTTTTCTCATAAGAATATGTATTTTTTGCATATGCATTTATATGCAAAGTTAGCATATTTTGCATATGAATCATGGATGGGACTATTTTCGTTTTATTTTATATTTATCTCAAACGGAAGAAATGAGCTGTACTAGTCATACAAGTTGAAAGGAAAATAATTTTTAAAGTTATTACATGTATTATTTCTTGTGCATGTTTATTTTGTGACTTTAATTGTATTGGTTGATATTATCTGAGCGTAAATTCAGTATATTAATGTTACTGATGTCTGAAGGATATGTTTATGTAGTTTTCACAGTTTTATGACCACAATTGGTATATCGAAACCCATATAAAAGCTGTGCCCATGCACCTTCAAATATTAGTTAACCTTTGTTTAAGGGGGATGTCCGACCAGCTTTAGTGCAGTGAGTACAAAATGTAAACATTTCTTCAAATGCATAAAATACATTATAATAAGTCCTTATGATAAAGATACAATAAATATTCATAACTGAATGCATACTGTGTATATATAATCTATACTTTTGCAGAAAAATTAAAATTGTAAAATCTAGTTGCCCGTTCCCATTATAAACAGATCGACGGAACTAGATCTTATGACGTAAGAATGAATTCATATGCTAATCGAGGCACAGGCGATACTTTCTAACTGACCAATCAGCTAAATGAAATTCGTTACGAGTGAGTACCAAAAAAATACTATAGAAACATGCTTGGAATTTTTCTGCTTTCCGATATTTTTTTATGCATTTGAGTCACAAATTAGACACGGATCTACATATGTATTATTTCCGAGACCACAGTAAAATTTGTATACAATTACAAACAATTGATAGAATATACATGATATACATTAGTTTAAAGTTTTGTAGCGTGTTTGGTGAGCAATTCGCTAGGTCTACACGTATTCCCGAGTATCGGTGAATACATGTTTCATGTGCATTTTTTGTTCTAAAAACCATAAATGCAGAAAATCCATGCGTATTATTAAGTATAAACAGCATTGGCTGACCATTATAAAAGTTTGAAATGTAGAAAAGGATAACAGGTAATTTGACCTAAACCACGTGTCTGCGATCAAATGTAAACGTAGTAATCCAGCATGTTTTGTTGTTTTGTCATCGGATTGGACAATGACTAAGTGCGAAATAATAACAATAGCCATATGAGGTCTTCTCAGACACGCATATCCCTCTATTGTACGAAGACCCGCCCATTTTCTTGCCTTAAAAGAAAATATTCGCACAAACCTGGCCGAATTTAGTTATGATAGGGTCTAAAAAATCTAAGATAATGCGGTATTCCTTATAATTAAAATGTGTCTGAACTATTGAAACTATTCAAAAGGCGTCGTATTTATTCACTCGTGTTTGAAAACTACCAACATCGTTGCAGATTAAATATAATTCGTCGTGGAAAAAGGGGCCCCAGATAGCAGTTATGTCACATCACCCTTTGTTTGTATCATCTGTCCTTAAAATTTAGCGCTTATGTTAAATATACTATATAGCTGCGGACACCATTTAATTACATATACGTAAAATTTTTAATTCAAATAAAAAGTGTAGTCTACCCTCTTTTTTAGTTCTAACCTAATTTCTCGGTCGTTCTTCTTCGTGCTTAGTAACGCAAATAAGATAATTAATTGTTGCATTTAATTGTTAAAATACATACGTATTTTTAAATAATAGGAAGCGCAATTTAAATGCGCACAACATAAAAAGCTTGACATTATATTTTCTTCTTCACACCCCTACTAATGTTATTGTGATTTAAATTCAAGACACGTGGTTTAGGTTGACCTATTCAAGGATTATAGGGTAGAACCAGTTTTATAAATAGAATTGGCAGTAAACAGGAAATTGCTGTAGTCTTTTTCTTTTGAAAACATGTCCTGTAAAATGTATTGTGATTCCAGACCTTTTGGAAAGACTTACATGATTTTCAACAGAAATAGGGTGGCTAAAGGGGGTGAGGGGTGGGGGTGGGTTAAAATAAAAAATGTATCATACATCATGGCGAAAATTAGAGCTCACTAGCGACCGATGCGCTGGTAAAAAATGTGTGTAATTTCATCCACACTGACAAACCTTTGTTTGCCTTATATGGCTATTGTTATAAATGCGCACAGAGGATCTTACCACGAGCAACTGACCAATGAATGGCAACGTTTACGCCAAATTTATGTTTACTTCGAACACGTGGTTCAGGTCAATCTATGATCGTGTCATTGGAGTGCAAAATCAAAAATAATATTCTTATGAACAAAATACAAAGATTAGAAACTACGAAAGATTTGTTGTTAGCTAGAAAAAATATGTTTAATAAAATGTAGTTTGTGTCTACTTTAGAACACCAGCGCTTCAAGTAAGCATTTAAATGGACAGAACTTTGTTTACATAACTATACTCGTGATCACTTGGCCGGGGAATCCACCTGACAATTGTATTCACTGATAGTACAACAAAGGAATTAAGACAGCACAAAATCGGTTTTTTGCAGTATGACTTTGAGAAACCTAGCCTTCCACCATTTATTCAAATGACCTTTTTGTCATTGTGAGCATGAAAGGAATAGAATTTTAAGAAATGCTGTGCATTTACTTCGATGGTTTTCTTTTCTTTCAACATGTTCAAGTGTAAAATTCCTGTAGTATTCGTAGTAACCCATAATGCAATTCTCATTCAACTGATTGGTCATTCAAAGTCATGTTGGTGCCGCTTTTGCTAATCTGACGCCAAAAATATAGTCCCGGTTCCCATGCAAAATTTTGTACAGAGAGAAATTTTAATTCATTACTGCAGAAAAGTGTATTATAGAGAATACTTATTTGTGTTTGAATGAATGTAAGAGAGATCGATTAAGTACATTTCTACAGATATTATAGGGTGGTGAAAACTGAAATGCAACATAACTTTTCTGTTTACCATATCTCCACGTGCTAGTCACTTCCTAGCCACATTTCCGTGAATAATTTACCCTATCTCGCAGTAGTCTCGCTAACTCTCGCCAGAGCCACTGCCAGAGCTACTCGGAACACATAAGGCTTTATAATTTGCAGAACACAGAAAAATAAAAGGTTCCGAACACATTAGTAGGGGTGTTCATAACCATCGTCAAAGAGTTAAAAATGTTGAATATAGTCTATTCCCCATTCATTTGTCCCTGTTATCTCTGGTAGAGTGAAGACATTCTCCTTCTTTTGATCAACACTTTTGTGTACAAAACAATGTAAGGAACCGGTAACCCTTTTGTGTACATAACAATACCAATGCTGAAGCAGCCTATATGGCATTCCTATCGACGATAACACATAAATCGGCACTCAAGTGGTCATTTATCACATCTGAGTTACCTGTCCTTAAAACACAACATCGAAATAGTCAACTACAAATAATTAAACTATTTCATGATTTGATTAAAGGTATGTATAAGTTATTATCTTTTTAGATAATTTCAAGTACCAATAAATCAATCTCTGAAATGTGTTGAAAGGTCTACTGCAAGGGTAAGGAAAGCGAGCAGCATCTCCTACGCATTTGAATTCAAAAACTTTTACATAATTTTACTCGTTATCAAATGTTTTGGCCAGAGAATCTACCTGACAATTGTATTCACCGATATTACAACAAAGGAATAATTACAGACGCAAATCGCTTTGCAGTATGATTTTCAGAAACCTAGACTTCCACCGTTTATCTAACAAATGAGTTGTTTGTCCTTGTGAGCATGAAATTAATAGATTTATATATTATGTTTTTCAGATATACGAAATAGATGGGAAAATGGTCTTTGTGCCTTTCCGATCGGCATAAGATTTTCGTATTTTTTTTTTCAAGTGTAAAATTCATGTAGTATTCGTAGTACATGTAATCCATGATGCAATTCTCATTCAGCTGATTTGTCAGTTGAAGTCACGTTGGTGCATCATTTGCTTATATGACGCCAAAAAGTATAGTTCCAGTTCACATGCAAAATATTTAAATCCAAAAAGAAATTTTAATTCATGGCTGCAGAAAATGTTTTCTTAAAGAATACTTATTTAAGTTTGAATGAATTCAAGAGAGATGCGATCGAAGTACATTTCTACAGATATTATAGGGTAGTGAAAACTGAAACGTAACATCCCAGCAGGCACACAACGTTGTTTAAACGTTGAATATTAGTTGAAGTTGGGTTTAGACGTTGATAAATCTATAGATACAATATTGATTCAACGTTGACTTTTCAACGCTGAAAATTTAATGTTGAATCAACATTGAGTTCAAATTGGGTTGAATTGCCAACATTGATTCAACGTCGGAACTTCGCTGAGCAGGCCAATCCTATTTTTCGCTGATAGATAATTTGGACTGTGATAGTGTCGGACTATAATACCGTCGGACCATAACGAGGTCGGATTTGACAAAGTCACACTACCGTATATCATTACTAACTATTATAACTAACAAGGATGGTAAATATAGGAATTTTACACATTCAATGATGAATATGAATTCAATACGAATTTGCCAAAGTACGAATTAAGAACATACGCAGTAGGACATCCCTAAAATATTCAAAAAGACAGCATAACACAACCCTCAGGACTCAATACCAAGATTTGATAAAAAAATACTCTTTGAAGAAAACATTTCGGCATGTCAGAGTACTAGTATCATTGAAGAGACATTATTTGTCGAAATGCATATCTGGTGCATCAAAAGTTGTACCGTATAAGATTTGCATCCTACGGTACCTTGGAATAGTTTCATGTTCTGGACTATTTCATGACCACATGTGAAAATACAAAACGTTTGTAAATATTCGGGTTTTGTAACATGATTAATTTATAAAATGTATTTTGGTGAAAATTATTGTAACATTATTAATTATTGATATGAAATTTAAAACTTACTGTTTACAATATATATTTTTTATATAGTGATATACCGTATGTTTTCATTTAAGGGGTCTCGACCCTCTGTTATAAATTTCACCTTAGAAAGTTTTAAATTTGTAATATTGATTTTCATAAACTACAATAACATTAGAACCACATGGAAAATAGTTTGAAGTATAAAGCGCTGCTTATATTTTCAGAAATGATTTTTATGTGTAGATCATGAAATGAAGAAATTGAACACAGAGAATAGAAAGAGTAACGATTCATTACGAAAACATTAAATATAATATATGAGGTACATATGAAAAAAATACTTACCATTATACTTATTTAAATCATGTAAGAAAAAATCATGAAGCGATGTTTCCTAAGTCAGAAAATCACAATGATGTATGTGGTTGTAAGAAAAATAAAGTATCTGTGATGAGGAGTTAAATGTCAGTGAAGTTGTGGTATTTCAAAGAAAGTATATTCCTCTCTCTAATTTCTATCCGCGTGAGATAATTTTTTTCGGCGTAAAGTATAAATCTGCGGAGCACGCTTATTTTTTTTCTCATAAGAATATGTATTTTTTGCATATGCATTTATATGCAAAGTTAGCATATTTTGCATATGAATCATGGATGGGACTATTTTCGTTTTATTTTATATTTATCTCAAACGGAAGAAATGAGCTGTACTAGTCATACAAGTTGAAAGGAAAATAATTTTTAAAGTTATTACATGTATTATTTCTTGTGCATGTTTATTTTGTGACTTTAATTGTATTGGTTGATATTATCTGAGCGTAAATTCAGTATATTAATGTTACTGATGTCTGAAGGATATGTTTATGTAGTTTTCACAGTTTTATGACCACAATTGGTATATCGAAACCCATATAAAAGCTGTGCCCATGCACCTTCAAATATTAGTTAACCTTTGTTTAAGGGGGATGTCCGACCAGCTTTAGTGCAGTGAGTACAAAATGTAAACATTTCTTCAAATGCATAAAATACATTATAATAAGTCCTTATGATAAAGATACAATAAATATTCATAACTGAATGCATACTGTGTATATATAATCTATACTTTTGCAGAAAAATGCTTTTGATATGCTCCTTAGAACTGCGCAGCTACAGAATTCAGCAGAGTCTTAAAAAATCCGAAAAAATATGCAAACTGTGCATTAATGTTCTCTCTACAACCATTTGTTGAGAAAATGTCTAAATTTTGCACTTTTAAATGATAATTTCAAGTTCAAAACAAGGTATCGTTGTCTTCAAAAAGAGTGAAAAGAACCATGAAAGTAGTTCATGGATGGCAGCACGTGGTCTATCTTTAGCACAGAATTTTGTTTTCCAGACCTCTTCTTAATATGGAGGGGCAAAACAATCTTTAAATGTAAAAGAGACTTACAGCTGCAAAATATTTCAAATAATATGAACATTTTTAAAAGAGGAAAGGTGTTATAGTGTTTAGTAATTTATTTAGTATTATTATCGAACATTTGTTAAATAGTGTACGTATTGATATAAAAAAAATTCTTAAACTCTTAAAGTCTTTGATTCCAGGTAAGGAAAAAATGAGCACAATCAAAGTAAAAATTAAGAGTTTGTAAATTTGCCACAGATAACTTATATATCTATCAAAATTTTGATTATCACCAATGAAACACAAAGAAATTAGACACATAACACCGATACGAATGACCTTGTCTTAGTACCTACTATAGCTAGTACGAGGGGTGATCAAAAAGTTCGCGAACTATCTCTATATCTACAAAACCACAATTCAGATTAGAAACATAGTCAAACATAAGTTCGCAACATATGCTGAAGTTTTGTCCTTGTTTGTGACGTCACAATCTGAAAATGACGTCATTATGCAGGTACTTGTGACGAAAAACTTGTTATCTCAGTGGAACTCGTTCAATAAACGACTATAATATTTATGGTACATGTATATCTTAGAAATGCCTTTGAAGTAGCGTATAAGAATTTGTTCACAATTTATTAAGACAAATGGCTTCCTATAATTTCAATCAATGATTGGAGAGATCGTTTTAATGAAGGAAGGCAGATGGTTAAATATACTTGTTATGTTGCCCGGTGAAAGCAAGTTTGAAAAGGAATGTGTTTTTATTTAAGCAATATGCTATCAAAGACCTTTAATTTACACTTTGAAAAATACTTGAATATTTCAAGAATAATATAACTATCAAATACCTTAAATATTTACTTTTTGATCACCCCTCGTATACTGTGTCAAATAAAAATGCATCTACAATTTTCATTAGAGCGGAGCAACATTAAAAAGGAATGAAATCATTCAGGTTGGGTTGGGAGATTTAATGAATAAAAAAACTTTTTTTCTAATTGCCCATATTGTCAAAATCACAATTTTACAAAGTATAGAAAAAAAATCATCATGATTAAATATTTTACACCATCTTTAAAATGACGTTTTGTGGTCCTCCCAACTCAGGGAAAAATTATTGGGTCCGTATTTATAGGCGCGAAAAAAAATCCTTAAAATTTAAACATATTTGTTGACGGAAGAAAAAGAAACAAGTATCGTGTAATTGGATGTAAAAAAAATGAGTCGGGCCATTTCTAGGCAGTAGTTCGGGAGAATGGGCAACCAACTATTTTTTTTAAAACAAGTGGTCTTATAAGGCTAGTACATGTTTTAAAAATCTTTTTAAATTTTTTTTAAATCTTTGGCACTATTTTGAAAAACAAACATAGGATTTTCGGAAGGGGGGGGGGCTAGCATATCTCTTTTTTTCAGAAGATAGACATAACATATGCAATGGAATTTCTTTGCAAACATTGTGTGTCTTCTAAATTTCAAAGAAACAACAAAATATATTTTATCAAACTTCGTACAACAGTGAGAGCTTACAACTATGTCAACATAATGAGACACGATGTGTTTTATGTCCAAACATAAAATACTCCATAAAATGTGTGGGTCATCGCAAACAATCTAGCTATTTCTCAAGGGTGCCTGAAGGAAATCCTATAACTGACTATTTTTTCTATCTAACTGCTGAACTAAATAGACATATGTACAAACTTTTCGAATGTAATACATGTATTTAAAATTTGTTTTTCATGCACCGCATATTGTTTAACATTTTCAAATTAAAAGCTAAGCATCCTCCTAGCAGAGCCCCATTTGAAAATAACTTTAATCGCCAAAGAAAAGAGACCCGCCGTAAACACATCTTTTTTTTTTATCTTTTTTCGTGAGTTTTGAAGAAACCAACACATTATCAAGGCTTGTTCCATGAAAAATTAAATATAATCATTGTAATAAACGCATCTATCCACAACAGATATATGCACATGCCAACCACGTGCTCTGTGGAATGATATTTAACGAAGAAAACTCGAGCGATAAACAGAACAGTTTTTCCCGATTTGCTGGAGTGAGGTTAAAATTGCTTTTTCGTATGTTCAATGAGCGAGAGCTTACAACGTTGTCAACATAATGAGACATGATGTGTTTTTATGTCAAAACATTACTCCATACAATGTGTGGGTAATTGCAAACAATCTAGCTATTTATGTGAGGTGCCTGAAGGAAATCCTATAATTGCCTATTTTTTCTATCTAACTTCTAAACAAAATAGACATATGTACCAACTTTTCTAATTTAAGACATGTAATAACAATTTGTTTTTCATGCACCGCATATTGTTTAACATTTTCAAATTAAATGCTTAGCATCCTCCTTGCAGTGCCCCATTTGAAAATAACTTCTATCACCACAGAAAAAAGACCCGCCGTAAACACATATGTCTAGGACATTTTTATCTTTTTTTCTTGAGTTTTAAAGAGACCAACAAATCATCAAGACTTATTCCATGTAAAATTAAATATAATCATGGTAATAAACGAATCTATCTACAGCAGATATATGCACATGCCAACCACGTGCTCAGTGGAATAATATTAACGAGGAAACTCGAGCTGTAAACAGAACAGTTTTTCCCGATTTGCTGGAGTGAGGTTAAAATCGCGTTTTTTCATTAATCAGACGATGCGATGCAACAACTAAAAGTAGTAGGTAATATAACCTAAGATTATTAATTAGTTATTTCTTGTCTTGATGTTATTATGGTCGCATTTATTCTAAAACCAATGTTATTCGAACTCTATGTGACAGAGGAATGGCGGACGAAATAGACAATGACCTCAGGAAGACAACCATAAGAAAAATCAAATTTTCAAGAATTATGGATAATGACAAGAAAAAAGCGAAACAAATGGTTGTAGCCATATTATCAATTAATCTAACTAACACCATTTTCAATGCATTTATCATCTCGTGAATGCTGTAGCTGCGTAGTTCTAACATGATTAATTTCCTCCTAATTAAAACAAAATAAACTTAATTGTTTACTAATTTTGGTCTCTAACAGTAGGTAATTAGTGTATTAGCACTTTGAATAACTTTTGGCTAGTTTAGTAGAGTATTAACGAGGCCGAGTCTAATTTCTGCCCTAGGGATTTTGATAATTTTTTGATAATAAATTTTTACTGTTATATTTATTGTTTTAGGATGAAAAAAAAATCGAATGTTTACCACCCCGAGTTTTTAGTGGGTCATCTTAAATGTTGTCAAACTTTACTATTAAGACCTATGGGAATTTGTTGGAAAATCGCCATATTATTATATTATATCATATCATATTATTTTTTCCATATTTTATGTACTTCTGCTCTAGGGATTTCTTTTTCATTCAAGTAAATGAAAGTAAACGTCAAAAGTCACCAAATTGTGAAATTTCAAAAAAGTTCACCATTTCGATTGATCTAGGTAGTAATTACTAAGTTTATTTTTTTCAAAAACCTCTAAAATTGCCATATTACGTTTTAAATACACATCTTTGCTGATGAATTATCGTTGCATACAATTTTTTTCGGCATAAATAGCAATTTTTAGATTGCTAGTATGTTTCTTGGGAAGTTATGTCATCAGTTCTTAGTATAATATCCATGGACGTCTTGAACATACAAGCGAGTCATGTGTCATTATTCAGCGTCATGCAAAATGACGAAAATGGTGACGTTGTTAGAGCCATTTCAACGTTCTTTTTCCAATAATTGTCATAAAGTCACTTTTTCAGATCAGTAGGAGTTTCAAATAATGTTAATTTTGTATTAAAATTAAAATAATTTTCAAAGGTGTACTGTCACACAAATGACTGCATGAAATTAAAAAGCTGCGCAAAGTGATGCGCACTCGAATTAGACTCGGCCTCGTTAAGCGCATTCTTGGTTTTTCTTATTTTACACCAGACTAGATCAAATATGGCTTGTACGTCCCCCTTAAGATATACATGACATGTTATTGTATACTCCGGCATTCTACATGGAACTGTGTATTGTGTTGGCTATCTTTTGTGTTTTTATAACTGTTGGAAACGGAAGAAACTCTACATAAATGCAGTGTATTCAATCACTAGTACTTTATACAACATTCTATTGTTACTAATTCACAATAAAGAAAAGTTAATATCAACTTACTGTATTTTCCAGATATCTCCTAGCAGATGCATGTAATTCTAAATAGTTCGAGAATCTATCAGAATAACACTTGCCGCTAACCTTTTATACCCATTATTAAAGCTGCAGTGATTGGTTGTAAATGTACAGCATGACTTTATTGCATGTTCTGCGCATAGATACCTAGTGCAAGATTGCACGCCATAATAGGGTCGGAAAGTCTCCACTCTGAGTTCCTCGGATGACTCGTACCTCACACATAACCTAGACTGGCAGTTCCTGTCTCATTCATACGAAACACTCCAAGGGAACAATAGATAAGGAAACATATCGCTTTCTAAGTGATAACAGACCCTCATTAAAATGCAGTCATCTTTACTTGCTCCCTAAAATACAATGTACGAGACGCCCTCATGAAAGGCCAATGCAGCATCAGACAGCTACCACCTGGTCGCCCAATTATTTCACAGTGCGATACGCCAACACGTTACATAGGCACTTACTGTGATTATTTTCTCATTCCGGCTATCGTACAAAAACAATCAACATATATTAAGGACACTATAGATTTTATCAACAGAATAGAAACCGTCAAACTTCCAGCAGACGTGCTGATGATTACATATGACGCAACAAGTATGTACACTAACATGGAATTTGACGAGCTCCTCTCTGCCGTCAATGAAGCATATCAAATTGCTAACAAGCCACAAAGGGACATCCCTTTACCAGATGCTGAAGATCTTATCTTCCTATTAAAGTGTGTTTTAGAAAACAATTACTTTGAATTCAATGGAAAATACTACAAACAAATTATAGGCTGTAGTATGGGTGCGATACCATCCCCTGAAATCTCAGATACAAGAAAGTATCAAATCACAAATCATATTATGTCAAAATTCAAATTCGCCTACAAAGTCCTCTATCATGGTAGATATAGAGATGACGGGTTTATAGCCTTCAACGGCACAAAAGAGGAAATCCTAGAATTCTTCGATATCGGCGATACCTGTCACGATCACTTAAAATTCACCTTTGAAATCTCAGATGAAAGTGTTAACTTTCCTGACACCACAGTATAAGTCAACATTGGCCATAGTTTAAAATATTCTTATTTGATTTACTCCAACCCACTTTTTTTTCAAGGTTGGTTGGTAGGTATTTTTTTCGGCATTACAGTATTGAACGAATTGATAACTGTTATATTAAAAAATCACGGACATTAGAAAAAAATTATACCTTCGCTTAAAAAATTGAAGTGCTTAAAAAAGAAGATGGATCTAAAATCAGCACTTTCTCTTGTTGATCAATTCTCAAAGTTTTCTGGATTAAAACCTAACTATGAAAAAATCCAATGTATTAAAATAGGCTCACTAAGACAACATTTTGATATATCAGAGGAATTCAAAAACTTAAAAGCCCTTTACTGTATTAGGAATAACATATTGTGTAAATCTAGAAAGTAATTCTATGTTTGAATTAAACTTCACACCCAAACTTAAAGATATAAAAGCACTAATATGTTCATGGTCACGCAGAATATTATCAACTGCAGGACGGATTACTGTCGTTAAATCATTGATTCTTCCAAAAATTACACACTTGTTATTTGGTTTACCAACTCCCCCAAAAGAAAGATTTAAAGAAATTGAAAATATTTTTTATCAGTATGTTTGGAACTCTAAAACTCCAAGAGTTGCAAAGAGTGATATTATTCAAAGCTATGAAAATGGGGGTTTCCAAATGATTTGTCTTGAAACTTTTGCTAAACGTCTAAAAGTTACATGGGTTCGCCGATTTTATGATGATACATGTAAGTCTGGATGGAAACACTTGATAATTGAAACCTTGCCTAATGTACACAGATAACACTTTTTGGTCTTTCTTTTTTTCAAAAGCTTATTAAAATTAGTACAAATATTTTTTGGATTGATGTTTTTTCAGCATTTTTAGAATTAAGAAATTGTATTGAGACTCATTGTATCTTGAGTCCTGTATGGTTTAACGAATCAATATGTATCGATAACAAAAGTATATTTTATAAACAATGGTTTGATAAAGGTGTGTGTTACATATTAGATTTTTACAATTGCACTGGTAAATTGATGTGTTATGAAGAGTTCAGTAACCGGTACAATTTTTATCCACCATTTACTTTGTACTATGGGATTATAAATAATATAAAGAAACTAGATCTGTATTACAATATAGATTATATTGCCAATAACTTACCTGTTTACGCACAATTTTTGCAAACAATACGAAAAAGTAAAAAGGACTCAAAAGACTACTATAATGTTTTTATAAATCAGTGTTGGAAGAAACCTAAATGTGAAATAAAATGGGAAAAGGAGTTTAATCTAGACGTAAACAGTAGCTGGTGGAAGATTAAAAAATAGTCTTACATTTAAAGTCACAAATGACATGCAAATTAGATGGTTCCAATATCGCATTATGCACAGAATTCTGGCAACAAACACATTTTTAAACAAGATTGGGATTGTAGATTCAGAATTGTGTACTTTTTGTAATGTACATCCAGAAACACTGGGACATTTACTTTTGGAATGTGAATATGTTAGTGAGATCTGGGAAAAAAATCATGACTGGATAAAAGAAATATCTGGAATTGATATAGCAATGAATAAATTAGACATAATTGTTGGAAATTATTTTAAGTTTTATAACATTGTAAATTTGATAACATGTATTGTAAAGAAGCACATATACCGAAAAAGATGTTTAAAACAAATTCCTTCATTTGAAGGAGCTAAAAATGAGATTTTGTACTATTATAAACGTGAGAAATATATTTACAAGAAAAACTGTGAAACTGAGAAATTTGATAGAAAATGGAGCTGTGTACCATTAGAATATGCACTGTAAAATGGTTTCATTTAAAAATACCCTGCTGTTTTAATTAATTACTATATAAAAAATTAATTTCTTTGTATCATTTAGTTGATTAAGCTTGCATACACATATATGTATGACTGAAGTGTGAATGTAGTTTTTTTTCTTTTTTGTTTATAAAAACTTCACTTGTCACATCTCAAGATGTATGTTTAATATAAGGACTTGTCACATTAGTTTGCAGAATCCAAGGCTCCCCAACCTTGGCTGTAAAACTTATTGATCACCATATTCATGAAATGTCGAGATCCTGAGAATACTTTCAGTACACTCATCGCTACCTGCAAAGAAATGAAAATTTTTAATGACTCGTATCAACCCTTTTGTATATCATCTGGCTTGTACTTTTAGTACTCATTATCCTTTAGCTTACTTTAAACAAAATTTTATCAGTATCAACTTGTAGATGAAAAATGTTGAAACAGTTTGTTTGTCTCAAAGGAAATTCTCTTCCAATTAAATGAATTCTCAGTGTAGTGAGGGGTTGATTGATGTCAGTTCCATCGGCAAAGTACCGGGTATTTGTAGCGGAATGGTGCAAACTGCAAAATGAAACACTTTTCAGGAGAACCTGAAAAAAAAAACATCAGGTGGAAGTGATCAACTACATGTGTACAAGAAAAAAGTGAATACTTTCTTGAATACTAGCATTAACAATGATGCAGTAAAAGTCAGTTATAGAAAAGTCACTGAGACCTATGAAATTACTTTGCTAAATTCATAATTCGATATAACCGTTAAAAGATTTTTTAAATTTATATAGCATGAGATATAAATAACTTAGATATATCTGTGAATTCGCAATACATGTATCTGTGTTCTACTAAATGAGTTTTACTGTATAATTTTAATATGCCTGTGTACATCCTTTATATAGAAAACTAAATGCACATGTAATTGTAACTACCTAATATACACATTAAACCACGACTTCCTTAAATTTGTTCTGAAGTGTATTTATAGTGTATTAAAATAAGCATGCAATATTGGTCTTGTTATACTGAAGAATTTTTAAGAAAAGGTTATTCATTGAAACAAATGTGCAAACATACAGCACAATTAGCAATTTTTATGCAGAACTTGAATGTTGAATGTGCATTTCGGTCGTTGGGATGAATGTAAGGCACACAGAGGAGAAAAGTACTTGTTCACGAATGTTATATACAGATTTATTTTTATTAAGGAAGTATATGACAAATTAAACTAGCATTTAAGGTATATGGTCCCTTGATTTGCCATGTTATGTGAGCTTTTGTGAACTTGATACTGAACTAGTTTTGAATATTGAAGTAAAGAAAAGTGCAGTCCAAAAATTTACTCTGTACCTGATTTAAAATGAATTCTATCATTAACTACTTGGAAGTTTTCATATAAGAAAACTAGCTATGAGATAAACCCCATTAACAGATAATGGTACATGGATGACACATTCATTCGAAGCATTGTCCTTTTTAGTACCTTCTGGAGCCTTGTAACATAAATTGAAAATATATAGAATAGATAAAGTGTTCTATTGTTGAATGCTGAATATCCTATGGTCCCAGTAAGGGCCTGTTGGGAGACACAGTTAAATTGTTGTACTACATGTACGACAAATGAGAAAATTTCCAATATCTAATCAAAGGCGGATCCAGGACAAGCGCGAAAGGCATGTGCCCCCTACCCCTTTGAATTTTTTAAATGAAATTTTGCTTATGCTATTCTAAAATCAAAGGGATAATGCCAGGTGTTGGAATTTCCTCAATTTTATGGGGGCTTTGCCCTTGCATTCCCGCCAAGTCTTTTCCCTTCCATGCAGCCACGTACCAAATCCTTTTACCTACTACTGCACCCCCATCCCCCGTTATGAAATTCCTAGTTCCTCTGCTGTTAATTCCTATATTTTAGGAAAAAAAATGCCTTCTCATAATTTTAAGAGCATTTTGGAAGGGTTCATGAAGCTTTATAGTTAATATTGAAATTGAATATATACATGCCTGTGTACATGCAAGAAGTAATGATTGACATTCTTATTTCTGGATCAACACAGGATAGAGTACATAATTAGCTCATCTACTTTATATCTACTGTAATGATATATGCATAATATTATTAATAAGTTAAATAACGAATGTTATTTCTATCAGGATCATGTTTAAATGTAGTTATCAACCCTTTATTCCACAATAGTTTAATGAGAGGATTTTCAATTCTTTGTTTTTTGCGCACAGTTTCTCGCGTTTGATACACACTCCCTGGAGAGTGTCTAGTGTTTTTCTGGGGGGTAGAGTTGATTACCAGGCGTTTGTTCGACGAACTGTGGTATCTGTTAGGGGTGCCTTTGGAGTACATCAGTGGCTCAGTTGGCGCTGAATCCTCTGGGTCATATGGCCTTCCGTTCACATATAAGATGTCCCTGACCAGCTTCAGTTTCACCCTAGAGTCGTAGCTCCTTCATAATGAGATAAAGACTTATCCTTGCTTGCTCAATCTCGTCCCGAAATTGACGGTTTATTTGAAAGGGTTTTCCTTTCAGTTTTTTTTTTTTGCACATTGTAGTACGTAGTAGAGTTCACGTTGATAAATAAATAAACTTCGCGACAATTGGTTGATCCCTTTTGTTGTTTTTCTGCCCAAATCGATGTACATTTGTGAATTCGATTTCATAAGCAATTTCAAGTTCTTGGGCTAAAAAACCTCGTAATGTTTCTTCTGTGTTCTCTGGTACATTTTCGTAGATACCTGAGAAAATCAAATTATATTTCATTGATACATTGTATGCATCTGAGATCGAGTATTTGATCTGTTACCTCTTCATTTTTTTTGGCTAACTCCTTAATTTCGTTCTCTCTCTTGGACATATCGTCTAGCCTTATTTTCATATCCTGCATTTTTTTCTGATTTGTCCACTTGCTCTTTTATCCCGTCAAAACATTACTCATTCCCTGTAGGTTTTCATGAAACTCTGTGTTTGTTTGATTTATTTTAATAACTTCTCTTTCGATGGATAAACTTGAAAAGATGTATTATGACGTTGACTATGTTGACGTTCATCCCATATTCGGTAATAATTGTATCAAATACTGAGAAATAAATGTATTGGGGTATTCAAACGTACCGTAATTTATTCCGAATTATAATTAGATCATCCTTATTTTTACTGATTTAATCAAAAGCGACTATATATTTTCTGTATGTGACGTTGTGTGGGACAGTATTTATGGTGGGTAATCGTGTTCAAAAATCCAGACTTGTAAATTTGTAAATGCAGTCTTGTTCGTTAGTTTATTTGTAAATGCAATCTTGTAAGTTTGTTAATCCAAACTTGCAATCGTATCAGTTTCATAGTATACATATGTAAATAGGTGATTCAGACATCCAAGCATGTAGTTCTGAAATTACAACTGTGTTGACTTTAAGTTCAAATTATGAATGTGTGTATCTTTGATGTTGTAAACTTTGTTTTCCGGAATTTTCATTTCCGCGCTCTGAATAAAACAAAAAGACAATTCACAAAGTTCTATACAAATTTGAAGTCTACATGTTTGTCGAATAGCAAGAAACTATGGATGGGTGTCGGTGTCATAGTTTCCTTTTAATATACTTGTTTCATTTTTTAAATATTATTATTATAACTTTTTTTTCAAATTAAAAATGTTCCAACGACTACATTTTTAGACGGTGGCTATATATAGCCACAGGCTATTGCTGCTGGTCTGGGCTATGAGTGTAAACACACGGGGACCCTAGCGGCGATTTTTGCAGAGTCAAAATAATGAAAGTAGACTCATTTCGATGTTTGAAAATAAAATGTACATAATTAACAAATACTTTCAAGTTATTTCAAAGACATTTCGTTGATGGATACAAAGCCTAATCCCTGATATTTGCCGTTATCAATATTTCTCGCCTCATGAATATTCATTGAATTATGCCGAAGCAAACTAACTCGTACACCAACCGACTTGTATATTCGTATGCAAACTACAGATGGCAATACGTTCTATTTCCACTATTGAAGAGTTAAAGTTCTAAGTGCGCTCTTTTGTGAAAAAGTCGGAGAATGTACAAATCTCGCGGGATTTCTGGGACAAACGTAACATAAACATGTAAACAACATGTTGAATGTCGATGAACAAATACTAACAAAATGCATATGAAATATTTTATTGTTGTGGACTTTATTTAAATCAAGAGTGGAGATGACAAGGAAATTAATTAACATCTATTGGTGATCGTATGTATCTATTTATCGTATGGTACATTTAAAGACAATACAAATACCTCGGAAATGTCGTTTTTTTTGTTAATTAATGGATGATAAAGTTATGGTTTTCGCTCTCTTTCATACGTCTTTTAGTTCTTCTATTCTTTGGTTAGAATGACAAATGCACTAAACATTTAAAATTGGATTGAAACTGGAATGTTTTGTATTATCCGCAATGCCATGCTGTCCCAGTCAGACGACCAAACGCGCCTCCAATTCTGAAGAGCTCACTAATGGAAATACAACGTATTTGTACGCAACTTTTTTTCTCACATGTTCGAAAAATCAGTTCGTGCGCACATTGCTTTTGTTTAAAAATACAGAATATTTTATGAAAAATATTTGCAGATAATTGTTTAACTAGAGACAGAAAAAATATTTTTTGTTATTCTGTTTTTTTTTCTTCACTTTTTTTCGAGCAGGATACGAGGGTTGTCCGTTAATATCGTGTTCAAAGCGTTTTTCTCGAGAGAAAAAAAAGGGGACGCTGCAAGGTGAATTTTCAACAAGTAGTTATTTATCATATTTTGTGTATCTGAATTCTTTTGATAAAATATAGACAAAAATTTGATATTTTATTAACATGCTCTAATGTGCATACGCACGATAAAAAACCCCGTTTTTAAAAAGAATACACGAGTATTGTTTCAAAATAAAAGAATTTAATAAATTTTGGTGAACTTTATCCTATTTTCCATATATCTATCGTGTCGTCTATTGGAATTTAAGGACATTATTTTAATTTTTGTCAATTTTCCAAGTATCCGAAATGGGAAAGTGGTAAACCCAACAAATAAAGAACGGAGACGTTCGATGACGTTTCTAAGCACTGGAAAGCAGTTCAGTTTTTATTAGTGTACAGGGGAAATGGGAATTTTCTAAGAGAAATCGTTTTAATCAAATCTACGGTAGAAAAAACAGCTAGTGGAATAGCGAAAGGTGCTGTCAATATTGACAGCCAATATATAAGATTATCTATTTGAATGATAGTAAAAATATTGTCCATAACTTTAGTACCAATAAATTCACAAGGTCCCATTAGTGTGAGGGATTGGTTTCTGGCTGTTATTTGAAGAATAAAGGGAGACTCAACTATGTGCATCAATGAAATTCCTTAATTTAAGTGGAAATTATCCAACTTGCTTCTAGCAAAGAGGAAACTTGACGCTGCTTTACACACTTGCATATTATCCCGTGTCTCGTAAGGCGACACAACACATCAAATGAAATCTTATGATTTGTTTATTTAAGTATATACCTATTTGAAGTTTGCTATGATTTTTGATGAAAAATGTACCTAAGAGTAGTGAAAATTTTAGATCTCAGTGAGAATTCACAACACTTTACTTTTTAGTACAAAAATATAAATTATTAAATTTATATATAAAAATACATGTACATATATTGTGAAAAATTTGCATATCATTTTACAAATTCTTAAAACATTTTATCTTATTTACTACCAGTAGCCATTTGACGTAGCGGGTTTGCTTTTGATTCACGGACCTGAAGGAGTCCATCCTTACGTCGCAGATTCGACTCCCACTGCGAGACATGGAGATCGGCCCTAATTCTGATTGAGATCCCGTGTCGTAGTAATTGCTAGCCAGAAAAATATCCTTCGCTGCTCAAAATTTTATTCTGGAAAGGGACGTTAAACAAACAAAATCATTCATGCCACCGTCTCTCAGTACTCACAGTACTTTGATTTATTTCTTATTTTAGTTCTAACTTCTTGTTTATATTTTCCAGGATCCGGGGAGGGGCGATGTGCCGTGCCTCAGTAGTTTTGCCGATAAATTAAAAGAATACTATAGTGAAGTTGCTTCTAAAGGACGTTCGATCCTGAGATTTTGAGCGTATTTTGGTCAGGTCCTTTATTTATAAAATTT
Organism: Saccostrea glomerata; assembly: GCA_003671525.1. NCBI lineage: Eukaryota > Metazoa > Mollusca > Bivalvia > Ostreida > Ostreidae > Saccostrea > Saccostrea glomerata. Next base: position 165,161 of record PRKT01000464.1, read on the forward strand.
TGCATCATTTGTAAGTTCTAACAATAAATCTGAATCTATATTCAATGAAAAAAAAAACGCGATTAAATGCCACTCAAGTAGAATCAAGTACAGGTCTCTGTAAGAATCAGGCAAAAGGTGAATCATGAGGGTTCTCAGAATTCGAGTGATTTTTCACACATAGGTTTCTCTTGCACTATGAATCACGTATGTAAAATGAAAATTATTTTGGGTCCTTGTTACTATGGAAATATGGCCAAAGAAATTTTCCCTAGCAACCAGTCAATTTTCCATGTGGATGCATGGACAAATATATCACTAAACTTAGAGGCTTGGAATTGAATGTGAATATTACCAGAGGGGTTCTTAAATAATGCTATCATCAAGATAAACATTTCAAGTGATAAAAACATGTAATACATAGAATTTTTATTTTAAGATATTTCTTTTAGGGGCGGTGGAAGATATACATGTTTTGCCTAAGTTTTTGCTGATTAATGCTTTAGCCTGGGACACCGACGCCAATGCCAACGTCGAAGGTATAGCATAAGCTCATCTTGACTTCGTCGAGGTGAACTAAAACTAACCAAGTACTTAGTTATGATGAAGAAGGATGCCATTTCAAAATTTGTGAATTCCATGGCCCCTAGGTTAGGGGTTAGGGGTTCTGATGTTAGGTTTGGGCTCCGTTGATTACGTAATAAAAATACATAAATTCTTTTAAAATCTTCACCTCTGCCCCTGGGTATTAAACCAGTGAAGTATGTACATTATTATGATGAAGAAAGGTGCCTCTTCTAAAATGATTTATTTCGGGGCTAATGAGTCAGGGGAACTTAGGGAAATGGGGTTGGGTGGGGTTAAATAATCTGAAAATAAATTAATGCTTTGGAATGTTCTCTTCGGTATTAATCAGCCATTTATGATGAAATAAAATCTATAATAGAATTTCCAAATTTTTGAAATATGTAGCCCCAGGGTCAGTAGTTACAGTGGGGTAGGGTGCACAACTGGTTAAAAAGTGGAAATGTATTTTCCCTTTGTTACTCTGATCTACCTCTAGGTATTAAGTAATCAAAGTAACCGGTACCAAACATTCTAACAAATGCTCATGAGCAGCTCATAAGCAGCTCATGAGACTCACATGAGGATTTTAAGGAAAATGCAAGAAAAAAGACTGGAACAGGATGAATAGCATGATTATGATTCTTGTGACCACTGGATTATTATTTTACACCCAAGTATGACTGCATGGCACTCATAAATTCAGCAATTAGGGAGAAAAATCTACTTAGCCTCAAAGACAACTTTAAGACAACTTTAATCCATCTAGTACTACAATAATATAAGTGCAGTCAAAAATGTTGACTGGATATTTACATTGGATGTTCTATGTTAATATACTGGAAATGGAACTATTGGGAAATAATACTTTGATTGATGTGTGCTGTACATAATTATTATAATTTAATTTTTTATTTCATTTTTAGTATAAAAAATAAAGTTCACTGAACATAATTATACATGCATCTATTTACATGTACATGTTCCTCAAGAGTGTACATTTAAAATGTAATTTATTGATGAATCACATTTTAAAATTACATAATTATACATGTATAACGTTTGTAATCTGAAATTTGTTCTATTGTTGCTTGTTCCAAGTGATTAATTGTTGCACATGAGACTCATGTAGGCAATATTCTAGGTGAGAACGTGAGCAAAAAATGCTAATGTGCAGAACCCTGCTCACATGAGCATTTACCTAATTTGCATGTTAAATTGCACATGAGATTCACGTGAGCAACTCAGGTGAAAAAATCTGGTTAGTCCTCACGTGAGCTGCTCATGAGCAAATTGAGAGAATGGTTTGGAATGGGAAGCATGCTAAGTGTGTAGTAATGATAAACAATGGTGCTTCTTTCTAAATTGTGAATTTCATTTTCTGGTTTAAAACATGAACCAAATTCAATTGTTAGAAAGTTGTTACATGATACTCAGGTGACCTATAAGGCCTCTTGTTCATTGATATTTTCATTCTACTCATTATATCAAAACATTTAGTTGGATCAGACCTATGCTCAGTGAATTTTACTCAAAATATCAATGTAACATGCTTTATGAATTATGTGGGCAAGAAGCATCACAGTTTATGTCCTCATGAATTCTAAGACACATAATTCATTTCTTTAGTAAACTTATTCAAATATACGTTTATATGTTAAAACAGCTGACTAAAATTTGAAGCAGTAAGTGTAATAATGGGTTATTTGTTATATCTTAAACTGTAAATAAATTAAAATATGAAATAACTTAATAAACAAACTTACTGCCATAAATAAATAAATAAATATGAATTTAAACTTAAACTCCATTTGATAAATTTAATTTATTAAACTTACTTCACACACTGCATGGTAGTACTTATTTTAGATTTAGAGTTATCTTTTCTTAGTTAGAACTCTTTAGTTCATTCAGGTATTTTCAGGAGAACCAGTTTAGGTCAAGCATAGTCGATTGGCTATTCTTGTTATGGAGAGTTTTTATTGGTAGGTCATTGAGGTCAAATTCCTTAGTGAGTTTTCCTTTGTTATTTTAAATTCACTTTGAATCTAGCCATAAGCCAGAGCGCTAGCTTATTATATTGTCTGATATACATTTTGAAATATATAAACATTTGACTGGACATAAGACCTGATTACAGTAAGTTCTTTATTTCTTTTACTAACATTTTGATTGGTTGAATGAATGAGTATGAATGAAATATAGTATTTGATGAGTTAATGAAAATGTGTAAAATCATATAGTAATGGTTTAAATGAATATAAATCTAAAGATCTGTTTTTAAAGTTACACTGATATAAGAAATATGCTTTATGATGAGATCTGACCTTTAGGAATTTGTAAATATTGTATATATTATAAGATTTAGTCAATACAACCATATGTTGTATCATATAGGTCAGATTTGGTTTGGACGTAACACCCAGAGTTAATATTCTTAGAGGACAGCCTAGGTCCACAACTTGGTATTTATTTATATTATTACATACTTTTGAGAACTGTAAATATGTTTGGTAAATTATATAAATTTACTTGAGTTTATATGCATATATTGAAATATGGTGAAATAAGAGTTATTTCCCTTTGATAATATTCTTGAAGTGATAATGAGTAAATTAATAGAAATATCAGTGTAATATAGATTTTATGCTAATGGAATAATTTGTGATAAATATATACCTATGTTAATGTTATGAAATATTTATTATGTTTACATGTTTTGTAGGGTTGTTTATCCATCTATATATTTATTGTCATCAATTAAAAGAACCCACATCCCGAACTGAGTTTTCATTTCAATTACTTGGGAAAACCCGGTTACATAAGTAATGAATATGTACATACACGTACTTTTTCTGTTTTATACCTGGTTTGTAGCATGTACATATAAAGATCTGAATCAGTAAAAATCTCTGTCATTTTACTGAACCAACACAAAAATAAGCATGTGCAGTATATTCACTCTTCCTTTTTTTGGAAGGGACTATTCCATTTATCATCTTTGATCTCTGTCCCTATATCCTCCATAACCTCTGTTGTCTTGGTAACGACCTTGGTTATAACCACCATAACCTGATCTGTCACGGTCATAATTGTCTCTGTATCCACGGTTATCCTCCCTGTAACCACGGTTACGGTCTCTGTAACCCTGTTGATGACCTCTTCTGTTGTTGTAGTTGTCATGGTCATAACCTCCACGTCTTTCCCCTCGGTCTTGGTATCCACCTCTGTAAAATTATTTCATATTGCTAATTTGAGCAGAATATTCTTCATCTTGCTAGTTATGTATAAGCAATGCTAAATACTTACAGAAGGAAGAAATATAAATTATAGCAATGTTTTTCTTCCAAATTTGGTGTGAATATGTGGGACTGATCATCCAGGAAAAAAATTTTAAAAATTATTTCACAAAAGTGAGGGAGTGAATAATTTTCCATCCTATCTACTTGCCTGTTATTTATGAAAGCAATTTTGTAATTCAATAATGTTATTCAAATCAAATTTAAAGAAAATAAGTTTCTCTCTTAATTAAAGTTGCTAATACTGTATACAACTAAGCACGTAAAATATATCTTATTCCAAATAACGAATAAAACATCTCTAACACAATTGTATTAATCAGAAATAAAAAATTAAAATATTTCTAATCACTCTTTTAAGTCATTAAAAAAATTTGTTCACCTATTTCTGAAGTTTCCTCTGGACTTTTGGAACCAGTTTTTGACAAAGGGCGGGGGAGGGGAGGGGGTATTAACTGTCGTCATATACTCCTCGTCCTCTTCAGTGTATCTGGACGTAAACATCTGGTCGTACAAGGCCAGTAACTCCTCGGTTGTGTTCTGATCTGTGGTCGATTCTGATGACATTCTTTATACTGGAAGATAAAGACCCTTGTTTATCCATTTTTGTCATTAAGTTCACTTTGGATACATGTGTTACTCTCTATTGAACAGGCCCAGCATAATACTCTGATGAAAGGTATATAGCTTGATAAAGCTATAATATAGCTTTTACAAATACCTTGATATCAAGTATTTTTGTAGATAAAATACAAAAAATTTAAATTTTAAAGTCGTATTACGAGTTGTTGTGAGCGTGTTCACTCGTGCATAAAAAGTACTCAGGTATCAAAAAGTTTAAAGACAGTATAAAAGAACATACGTCTCCTCACAGGAGATGCTTTTATACTGATTTCTTCTTGTTTGGGCACATTACTTGAGTGAACTTAGAACTCGACTTTAAGTATTTATTTTTTAGAATTTTATTTGTATTTTCATTACACAAAATACCTTAATTTGTAATACCTTGATAAAGCTATATAACTTTATCAAGCTATATACCTTTATCGGGGCATTGTGCTGGACCTGTTGATAACACATATGTACTTGGGTCTTGGTTTATAACAAGTATAAATATACACTTTTTTTATATATCAAATTAAGGTACATGTACATACAGTATATATTTATAAACCAAGACCCAAGTACATGTGGTTGAGAAGTTCATAGCCCTCAAACACAGGCGCTTGTTTCATATAGTAAGCTTAATTTTCTTCTATATAATATTATGTTATTATATACGCAGGGGGAATAAGGAAGCATACAAAATATTCTACCTTGACTAAATCAGTGCAACATTATGACGTCATAGTAGGCGAGATGACGTCAATTCAAGAACACAAGTTTTCGTAATATTGCTATTTAGAGATGTAATTTAACTCTAGAAAATGAATTGACAACAATGAAATGTTCTTATTTTGTTATGCTGTATTTTGTCATTTTGATAAAAATCTACCACTGATGACGTCATATGTGTACTTCAAGTAACTTGGGAATCGATCATGTCGTGTAAAGAGAATTTGGCTAAGACGGCATGTACAAAGATACGTAAAATAGAGTTTAAAAGCAAATATCATGAATATTTTGTAAAATTCATATGGAGATTAATAAATAAAATAGGTTTGTTAATTTATTTTCATCGGTTATATTTTCTTTCAAAGACAGTCAGCTATATACGTATCCCGATCGGCCTTTCCTCTGTCATTTGTGACAAAAATAATGCAACAGAACAACAATAAGCTGGATATTTCAAAACATAAAATGTGTACATATAGAAAGTTTGCCTCCTAAAATACTTCGAAAGTGCTGCTAGAATCCCGAGTTAAGCATGATTTTACGAAAAATCTCGGTTCATACGTAAAAAATTTAAAACATAGGGTACAGTTTCGTGCGAATGTGTGGAATAATTATTTTACTGACGGGACAGTGGGATTCTAGCAGCACTTTTTAGACAAAATAGATGTTTTTCAACTACATAATTTACCCAAAGAAATTATTAAACTCCGGGGTATTGTTGTTCTGTTAGCTTTTTTATTAAGGAAAAATTCGCTATTAATAGAAGTCACGTGATGCCGTGGTGGTGGGGCACGTCGTTGCATTAGACACTCTTTTATCTCTATGCAATATTAATCATAGTTTACGTTTATGAGTGGTTTTGGTAAATTATCAAACTGAATTTTCTTTAAAAAGTCTGAATTCCCCCAAAAATGACTAATATGCTTCCTTAACATACCTGCGTAGCATAAAACTAAGCCTACTGTATGAAACAAGCGCCTGTGCCCTCAAAACAAGACATCAACTTCTGAATAGAGAATAATCAGCCTGTTTAAATGTAAATGGTACCATGATTACAACTTTTGCACGAAATAAGGTAATCTCAGCGAGATGGGTAGAGACTGAAAATTTGGACTGACGTCTACTACCCATCTCAGACCAGTGCCATACAACGTGATTCGGGCTTTTTTGAGTTCCACATACTATAGATCATTCTTATAAGAAATACTTGTTGTACGAATTATTGGAAACAGATTATTGTGGAACTCTTCAGCATCGAAGGTTTAAATGAATAGCAAACAGCCATTATGCTGTCAGGAAAAATAAACAACTTTATATTTTACTGGATTTAAACATTTTAAAGGTAAGAAAGGAAAGTTTTATAGTGATAGACACTTTAAGAGATGTTCAAAGGAAAAAGTTGAGGCGGGCAGATAATTTATTTCAGCCTGTATTTATTGAAACGAGCTGCCGAAGTCGGAGCAAAAAAGCCCGAATCACGTTGTATGGCACTGGTCTGAGATGGGTAGTAGACGTCAGTCCAAATTTTCAGTCTCTACCCATCTCGCTGAGATTA
>PRKT01000464.1:174291-200929 GCA_003671525.1 Saccostrea glomerata
TGACCAATCAGCAAGCCAGGCGGAAGTTATGAAGTAAATCATTCTCAAATCACTCTGAAGAAGGGCCATGAGATCAACAAATCATTTACAAATCACTTTGAAGAAAGACTAAGTTAACAAATCATCTTCAAATCACTCTGAAGAAAGACTAAGTTCCAGAAATCATGTTCAAATCACCTTGAAGAATGGCTAAGTTCAACAAATCATGAAGAAATCACTGTAACAATTTCCTAAGTTTAACAAATCACTCAGAAATTGTCTTAAATGGGAAAGAAATCACAAGCAAATCACCCTTTTATAACAAATTGTAAGCAAATCATAGTCATCATTTTAGTAGAAAGTGATTTAAGCATGATTTGTCAGATGAATTGCTTACAAATCACTGAAACAAATCACTTTTAAGTGATTTTAAAGCAATTTGTAGGCAATTTGTGAGTGATTTGTTTGAAAAATTTTTCACTTGGGACGTCGTTGCGTTAGACACTCTTTTATCTCTATGCAATTATATTAATCATAGTTTACGTTTATGAGTGGTTTTGGTAAATTATCAAACTGAATTTTCTTTAAAAAGTCTGAATTCCCCCAAAAATGACTAATATGCTTCCTTAACATACCTGCGTAGCATAAAACTAAGCCTACTGTATGAAACAAGCGCCTGTGCCCTCAAAACAAGACATCAACTTCTGAATAGAGAATAATCAGCCTGTTTAAATGTAAATGGTACCATGATTACAACTTTTGCACGAAATAAGGTAATCTCAGCGAGATGGGTAGAGACTGAAAATTTGGACTGACGTCTACTACCCATCTCAGACCAGTGCCATACAACGTGATTCGGGCTTTTTTGAGTTCCACATACTATAGATCATTCTTATAAGAAATACTTGTTGTACGAATTATTGGAAACAGATTATTGTGGAACTCTTCAGCATCGAAGGTTTAAATGAATAGCAAACAGCCATTATGCTGTCAGGAAAAATAAACAACTTTATATTTTACTGGATTTAAACATTTTAAAGGTAAGAAAGGAAAGTTTTATAGTGATAGACACTTTAAGAGATGTTCAAAGGAAAAAGTTGAGGCGGGCAGATAATTTATTTCAGCCTGTATTTATTGAAACGAGCTGCCGAAGTCGGAGCAAAAAAGCCCGAATCACGTTGTATGGCACTGGTCTGAGATGGGTAGTAGACGTCAGTCCAAATTTTCAGTCTCTACCCATCTCGCTGAGATTAGAAATAAGGGACACTGTTGTTGTTTTTTTTTTTTTTGCTTACCAAAACTGATAGGACAAGGGCTCGCCGTCTAGAACTAGAACATATATTTCACGGTATTCAGTCTAACGTGAAAGTAAGATCACGTTGAGGGAAAAAATTCTACTTTCACTTTTGGTTTTTAAAGGCAACTCAAACGCTGAAATGTCGTACAGTGCAACCATCATGATCAGCCATTCAGCCTTTAGTCACTATATTTTTTAATATTTTGATTTGATGCCAATGAAATGCTTTTTAAGGAAGTTTAAACATACTTGAAGTAAGATTCACAAATACCCCTTAAATTAACAGAATTCTTAGAAGTTTTTTTCGAGTCATTTTACGTACAATTGATTTCAATTGAACGCATGCGAACCAAAAACAAAATTCTAAGAGAAGTTGATTACAGAGATGGCAACTAGATAATTTAATGTGCACTATGAACAAATCATAGTATCATCTACCTAGTATGTAAATTAAAGGTGGGTGTCAGAATCAAGTGAAACCTCGTATGTTTTAACGTTACAAACTTACAAGTCACATTTGCAAATTTGTGCCAGTGTGGATCTGATGTTGAAATAGTTAGAATAATCTTACTGTGTCTCGGTACAAGTCCGTAGGACATTTATCATTTTAACGATAGAACATTCTATCTAATGTTGAAAGTAGTCAGGTAGTTGAAACAGAAAGTGATAAAAAGTCTGCTCCACATAACTGTACTCGGCTGTAGATTTGCAGCCTAGCATGTTCCACCGGATGATTCTTGTTTTTATTCTCTTAATTTCAAACAATCTACTTTTCCCTGGGGGGAGGAAATTAGGGAAACTTTGACTACAAATATGCTTGTCAAAATGAGATGTACCAGCAATCTTTTTAATTTTTTTTAATTTAGAGGTGTTGACGATGTTTGCGACGAGCAGTCAGTTTAAACACTGGATGTTCAGTAATGAGGCGGAGCTTCAGTCCCTCAGGCAGGAGGCTAACGAGAGATACGTAGAGGAGTATGGGGCCAAAATGTCGGTAAAGATTTCATTTAACTCTGTTTATCACTTGATAATTGATCTATGATAATGTAATTTAGGAAATTTGCACTTGTACATGCTGCTTAAACATGTTCATGTTGACGGAGCTGGTAATATCAACTAGGATGTTTCTTGTTGAATGAAAAGCCAGTTAATTTTGCATTGTTCTTTTATTGACTTATTCATTAAGGGAGTAAAAAGTTAACCAGGGCTCTCACACCACTTTTTGGGAGTGGGGCCGGGGCCGTTCAAGTTGGGAAAATTATCGTCATTTTGGGAAAAGTTGGATAACACAAATTCATTAAAAAAAATCCTCAAATTTTGCTTTTCTAGAATTTTATCAACAATGCTAACTCTGGTTTGAATAAACAGTTAAACGGAACAAACATGGGTTAACGTAGGCTATTTATGAAAGTACATTAGCTTTGTCATAACAATCTTTGAGTGTTGATATTGCGGTTATATGTCTTACTGCGTGACAGTCGCTAGTCACATAGTCCCGAATTTCCTCCATCACATGGGCAACTTTGCTTACCAATACAGCGCGAGACTGAACATGCCGAAGTGCGGGTATGTTTCTAGGTGCAGCTTACTAATGTTTAAATGAAATGTCTATTTTTGAAACCAAAATGCTGGTTTTTGTTGAAACTACATAACAAGATACTCTGCACTCATAGTTGTATACATTTTTGTAAAAACAATAACCTGGTTCCCCAAACCAGTTTACGAATGCATTTGGCACGAACTAATAAAATAATAGTTCAGTTTCACTTTCATTTGCAAATGTGTTTTGTTTGGGTTTTTTTTTTTTGCGATAAGGTTTGATGGACTTTTATTTTTAATTAATATTTTACTCTGGATGGAAATTGGGAAATTTACACCTTTCTTTTGGGAAAAAAGGTACCTTTTTTGCATTGGGAACGGGGCCGTTGAACGGCCCCAATTTTAGAGAATCGAGAGCCCTGTTAACTAAGTTGAGGATGCATAAGTTCTTCTCAAAATATTATCAATTAGCTAGAACATTTACTAAAGTTTAATTTATTGATTATGATTCATTAGTAACATTTATCTCATTATTTATTCTGATTCCAGCTGGATCAGAGGAAAGCCTATTTTTTGACACCCTCTGAGGAGAGACATCTTTGCCGCCATTTTGAATACGTCCTTAAAGAGTTCTGTAGCCGGTTCCAGCCTCCTATGCCTAAATATGTCTTGGTAATGCTTAATCCTCATCTTTTTTCTGTAATGTTGAAGACAGTTCTTCAACCCAGAAATTTCTTGACAAGCATAAAAAAATGTAACCTCCTTTATCAAACATTAAAAACCTATTTCATGGTGGTGATGGTGGTTGTGGACTTCCCCTCTAGATTTCTGCATGGAATTAATTGCCATTGTCTTTGTAAACATTAACTTAATATTTAATTATAGAGAGGATAAATAAAGTATTTCAATTGTAGACTCGGTTCATTTTCATATAGATCTGCAATGCAACATGTTCACTATGAAGAGAAGCATCAGACGAGTTAGAAAAAGAACAACCATATACTTATATAAATGCTTTGTATACACAATTTTTTACAAACACATGGATACTTATTTATCCATTTAAACACCATGTCATATATTTCAGGGTACTGCTCTTTGTTATTTCAAGAGATTCTACATCAACTGCTCAGCTATGGACTATCATCCTAAGGATGTCATGTAAGAAATATGTAACGTAATAGATATCAGTTTCAGAATTTATAGATTGATGATTAACATATAGATACTTACAGGCTACATATAAGTGATAGATTCTTAAACACTTTATATTGAAATTTTTAAGCTGCAGTGCATTTGTTCAATGACCCAAGATTTCACAATTTTTGCCACAAATTTTATTTTTGTGTTAAAAATATATCTAGATTTCTCATTTCATAGATTTAAATTACATGAAGCCTCCAGTTAATTTCAATAATTCCTGCCCACTGATATCAAATATAAAAACAGCCGCCTGAGATTTACGTGCACATTAGGCCTCCTTAGCTTCTGACCTTTCACTTAGTGAAATTCACATTCTGGTCGAATTACTGTAAACCAAGTTATTCGCGTGTGAGAAATAGCAATGAGTTCTGCGACCAACTTTAACTCACAAATATTATTTGCTGGGAACCCATTATTTTGCTTAGTATTTGTAGAGAATGTTTCCTTATTCATGAACATTAATCGTCACGAATTGATTTCAAACTGATGAATCGTGAATAGAAAATGAAGGGAGTAATAGTTGGTTTACAGTACATGTATTAAGAAATCAATTCACCTAATTTTTAAAGAGTTAAACAATGAGAAAACAAATAGAGATGTAAATATTTGCTGACCATATCAATTAATACAGTATGTTTATTGTTTATATTGTAGGTTGACCTGTGTGTACCTGGCCAGTAAAGTTGAAGAGTTCAATGTGTCAATCAATCTGTTTGTGGGGAACCTGAAGGGGGACCGGGAAAAGTTCGCCAACATAATCCTGACCTTTGAACTCTTGTTGATGGACAAACTAAACTACCACCTACTGGTTCATAATCCCTACAGACCATTGGAGGGGCTATTTATAGATCTCAAGGTTAGAGGTCAAGTACATTGATCTTGTCAGTTTTTTTTTTTTAAAAAGATACAGTTCACTTTGTTGTCTGCTAAATATATTGTTTTAGGAAAGTGATGTGGAATGTCCAAATTAAAATTGAAGATGAACAAAGCGTAAGGAACTACTTCATAATTATTTTGTGCAGAATTTGCAGTGAAGAATCATTCTTAACATTTCAGTATTCATGTAGGTCCTACATGTTTGTGTCAAATCTTTTGAAAAGGTCATTCAGTCAGGAAAAAAAATTTGAGTGCATTTGTGAACAGTTCACTTCAAACTTGCATTAAGAAGAACAAAAACTGATATAAATTCATGAAATATTTAAAACTGTACATATGACTATGAATAAATATATATTAAATCAGATAAATTTGTCTGTGAATTGTAATGATTACATGAACCAGAAAAGAGATTTCTAGATTCATGCTGTAAATGATAATAATGTGGAATTATATTTATACAAACAATAAAAAATATCCTTCTCTTTTGTAGACCAGATTCCGAGTCTTGGAGAATCCAGAGAAACTGCGTAAAGGAGCGGAGGATTTCCTGGAGAAATCTCTGATGACCGACGTCTGTTTGTTGTTTGCTCCTTCTCAGGTAAACCCATATCTGGCTTAATGTACATCTAACTATTAAGAAATGATTTCAGTGCCAGATAAAACAAACTTGTTTGTAAATATGTGTATTTATATACTGTAAGTAGTTTTAATTTCACAGTGTTAGAATTTCACGATTTCTCAAAAAGTACCAATCGCAATGGTTTAAATTTCATGCTGCAAGAAATTAATCTTATATTTTGCATTTAATGTTTCTAAAACTTGTGATAGCATTCACGATGGGTTTCATTTCACGGAAAAATTATAAATGGCAAACGTAGTGAAATTAAAACCACCGTGATTATTTGCCAATCTAAAGTATATTTTACATTTACATTTATCGTTTATATATGCCACTTTAATTGCAATTTTGAAAATTAGCAATACATGTTAAATTAAATGAAAGAGAATACTGTACAAGTACAGTCAAATCTCATTATTTTGAACTCTTTGGAAATGAGAAAAATCTAAGGTTCTGAGATATTGAGAATGAAATTTCCAATACTTAGAGAAAAAGTGCCTTGGACTTCCAAATCATATATGTATCCAAAGCATTTGATATATCCATGTTCAGGATACTGGAGTTCAGCTGTAGAATATTACCATAAATTACAACACTAAAGAAATAATGATACATTGTATGTGTTTATAAATGAACTGTGGATTCTATTGTAGATTGCCTTAACTGCTGTCTTAGTCAGTGCAGCTAAAGAAAAGGCCAACTTGGACAGGTATGTTTAAATATATAGATGGTTCCACTCTTTGCTATGTTACATTAATATATAGCTTATAATATGTGTACTAGAATCTACCAAAGTAATCATCATTCCACAGGCACTGTATAAAATGTCAAAAGTAGATATGTTTTGTGAAGTCAATTTAAGAACCCTGAGTCAAGATGGATAAGTCTGTATCTAAACTAAGTGTTATATGAGTATCATTGGCTATGGTTCTCTTTGGCATAAGTTTTAAGGTTTCATCATTTATCTAGATGAAAACACAATTGATCAAAGAAGAAAAATTTTGGCACTTCAATGAAATAATATCAAATTTAAGTTTGTCAGGAGCCCAACAGGCCAGGACATTTTGAGGATGGCTAGTATTCATGTCACATTTATCATTTAGAAATGTGACAGTCCATGTGGCGTGGCACTTTATTTTATAATGAGGGTTCTCTTTTACAAGGTATGTCACTGAAACATTGCTGAAAGGCATGTCATCTGAAGAGATCAAGAAACTACAGGTACAGATCAAAAGTAAGTACATGTCTGTATAAAGTGAACTTTTCAAGAACTACAGGTACATATCAAAAGTCAGTAGTACTACATTTTCTGTACAGAGTGTAGCTTTTAAAGAACTACTGGGGAATATGTCTACATGTATGATGGACTTATGTCCTATCCAGGGGGAATTCAATTTCTAGTCAAAAACTGAGCAAAAAATACATGATCCTGTCAAGAGTGTAACCTTAATTGAAAATCTTTTTCAAAAATCCCAAAAAATTTAAGAATTGTGACCTGTGATCTTGGTGATACATCAGTAGACTTGCAGGCTTTGACGTTACAGGCATTGAATCAATGTAATTTTTGGAACAATTAATTTGGTTTAATTTTGCAGAGCTAAGACACATGGTGAAGTCTCAGGAACAGATACCGCGGGAACAAATGGCTCAACTACAGAGGAAACTGGACCAGTGTCGCAATCAGGAAAACAACCCAGAAAGTGAAGTGTTAGTATCTGTTATTGTATATAGGGAGAGGGTCCCTCAAGTATCCCCAAATAGGAACATTACACAGAGAGAATGAAGTGTACATACCAGGAATAATATACAGTATATTAAGTGGAAATTTTAGTGGGACACAAATTTAGCGATTTGTTCTTAAAAACTGGTATTTTATTTTTAGCAAAATGTAAGTTTAGCGATTTTGAAATGCTGACTAAAGAAACTATTACAAATAAAACACAATTATATTTTAGCGATATTCAATTTTAGCGATCTCGGCACCTTTGCTAATAATGCCAAAATTAAATCATTGCTAAAACATCTACTTATATGGTATTTGAATAAGTATCCTAAAATAGATTAAAGAGTGAAATGTAAGTATCAATCTCAAAATAGAAAAAGGACAAGTGCACTTAAGCAATACTTAATGGGCCCTTTTTAGCTGCCATTTTACTTCAGAATATATTACCAAAATCGTTATATATTGGTAATAGTTAGATACTAGTGGATATTTCTAATTATAAAGCATGTTAAGCACCACGTAAATCAGCATGGATTTGAAACAATTGAATATTTTTAAATGCCTGTGGATACCCTATAAATCCGGAAAAGTCGTAGTGAACCTTCTTTTACTTTCGTTTATGTAAATCAAGGCCAATAGATATTTAAATCGATACTTGAACAATCTGTTGGTGGATCATAGTCGGGCGCGTTTGTGGAATGATATTTCTTGCGCCAAACCTGTTTTTAAAAATATTGAATGAAGTTGTGTAGTTGCCTGTAGCTAAAATGATTAAACTGAGAAAATGATACTCTTGCATTTGAAAAATTACAATAATAGTTTCAGTGAATTTGAAATGAAAAAGGAGTGTTATAGGTGGCTTTCAATACCTGTTTCATTGTCTTGCATAAAGGTTTAAAATGTTGACACTTTATGAACGACACCAAGCTCTCTTTACCCTCCCTTGTTCTAAAAAACAAATACATACTAACATCTCTAAGCGGCACGACTTTGACTTACTAAAACAAAACCTGCCTATGTTTTACAGTGAGAACGTTTGAGGAATGTTTACCTGGGTAGAACTCACGTGACTATCAGTATTTTAAATAATTTATTCCACACGTGGGTTCAACATTGGCCATACAGGTAAACAGCTCTCACTTGCTATAGGAAAAACATTGTATTTTTATACATTTTTAATATTTTAAGTAGGAGCCTAATCGTGTGCAAATTTCATACTTTCACACAAGTTTTATAAATGTACTATGCGTCTTTTATCATTCGTACAAGTTTGCACAACGTTAGGCTCATAGTTAACAAAAGCTTTGAAATGAATGACCGTTCTCGATTTACTATAGAAAATCACAAATGTCGGCTGACCCCTACCACATTGTATAATTTTGTTCTTTGTATATTCGTGGATTTCAGCAGTGAAATTTGTTGAATCGTATGGTTTAGATATCAATTAATGATTTGAGATGAAAAATTTTGCTTAATTTGATTGTTTATTTTTTCACATTTTACCGGGACCCATAAGTGCACTCGTTCTTTGTACAGAGGGAATGAAATCAAGGCAATTATCCAGAAATAATGTTATTGTATAGGGAGAGATCCAGAAATAATGATTTTGTATAGGGAGAGTGAAGTGTAGGTATCTAAATACAGAAATATTGTGTAGGGTGAGTAAAATTTAACTGAACAAAAAGTCGTTTAGAAGCAGGAGAAAGACAGTACAAATTACTATTGAGCATGTCGAGGAGTCCCACTGTAATTTAGCTCTCTCTCTCTCTCTCTCTCTCTCTCTCTCTCTCTTAATTTGTATATTTTGCAACATTATTAGGTTGAAGTCTTAACCAACTAGATTTGAGAATTGCTTACTACAGTTTTAAAGCTCACCTGAGCTGAAAGCTCAAGTGAGCTTTTCTGATCACCCATTGTCCGTCGTCCGTCTGTCTAGCTGTCCGTCTGTCTGTAGATGTGATATTGTCTGGACCATTCCTCAGAATTCCTATTGGAAGGATTTGTCTGAAAATTTGTACACATATTATTCACCATATGAAGGTGTGCACCTGATATTTTCATCTTGATTGGATGATTATTTTGAATTTTACAGGTGTTTTTTCATTTTTATTTTGTTGTTTTGTGCAGACCGGTTCTCAGAAACTTTGCAAGGACTTATCTGAAAATTTGTACACTTATTATTCACTATATGAAGGTGTGCACAATTTTCAACTTTATTTGTTCATTTTTCTGCATTTCACTGTTTTTATATTTTATTTTAATTGACTTGTTTATTTTGGGTTCATGTATAAGGTTTGAGACATAGAATCTAGAATATCTGTAGAAAAATGTGAACTACAGCTTAAAACTACTTATTAAAACTAAAAAAAGAACAGTTTAACATTACACAGAAAAAATGTAAATCATTTGTCTCTTGGGAATAATGACTGGACATGCATCCAATTAAAGACAAATTATTGAGTGGTGTGGGAAGTTGTTAAGGCATCTCTTTTCAACCATGTTTTATCTATAATCTCCTGGGAATTAAAGATCTCTCTTCTCTTATTCTCTTAATTGTAATTTATTGTCTGTCAAAGCACTTCATTACTGGATGACCAGCTCTTTATTTTCAAAATGAATTTGATATAAAGAATATCAAGATTAGTTTGATTTTGTATATTTCTTTTTTCAACAATCAGTTTGCAGAGTGTCATGACACATAATTGCAATTTATTTTTTTGATGCAGCAAAAAATGTTACAATGGAATGACAATGTATTAGTATTGATGTTTCATTTGGTTGTACCTTTGTTTCATTCATTAAGAAACATAATAAGCAATTATATTTCACTGCAAATTTTTGTAAGTAAATTGTGAACATCTCTAGATCCATAAAGTATTTGTGAATTGGCACCTTCTCTGAAAAACCCAGCGGAGGGTATTTGTCCCTATCGGACAGTTCAATCTAGTTTTATTTGTGATTTGTAAGTTTAAATTCATATACAATCATTATGATAAATATTTACACTATTAATTAATTTCTACACACACTTATTTCTTGCATGCAAATGATTGTTGGTTAACAGTTTACTCATATCATTTTTGTATATTATTTAGTGTTTATTAAATGTATCATTATAATTTCCTTACAGGACCATACACCCGAGCTATCCATGACCTGGTCCAGCAGTTGAAGAGTAACCCAGCCCTGACCAGCTGTTCTGCCAAGTTTGAAGCATTCCTGTTTGGTCTTCTCAAGTAAACTCTAAGCTTACACAGCAAAACTCGGTTATAATGAATTCGCTGGGACCTATGAAATTACTTTTCTGTATCCATAATTTATGATAAGAAATTCATTAAACTTATATAGCTGGGGATCCAAGATGACTTCACTATATTTGTGAATTCACAATATCTGTGTTTGTACTAAACAAGTTTTACAATAAATATTCAGTATTATGTGAAGGTAAAAAAAGTTAAATTTATTAGCAGCCTGAGTGCTATTCAACAACAATTATGCTTTATGTTTAACCATAAAATAGAAGAAAAATCTCAATATTATAAGAGATTCATATATGTACTGTACATTCTGTGATGCTTATTAATTACAATTTTTTTTAAAACTACATTATCTTAACTAACATGGTTTTATGGTGACTGTACAGTAATTCATTTTATCTCATATTTATATATCTTTATAATTTCAGTCTGCAGTTACTGGACTACTGGATGGGATACCTATGTTACAGTGATAGCCTAACAGACAAGTTCTATAACTCTGATGGCGTCATTGTTCTCAGCCGAACCTGTCACGAGCGAGCTTACGATGAGATGCTCATCTCCTTACAACCCCTGTCAGTTCTTCCCTTTCAACTTGGACTCGAGTACTTATTGGAGAACTCAAAGTATCTCTCTCACTCACCTACTTTGAGTCCGAATAGGAACAAGTCCCCGTTGATAAGCCCTTCCCTAGAGAAGGAAATCGTGGTACCACCCCCGAAACCTGCCAGAAGTATGAATCTGAATGGGACTGGTCTGATCTCAACTAAAGCTTGGGAGTGGATTAAAGGGAGTGTGTGTGATGATGGACCTGAGCAAAAAGTGGAAACCAAGGTAGATGAGAAGAAAAAAGAGGTTTCAGCTAAAGTGTCTGATGAACTTGGTGATAAGCCTAGTAAAAATGTTGAAGAAGTACAAACTGAAAAAATCCCAAAACCAAGGGAAAGCAAAGTTACTGTGAATAAGGAGAAGAGACCATCAAGTAGTGGTAACCAGGTGGACTTAAAAGGAATGTCAGACTCATTTTCTGGTATTGCCCAGAAATTATTAGGAATGAATACTTCCCGAGAAAGAAATTCTGAAAGTAGTGTCACTAAAAATCCATCTGTGCCCAACACTGAAAAGAAAATGCCAAAAGAACAAGGAGCAGCCAAGGAGAGTGTAGAGACAGTGTCTTCTAAGGCCAAGTCTGGCATCCTGAAATTCTTTGATAAGCTGTTGCTTCCCAAGGACACTGGCTCA
Source organism: Saccostrea glomerata (assembly GCA_003671525.1). Classification (NCBI taxonomy): domain Eukaryota; kingdom Metazoa; phylum Mollusca; class Bivalvia; order Ostreida; family Ostreidae; genus Saccostrea; species Saccostrea glomerata. The sequence continues at coordinate 186,030 of PRKT01000464.1, forward strand.
GCACCTAAAAGTCAGATACCAAAACGTCACAGCTGGAATGTTCCAAATGAGGGAGGTCAGAGGTCACCTGGATCACAAGAAAGTAAGAGTCTCTCACCCGTTTCTGGAAGCAAGGAATTGAAGAACAGCCTGGAATATCAGAAGCAGAAGTTTGCTAATGCTAGAAAAAATCCAAAATCCAAAGCAGAGAATGTTGTCACTAGAAGTATTCAGAGTGAAGCAAAGATGGACATTGAGAAAAAAGATGCAAGGAAAAATGAAGAAAGGTGTGCTGGCAAAAATCTCTCACTGAAAGTGGATGATAAATTATCCAGCAAACAGGCAAGAAATCCACCCTCAGATTTAAGTTTGAAGATCAGAAATGTCCCAGAAACTCCTGAAAAAGTGCCAGCAAAGGCTGCAGATTCTCCTTCCAGAAAATTTGGGTCACCTCAGAGGAGAGTAACAGACAAAGGAAAAGTCAGTAAGATCCCAACACTGCAAAAGAAGTCGGGGAGCAAAAAACCCCAGAGGAATAGCCTCGTGTTAGATTCGTCAGGGTATAGCTCATCGAGTGTGCTCAACTCACCTACTCGAGTCAAGCACTCGCACTCAGCTGGTCAAATCCCAGTCCCCGTACAGTCACCCAAGAAAACCAAGACAAACTCATCAAAGAATGCAGAAGTTTCTACCAACAAGAGTGGATCTCTAAAAACAGTCCCCAAAGCACCAGTGGATAAGTTTGAAGGAATCATCTCCTCAACAGAATTTCCAAGTAAGGATCCTTCCGAATCAGTGGAATCTAACTCATCAAGTGAATGTGCATCTCTAGAGATAGGACCGACACTTGTAGCACCTTGTCAAGAAAAGAAAAAGCACAGGTCTTCTGGTGAGAAAAATACTGCTGAGAAAAGCCAAAATAAAAGTGCACCTCTGGTTCCTGGGTCCCAGACAATGGAACTGGATATTAACTCTAACTCGGCTCTCCCTGTTCCACCAGATCAAGCCGTAGGTGAAGGGGGACAGTGTGTGGGTGGAGAGACAACACAGCCAGCTCCCAGCAAGGACTTCATGAAACCCGACTTCAGGTATGTTAATATCAGATTGATTAAAATCTTATACTGTTATGTTGTATGTACAAAATATTTAGAGTTTATTTTGTATTGTCCTCTTTATTCTTTAATTCAGCCATTCAGTTACACAGCTTTATCAAATTATAATGTATATATTTTTTAGTCCTTTTGAAAATGAAAATTAATTGCATGTATTGTGAAAGACAAATATGCTCATAATTAGGGCCCCGCAAGGATTTGCGGGTGCCCTATAGTAATCACTCTGTCTGTCCGTCCGTCCGTCCGTCTGTCTGTCTGTCTGTCTGTCCGTCTGTCACTCTTCCGTCCACAAATTTTTTGTTTTTTTCTAATAACTTTTTTTATGGTTGCCCAATCAAGTTTAAATTTGGTATGGTAGTTTAATAGGCAGAAAGACATATTTTGATGCTAAGTTTGATTCTGTATGTCTTCTAGTTTGGAGCTGGGGTGGTGGGGTAGATTCCTAAACTATGCATAAGAATGAACGGGCAACTTTTTTTATGGTTGCCCAATTAAGATCAAATTTGGTACGGTAGTTCAGTAGGCAAAAATACATATTTTGATGCTAAGTTTGGTTCTCTATGTCCCTTGGTTTGGAGCTGGGGTGGTGGGGTAGATTCCTTAACTTTATATAAGAATGCATTGGCAAAGAGAGATAACTGCTGAAGATGTTCCCATTCAGTAAACTGAATGCTACTAGGAGTCCCATGAGATTAATTAGCTTTCCTCCTGAAGAAATTCCAGAGCATTATCTTTATCTGTCACTTTGAGATTAATTACCACCTCTGTCTGCAAATGAAGTTTGTTTTGAAGTTAAATCAATTTGGAATTCTATGAAATACTCTGATATGTGGATTTAAATATAAATTTTTATTATTTATTTTTGTTTGATAGTTATGATTTCATTGAATCCTAAAAAAAGAAATAGATTAAAGAAGATTTTTTGATTTACCAGGGTACTTTTTTTTTTTCACTTTTTTCCTTTTTTTTTTAAATATATTAATTCAAGAATGTTTTTAATTTTTAATGTAGTTGTATAAAAACTCTGTTCTATCATTAATACTGAAAAAAGTCCTTATTGTAACTTTAGAAGAAGAAAATGATGAGAGAGGTACAATTAATCCCTTGGGATTAATTATGTAGCCTGCTGCAGAAAATTTAGTAGGCTTCTCTTTATCTGTCACTTTAAGATTAATGAAAAACCTTTGTCTGCAACTGCTGTTTGTTTGAAGTTAAGGTCAAGCCTTCATGATATTTGCATTCATTGAAGGCTGGCATTTTATATAACACAAGATTCATAATTGTTTAAATATAAATTCAATGTTAAGTTGTTCTTTACTGCCTAATGTAAATACAAGAATATTATTTTCAGGTTTTTGAATATTCAGGAATTATGTTGAAATTTTAAGAATACAGTTGCTGTTGCTTTTTCTTTGTACATTTATTAATCATTCTGTAAGCTGCACCCTTTTAATTCTACCCCATGGCGGGGCCCTTGCTGACTGGTCAGTTTTCTAGTTATCAATAGAATTTGAATAAAACTTGCATTTGATTTGTAGTAAACCATGTTGTTTAGAGTTTATTAAAGGGAACACACACTGTCCAGCTTATAGAAATGTTCCTGGACTGTGTTTCTGTATTTCAGATACATAGAGACAGTGACTGACTTTGAGTCCAGTGAGATATCTCAGCTCTCGTATAGGAAGGGAGACCACTTTGAGGTGCTAGCCGAGATCGACTCGAGTTGGTTTTACTGTGTGAACGGGCCACAGGAAGGACTAGTTCATGTTGACGCTGTCAAGCCTCTGAGTGACAAAGACGAGTTTCATCTGCTTCATAATAAGTTTTCATAATAATCATAATCAACTCTGTGTTTATTTTGTTCATAATTTATTTATAATATTTAGTGAAATTAATGTCCTTGATTTAAGTCATCATTCATCTGGTACAGTACAATAAATAATGATTTGTTAAAACTATGTAAATGGATATCTCTATGGTCTATATAACAAGATGTTTAATAGAAAAACAAAATGTTTATTCAAATAAAAAAAAGTTGTTTTTCTGAAGTTTAGAAAGGCAAATGCAGGGTTTTCAAAGTTGAAATCCATATTATTAGGCTGGACTACTGAAGTTATGATAAATTTACAGCATTAGTCAATACATGGACTTAAATATTGCTTTACTATGTATATACATTTACTTTGGGTATTTTCCTCTGTTGGTAGATAAAATTAATCTCAATTACATTTGTATTTAGATAAAACTTATTATGTACATTTACCATGCCAAGGGGTTTGAAGAGTGCAATATATACTTTTTACATATACTTTATGACAGTACATAAGTATGCAGCATGTTAAATGCATACATATACTTCCATCATGTACGTAGGTAAACAAATTGTGTTTGTAAGATGTGATTTTATTGGCTTCACACTCTATGTTACCAGGTTGTGTTTGTAAGACATCATTTTATTGGCTTAACATTCTATGTTACCATTTTCTTTTTAAGATGTCATTTTATTGGCTAAACCCATTATGCTAAGTAGGTTTCTATGGTTGTGTTGAAAGATGTGATTTTATTGGCTTTGTTATGTGCTTAATTCCTAGTACACTTGTTTCATTTTTTTCATTTTATTATGTTGCCCTGGACCTGTTGTGATAAAAGTAATTACAAATATCTTCAATTGTGATTATTGATGTTTAAGATTTTGTTGTTTTAACTCACTAAAATCAAACTATTTTAACACAATATTACCTAATGTTAAGTTTTTTTTATTGCAAAATTAATAGTTCTTTTTGTTGACATCCTATATTGATATGTATTATTACTGGATTTTTTTCAAGTTCTAGCTCTTGTATTGTAACGTATTATCATGGGGGATTTGATCTTTCAAGTGTCGTCTGAAACTTTTTTCTTTCGATTGGCCTCCATGCAATAATGAATGTCCTCAAACTATCTACACTAATTAATGCATCACAGTGTGTTAATTTTTCACAAAACGAAACAAAATTTCATGTGCTTAATAATTAAATATCTATAATGGACATAAAATATTTGAGATTTCTTATCTCAGTATGTATATTACAATGTAAATTCTTAGATATTGATTTCATTGAGGACGATTTTAAATCATGGAGGGAGTTTTGTGAGCCCATCTTGAAGAACAATGTTGATACTTTTCTATTTGATCCAGATTTAACATGAAACACTAGTATTATTTAATATGTTTATTAAATATTTGGTTAAATATATTTCTATAACGATACCCTAATATCGGGTATTATATGCGATTTCACAGATAATACCCGATTTCGAGTATTCTCTCCGACCTGTATAATACGAAACATCAGATATATTCAAGGCATGTGCAGGTTAAATGCAGATCAAAGTGACCTTTTTTGCAAACACATTTTGAAGACTTAAGTGAATCAACTAACAAAGTTTGAGAATTCTTTGCATCTTAGTATTATAATTGAAAAACAACTATGAAGTTGCAAAAAGTACCTCACAGTTACTATTTTTAATTGACAAACTTTGATACCCTTAGAGACATTAACTGACAACAATTTACTTTTAAAGCCTCTAATCATTCCTAATTTGAGATGAAATTTTAAAAAGAACTCCTTTTTATGTAGAACCACTCTCTGGACCTGACAAAAGTTTATGATTATAAGCCATTTATAACTCCAAACATTTAATAAAATCCTTAAAATTCCAAAAGTAAATCACTATGACCTATTTTTGTACACATACTTCAAAGACCCATATTTCAAAAACAAACCATTGAATTCATACATGTATAAGTAAAATAGTACCCCATGAACTACTTCTAGAGTGACAAACTCTCTTTATCTAAGATGCAACAAGTAACAAATCTTAAATGTACCTAATTTTAGCATCTTATTTTCCTTTTCTCCAAAAATATGCATAGTTCACAGTGAACAACAAAGATCTTTGCCTTATGAGTTGGCACTGTCAATTAGATGAAACCTTCATTAAATATCTTCACACCTCCTAATGCTGGATTGAACTCTTTCCTTTGTTATCATCTTTGATCTCTGTCCCTGTATCCCCCATAACCTCTGTTGTCTTGGTAACGACCTTGATTATAACCACCATAACCAGATCTGTCACGGTCATAATTGTCTCTGTATCCACGGTTATCCTCACTGTAACCACGGTTATGATCCCTGTAACCCTGATGATGACCTCTTCTGTTGTTGTAGTTGTCGCGGTGATAACCTCCACGTCTTTCCCCTTGGTCTTGGTATCCACCTCTGTAAAATTATTTCATAGTGCTAATTTGAGCAGAATATTCTTCATCTTGCTAAGCAATGCTAAAAATGATCAAAATCTTGTAACAGAAGGAAGCAATAACAAGAGGCCCACGGGCCTTATAGGTCACCTGAGCATTATACAACAACTTTCCAGTTATTGAATTTGATTCATGTTTTAATTTTGAAAGAGGCACCATTGATCATCATAACAATACACTTAGCAGTTGCTTAGCTTGGTTACTGAATATCCATACACAGGTTGGGAAAAATTTCATTCCAACTAATCTGTAATATTCAGCAATAATCAGTACTTCCTCTAACACTGTGACATAAACCCCTGACCCTAGGTCCACACATTGCTCAAATTTTAAAAAGGCACACTTAAAATTGCCTATCAAAAAATAAATAAATGTTTTATAAATACAAAAGAGCAGATTTCAAATAATTAATTCATTTTCAGTACTAAAACTTAATAGGAAATACATGTGTAGTTTGATTTTAGCGAGTTAAAACAACAAAATCTAAAGAATCAATAATCACAATTTAAGATATTTGTAATAACTTTTATCACAACAGGTCCATGGCCACATAATAAAAAAAAACAAGTGTACTAGGAATTAAGCACATAACAAAGCCAATAAGATCACATCTTGCACAAACATAGTAACCTACTTAGCATAATAGGTTTAGCCAATAAAATTACATCTTCAAATTACATGGTAACATAGAATGTTAAGCCAATAAAATGACATCTTACAAACACAACCTGGTAACATAGAATGTGAAGCCAATAAAATCACATCTTACAAACACAATTTGTTTACCTACGTACATGATGGAAGTATACGTATGTATTTAACATGCTGCATACTTATGTACTGTCATAAAGTATATGTAAAAAGTATATATTGCACTCTTTAAACTCCTTGGCATGGTAAATGTACATAATAAGTTTTATCTAAATACAAATGTAATTGAGATTATTTTTATCTACCAACAGAGGAAAAAATGTAAATGTATATACATAGTAAAGCAATATTTAAGTCCATGTATTGACTAATGCTGTAAATTTATCATAATTTCAGTAGTCCAGCCTAATAATATGGATTTCAACTATGAAAACCCTGCATTTGCCTTTCTAAACTTCAGAAAAACAACTTTTTTTTATTTGAATAAGGCCAAAATAAAATTATAGTTTGTTTGGAATTGCCTCCCGCCTCATTGAAATGCCCCCACCTGAAAAAATTTTATTGACCAAAAGTAGGAACATTTTTTTTATTTAATCAATTTTTTTGCCCGTTACATTTATCACATGTCAGACCTATGTAAAATTAGGTTTTATTGTTGATGGTAGATCCTTTTTTTAAAATTAAGAAAATGTATACGTATTAACTGTTTACTGAGATTTTTATCAAAAATTTAAAATTTATCTTCAATTAAAAAAAATAATTTCCCCCCCCTCCCTCCTGTGTCTGAAACCCTTCAGGCGACAATTCCAAACAAACATTTCTTTAAGGATGGCCTAAACATGTTGTTTTTCTATTAAACATCTTGTTATATAGACCATAGAGATATCCATTTACATAGTTTTAACAAATCATTATTTATTGTACTGTACCAGATGAATAATGACTTAAATCAAGGACATTAATGTCACTAAATATTATAAATCAATTATGAACAAAATAAATACAGAGTTGATTATGACTATTATGAAAACTTATTATGAAGCAGATGAAACTCGTCTTTGTCACTCAGAGGCTTGACAGCATCAGCATGAACAAGTCCTTCCTGTGGCCCGTTCACACAGTAAAACCAACTCGAATCGATCTCGGCTAGCACCTCAAAGTGGTCTCCCTTCCTATACGAGAGCTGAGATATCTCACTGGACTCAAAGTCAGTCACTGTCTCTATGTATCTGAAATACAGAAACACATGCATTTTGAATTTTTCTTCAGCATCATAAACAGGAGAGTCAGTCCAGGAACATTTCTATAAACTGGACAGTGTGTGATCCCTTTAATAAACTCTAAACAACATGATGGTTTACTATAAATCAAATGCAAGTTTTATTCAAATTCTACTGATAATTATGAGCATATTTGTCTTTCACAATACATGCGATTAATTTCATTTTCAAAAGGACTAAAATATTTACATACATTATAATTTGATGAATCTGTGTAACTGAATGGCTGAATTAAAGAATAAAGACGACAATACAAAATAAACTCTAAATATTTGTGCATACAACATAACAGTAGATATAAGATTTTAATCAATCTGATATTAACATACCTGAAGTCAGGCTTCATAAAGTCCTTGCTGGGAGCTGGCTGTGTTGTCCCTCCACTCACACACTGTCCCCCACCACCCACGGCCTGATCTGGAACAGGGAGGGCCGAGTTAGAGTTAATATCAAGCTCCACTGTCTGGGACCTAGGAACCAGAGGAGTTGTTTTATTTTGGCTTTTCTCAGCAGTATATTTCTCAACAGAAGACCTGTGCTTTTTCTTTTCTTGACAAGGAGCTACAAGTGTCGGGCCCACCTCCAAAGATGCACACTCACTTGATGAGTTTGATTCGACAGATTCAGTTGGATCCTTACTTGGAAATTCTGTTGAGGATATGATTCCTTCATTTTTATCTACTGGCGCCTTGGGAACAGTTTTAAGGGATCCACTCTTGTTAGTAGACACGTCTGCATTCTTGGATGAGTTTGTCTTGGTTTTCTTGGGTGACTGTACGGGGACTGGGATTTGACCAGCTGAGTGAGAATGCTTGATTCGAGTAGGTGAGCTGAGCACACTTGATGAGCTATACCCTGAAGAATCTAACACAAGGCTATTCCTCTGTGGCATTTTGTTCTCAGACTTCTTTTGCAGTGTTGAGATCCTGCTGACTTTCCCGTCTGCTACCGTCCTCTGAGGTGACCAAAATTTTTCTGAAGGAGAATCTGAAGCCTTCAGGAATCTCTCGGATATTTTTAAGTTTCAAATTTAACCGAATTTGCGGTTTGATTTATTGCATGTTTACTGAATGACGTTCTGTAGTGGCACAAAACCCCAACAAAACCGTATATTTTAACTATCATACTTGCGACAAACTAAAACTGTTAATGATCTTAACTTATAATCATTTTCTTCAAAAGTTTGGTTCTACATGTACCTCTAGGACGTTTTACCAACTGCAGTAAAATAACACAACACTAATCACAGTTTTATTGATTTGATCTAAATAATTCATAGATTCTAACTTCCACGTGTAGAAATTTTATATGTGTTTATGTTTGAATAATTTGTTGATGACGTTAGTGTTTTTATTTTAGTATAGTTTTCGTGTCATTTCTTTAAACTAAGAATTACATGTGGGATGGGTAGCTCAAAGCGTAACAGTTGGACGGATATACCAAATACTATTTAGCCTCTGGCTTTTCAAGCGATAGGGCTATTAAAATTGAAATAATTTTTTTGTGGTTTGAGGCAAATTTAATTGGTTCTTGGGGATTTTATTTTTTTAGTTGAAGGATCACTGTATACAAAGTGCTAATCGAAAATCTACTTGATTTGGATCACTAGCTATTTTTGTTTGGGTCATTCGAAATTTCTGTCTGCACATTTAGACAAAAAATGTCTTTTATATACGGTTTTGTACTAATAATAAAACTACTTCAACCAATATGAAACTTCTTCTCGGTATGTTTAAAGATTATTAGGTTTTTGTGTCACCCACCCTTCCTTAAACATCAGTAGCACGCGTTTTTCACGCATCTGCTGGGCATTTTTCGACTAATTAGCCACTTGAATGGACTCTTGACATTACTTCAATAAAACATTTATTGTTTCGTTTAATATAAATCCTAATCAAACGTTAGCTATCAAATTTGACCACAAGGTCTTCGTTATATCTTGACAATCACATCAAATATGCACCTAGCCTGAGAGCTTCTCTGCTTTCCTCCTTGGTCTCCAACCATTGGCATCGGAAGGAAATTGAAAGTGTTGGGGGGGATGGCTAAGTGTAAGAATTTTTTTTTTATGCCTTCATAAAAAAAACTGACAAGCAAAAAGAAGAGGAGCAGGGGGTAGAATCGAACTTCACTTGCAAGTTTTTTTGCAAACAACACCACCTACACTTTCCACATTATTTTAACCTAAACTACTACGTGTCTGTGGAAAGTAGGGGGAGTCAACCTACGCAGCGATGTTCGATGTCTATACTAAGTCTATCAGAAGAAAAAAAAAGGGGGGCTAGCCCCCCCCCCCCCCCCCCCCCCCCCCTCGGTTGCGACGACTATGCCTATACCGTCCCCCTTCCTTGTTCAAGATTCCCATATCCGCCACTGATTTGTGCCCATGCATGCTTACTAAAAGATATTCAATTGATTAAGATGAGGGACTGGTAGATTTTTGTAATAGAATTCTGGCCCTAGAATGATTGGAAAAAATTCTAATCCTTGTGACGTAGCATCTTTTTTGAAAGGGGAGGTCAGCCAGAAAAAAAATATTGAATTCCCCGAAAAAACTTGACAAGCCCCAAAAAATTGTCCAAGCCCGAAAATCCTATTTCGGGGAGGGGGGTCAAACTTCGATCAGGCCTAATTTTTTTTCTTCAGATATACCACATTGCCCTCAGTGGACTATACAATGTACTTCAACAAAAAGTAGGGGTAGGGTTGTTCTTTCAATGAACATTACGTTTTCTATATTAAAGTTATGTCTGGGAAAAGAGGAAGGAGGGTGTGTGTGTGTGTGTTATACTTCCTAATCAATCAGGACACCCACCCCCTTCTTAACAGTCTTTCAAACACGGTCGTCAACATTCATTGTATACAGCTTTGAGGTAATGTAAATGTATTTTTACATCAGGTAGTGCACTTTTGGAATCAACATGATAAAGAGTTAACACAATATAAAGCTATTTTTAGATCACGTAAGAAAGAGTTGACATAACGTTATAACATAACGTTATAATATATCCACATCATGGTATGGGGTTTTAACATAATGTTATAAAGTGTTGATATAATATAAAGATATGTCCACATTATGTTATTAATGCTTTGATATAATAGAAATATACACTCTCAAAAAGGAATGCATTTTTGATTTCGTGTAATGATAAGTTTAATTATAAAACACAATTTACTTGAGGTTATGCAATTTTGACCTCACATATTAAAGAAATGAAATGATGTAAAGAAACATTCAGTTCACGTTATTATACAATTATTTAATGCCTGAGCAGTCAATAGACCAGAATATTTTTCCCGAGGTGCAGGGAACAGCTCAGTGTGTTCCATTGCCCGAGGCCAGCGGCCGAGGGCAATAGAACACACTGAGCTGTTCCCTTCACCGAGGGGAAAATTTTCTGGTCTATTGACTGTTCAGGCATTTAATAATTGTTTTATTACCTAATTTTATTTTCCGTATTAAGTGTTCACAATTGTATATTTAGTACAGAAGGTTCCTGTACCGTATTGTAAATTTATAACTAGATATGGTGCATGAACCGAGGCACCCCCTGATTTTCAAGATGGCGAGTGGCGCTCCTTTACTCTTTGTATATACAGTAAATATGACATTTTTTAAAACGTGCTAATTTCAGCGAATTTTTAGTTTTATTTTAATGAGAGTATTCAGGCACACATAAAAAAAACACATAATACACAAAATATAGCAATGGAAAAGCAAAGGGCAGTAACTCTAAAATTTGCTAAAATTTTGTTGTCAAAAAATGGTGTAAAAAATAAACAAAAGGGTGGTAGTGTATTACGGGCTGATACAGTGAGACGATGACGTGTACAGTCTTAAATTTTTTTTCAGAAACCTTCTTGAAGTATTACTGCAAGTGTATATTGATGAAAATCACTTAACTGCATCATTTTTACGGGAAAAAAATAAAAATGAAATATTTCTTTTAAGAGGAAAAATTTAATTTCTGAATATACATCAAGAAGACCTGATTTTTATAAAACGGTGAAGTAATTTCTATGAGAATTTGATCTAAAATATTTTTTAAAACCTTGTATTCAACTCCAAATCAAGTTATATCACATGGATTATTTTTACCCGATAAGGTTATTTGCCCTTTGCTGTCAGGATCCCAGTAAATTGATGGGTTCGAAAAGGTCACAACACAACGTGAATATCTTGCTTTCAACAATTTAGTTTATTTTTACTTTGTAAGATGCCATACGATGAAGGTCGTACTGGGGGTGGGGGGTGTTATGCAGCATATAACAGTGTCGGCTTTTAACGTTTTGTATTAATTTTTTTAATTAAAAATTATTGAAGATGGTTTTTTAAATACACAAATACACTCAAGAAATGAAATGATAACTTACTTGATTGATCGTTCCAACTAGCATATCATTACACCCCCCCCTCCACCTATCAAGCCAAGCTTATCCATATCAAACTACAGAATACAGATCAATTTGATTTACTTCATATAAGTTAAAATTAACCAATACTTTAAACTGAACTTAGAAATTAGAGTACAATCAAGCAGAACTTTGTATATCAATCTGACTAAGAGAAACAACATATGAAATTTGTAAAAGTAGGTTAATAAGAAATTATTGGATTTAGAATCGAGTCATTTATCTTCCTGAACATGTCAGAATAAGTATAAATCATGCAATTGCAGTAATATCTGATCATGTTAAAAGTTTTTATCTTGCAAAAAATTATAAAGAGGTTGAAAACATGATTCCATTTCGAGCTTAAAATTTCTGGCAACCATATAATATTTGATTTTCATGTTATAAATATATTATATACACTACAAAACAATTTAAATACATATTTTGTTGTTTACATACTTATTTTGAAGTAATCTGCATTAAATAAAGAACTGCAGCTTAGTAGATTTTGTCCCTTTGAATTTTTTAAAAAAATGGCAACACTTTTTGTTTCAAGATTGGAAAAGGTGATAACATAAAAAATATCTTAACTTTTTTATTTTTCAACCGATTTTGAAAAATGAAACTGTTTTGGAAATGGTTTTGAAGGCTCTTAAATATAAAGCATTGCTTTTCAATCTGAGAAGTGCCTTTAAAAATCATGTTCCATAGCTACAAAATACACCATCCTGTAACCAAGCGCCTATGGGTACATGTACAACCAAGACCCAAGTACATTTGGTTGAGAAGTTCATGCCATCATGGCCCTCAAACACAGGCGCTTGTTTCATATAGTAAGCTTAATTTTCTTCTATATAATATTATGTTATTATATAGCAGAAAAGTAAGCTTTACTATATGAAACAAGCGCCTGTGCCCTCAAAACAAGACTTCAACTTCTGAATAGAGAATAATCAGTCTGTTTTAATAGGTAAATGGTACCATGATTACAACTTTTGAATTGCACGAAATAAGGGACACTTTTTTTTCTTACCAAAACTGATAGGACAAGGGCTCGCCGTCTAGAACATATATTTCACGGTATACAGTCTAACCGTAACGTGAAAGTAAGATCACGTTGAGGTTGAGGGAAAAAAATTCTACTTTCACTTTTGGTTTTTAAAGGCAATCAAACGCTGAAATGTCGTACAGTGCAACCATCATGTTCAGCCATTCAGCCTTTAGTCACTGTATTTTTTTGATATTTTGATTTGATGCCAATGAAATGCTTTTTAAGGAAGTTTAAACATACTTGAAGTAAGGTTCACAAGTACCCCTTAAATTAACAGGATTCTTAGAAGTTTTTTTCGAGTCATTTTACGTACAATTGATTTCAATTGAACGCATACGAACCAAAAACAAATTTCGAAGAGATGTTGATTACAGAGATGGCAACTAGATAATTTAATGTGCATCATGAATAAATCATAGAATCATCTACTTAGTATGTAAATTAAAGGTGGGTGTCAGAATCAAGTGAAACCTCTTATGTTTTAACGTTACAAGTCACATTTGCATATTTGTTCCAGAGTGGATCTGATGTTGAAAATAGTTAGAATAATTTAACTGTGTCTCGGTACAAGTCCGTAGGACATTTATCATTTTAACGATAGAACATTCTATCTAATGTTGAAAGTAGTCAGGTAGTTGAAACAGAAAGTGATAAAAAGTCTGCTCCACATAACTGTGCTCGGCTGTAGATTTGCAGCTTAGCATATGTTCCACTGGATGATTTTTGTTTTTATTCTCTTAATTTCAAACAATCTACTTTTCCCTGGGGGAAGGAAATTAGGGAAACTTTGACTACAAATATGCTTGTCAAAATGAGATGTACCAGCAATCTTTTTAATTTTTTTTTTTATTTAGAGGTGTTGACAATGTTTGCGACGAGCAGTCAGTTTAAACACTGGATGTTCAGTAATGAGGCGGAGCTTCAGTCCCTCAGACAGGAGGCTAATGAGAGATACGTAGAGGAGTATGGGGCCAAAATGTCGGTAAAGATTTCATTTAACTCTGTTTATCACTTGATAATTGATCTATGTAATTTAGGAAATTTGCACTTGTACATGCTGTTTAACATGTTCATGTTGACGGAGCTGGTAATATCAACTAGGATTTTTATTGTCGAATGAAAAGCCTGTTAATTTTGCATTGTTCTTTTATTGACTTATTCATTAAAGGAGTAAAACGTTAACTAAGTTGAGGATGCATAAGTTCTTCTCAAAATATTATCAATTAGCTAGAACATTTACTAAAGTTTAATTTATTGATTATGATTCATGAGTAACATTTATCTCATTATTTATTCTGATTCCAGCCGGATCAGAGGAAAGCCTATTTTTTGACACCCTCTGAGGAGAGACATCTTTGCCGCCATTTTGAATACGTCCTTAAAGAGTTCTGTAGTCGGTTCCAGCCTCCTATGCCTAAATATGTCTTGGTAATGCTTAATCCTCAGCTTTATTCTGTAATGTTGAAGACAGTCCTTCAACCCAGAAATTTCTTGTCAAGCATAAAAAATGTAACCTCCTTTACCAAACATTAAAAACCTATTTCATGGTGGTGATGGTGGTTGTGGACCCCCCCCCCCTACCTCCCCTCTAGATTTCTGCATGGAATTAATTGCCATTGTCTTTGTAAACGTTAACTTAATATTTAATTATAGAGAGGATAAATAAAGAATTTCATTTGTAGACTCGGTTCGTTTTCATATATTTACATTTGCAAATGTTTTCCTTTATATAACACTACTGAAAGGAATGCGTATCTGTAACTGTATAAATACAGGTATGGGGTCAAGAGGTCATAGATGTGCGTTTGGATAATCGTTTGACGTAATTTCTCAGTGACGTCATAAAGGGTTGACACACGTTCAGTGAATTACATACATGCCGTTGGGTTTGAAAAATAATGCATTTCACACGTTAAAAGTCACAATTATGCAAATATAAAGTATGAATTAGTCACAAATGTAAATATAAGTAATAAGGTATCATTTTAAAACATCTATCGGGCTATAAATACGGGTCGGTACGAGATTAAATTCATCATAAAGCCCTTCGGGCTTTATGGAATTTAATCTCGTGACCGACCCGTATTTATATCCCGATAGATGTTTAAAAATGATACCTTATTTCTTAA